>CM035444.1:375000-842500 GCA_020310875.1 Ceratopteris richardii | reverse complement strand
TGTGCCACTTATGACATAGAATAGGAAAAATGCATTCCAGCCTCCAGGCAGTCAATCTGTAAGATGAATAATTCAACTTGATAAAATGGTGGAAAAAACGCTGACGTTGAAACTGCTCTTAAGATGCACGGATGGCGAACAGCGGATCTCCAGTCGCCACCACGTCTTATCAGTTTAAGACCAGGCACGTTTTATTAAACTCAATCTCATGGAAAGATCAAGACAAATGATTCAAATTACCAACCTCTCACGCCAAAAAACATACCTCTTTATCAATGGAATAAAACTTATAAGCTATTCAAAGGCTTTTTCTAAAAACAAGGGTAAACATCTTTTTATGTTATTTTTTGGACGTTTCTTAACAAGTACGGGTTCCTGTACCTCAAAAAATTCCAACGTACAAACTATCCACATAGTATAGTATATACTGAGACGTTCAAACCCACAAAATGCATAAACCAACAAGAGGGACACCAATAAAAGTTTAAAAGCGAAGTCGTAATGGAGAAGCAGTCTGTAGCTGTGACGTATCGAATACGCAGAGAAAAGAGGAGACGCCTCCAGTTCTTCGCACACCGTATAATCTTGCAAAATTAATGATATTGGACGCCAGCGATTTTTGACTGGATCGGGTTGGAGATCTTATCGACATGGATGTGCCACTTATGACATACAATAGGAAAAATGCATTCCAGCCTCCAGGCAGTCAATCTGTAAGATGAATAATTCAACTTGATAAAATGGTGGAAAAAACGCTGACGTTGAAACTGCTCTTAAGATGCACGGATGGCGAACAGCGGATCTCCAGTCGCCACCACGTCTTATCAGTTTAAGACCAGGCACGTTTTATTAAACTCAATCTCATGGAAAGATCAAGACAAATGATTCAAATTACCAACCTCTCACGCCAAAAAACATACCTCTCTATCAATGGAATAAAACTTATAAGCTATTCAAAGGCTTTTTCTAAAAACAAGGGTAAACATCTTTTGATGTTATTTTTTGGACGTTTCTTAACAAGTACGGGTTCCTGTACCTCAAAAAATTCCAACGTACAAACTATCCACATAGTATAAACTGAGACGTTCAAACCCACAAAATGCATAAACCAACAAGAGGGACACCGAGAAGATTGCCAGAACACTTTTATATTCGATTAGCAACTCGTGTTGAAGAAGACAATGAGAGCTTGGTATGAGGAGTACTAGTAGCCCTCATAGTTGCGCACAATTTGGCGCCACAGGGCATACCCCCCAAGCACTGAAAAGGGCTGGATAGAAAAACAGGATGTGATATCCTCCCCCGGCTTGAAGAGCTTGGTGTCCTCAACAAGCGGGTTCGGGTCTTACAAAAAGTTGGTGTGATTACAAAGTTGGGAACATTACATGGGGCTCATAGCCAAAGTGACTTAAGTGTGGCGATAATACTTTCGGACTAATGGATGGTCGGGCCCAAAGGTGTTGGCCGGAAGCCAATCCACATCGACTAAGGGGCGTCCTTTGAATTTAATGAGAAAGTGGGGACCTTCGCGGGTGTTCCGGTCCCGTAAGATAGCTTCTGCCTCGAACTGGTTCTCTCCGTCGTGCAGCACCGGGATCTCGCGTCCGTACTTGGAGTCGGGTTTGAACCGCTTCAGGAGGCTGACGTGAAAGGCATTGTGAAATTGCACGTTGTCGGGAAGCTCCAAACTGTAAGTGACTTTGTTGATCCGCTTCTCCACCTTGTATGGTCCATAGTAGCGATGGTTGAACTTCTGCGTGATGTTTTTGGGAAGGGTGATATTGCGTGCGCTAACGAGGACTAAGTCGCCGACTTGAAACTCTTCGTCGGGTCTCCGTTTCTTGTTTGCATATCTGGCCATGCGCTCTTTGCTTCTCTGCAAGCTAGACTTTGCCTCTTCTAACTTGGTCTTCCATTGATCCAAAAAGGCGCCGCAATCGGGATCATTTGTTGCAAGAGTGGAGTCTTGCGTGAGAGCCAAGGATGTGATTACCTCCTTGCCGGTCGCCAATTCGAATGGGGTCATCTTGGTACTTGAGTGGACGGAGGCGTTGTAGTGAAACTCCAAAATGTCTAAGTGCTTTCCCCAGTCCTTCTGATCGGTTCTGACATAGTTCCGGATGTAATCTTCGATCGTCTGGTTGACCCGTTCGGTTTGCCCATCTGTTTGTGGGTGATATGCTGAGGAGAACCTAAGTTGCGTCCCCAAGATGCGAAAAAGCTCGGTCCATAGCCGACTTAGGAAGCGGCCATCCCGGTCTGACACTATGGCAAGAGGCAACCCGTGATACTTCATGATGTGAGTGAAAAAGAGCTGAGCCACGGCCTTGGCGTTGAGCGGGGGTTTGGCCGGAATAAAGTGTGATTGTTTTGTGAAGTAGTCCACCACAACGAAGATGGTGTTGAACCCCAAAGACGGTTGGAGTTCGGGCTTCACTCGATCTTGACGGACTAACTGACATGTTAGGCATGTTTCTACATATTCCTGGACTTGTGCCTTCATGCGGGGCCAATAAAAGTGTTTGTGGAGCGTCTCGTAGCTGCGGTTTTGACCTCCATGGCCGGCCACTTTGCAATTGTGTGCCTCCCACATTAGCTCTTTGCATAGCTCTAAGTCGTTCGGTACATAAATTTTCCCTTTGCAGTGGAGGATGCCTTCTTGTAGTGTGTAGCGTTGCGGGGCTTGGGCCGTTTGCATCTCCTGAAGTATTTCTTGAACTTGGGCATCCTGTGCTTGTGCTCGTTGAATTCTGCCTCTCAGATCTGAGGGTACGGTGGACATCGCCTGGAGCTCGGGTCTTCACTAAGTGCATCTGGCATCACATTCTGTTTGCCCGGCTTGTGAATGATTTCGATATCGAATTCGCAAGAAAATCCTGCCATCTTGCTTGCTTTGGGCTTAACTTGGGTTGAGAGGTAAAATATTGCAAAGAGATGTTGTTGGTGAAAACTTTTGTGTGCTTATCCAACACATAGTGCCTCCACTTGCGTAGGCAGTGGACAACGGCCAACATTTCCTGTTCATGTGTGCTCCATCTGAGCTCGGGGCCTATGAGTTTATGAGACTCGTATGCAATGGGTCGTCCATCCTGTAAGAGTACGCCTCCGATGGCCGAACCCGATGCGTCGGTGTGAACTTCGAATGGTTTGTCAAACTCAGGGAGCTTGAGAACTGGGGTGTTGCACATGGCAACCTTCAATGCTTCGAATGCATCTTCTTCCGTGGTTCCCCATTTGAATGGTTCTTTCTCTTTGATCAACTCTAAGAGCGGTGCCGCGATCTTGCTGAAGCCTTGGATGAACCGGCGTAGAAATTGGCAAAAACCGATGAATTCCCGCACCTCCTTGACAGTTTTTGGGGGTGCCCATTTGAGCACGGCTTCGACTTTCTGGGGGTCGGCATGGAGGCCAAGTTCGGAAACTATGAACCCCAAGAATTCCACCTTCTTCATACAAAACTCGCACTTACATGGTTTGGCAAAGAGTTGGCGTTGCCGTAAGCATAATAGGACTGCCGGAACGTGCTCGTAGTGCTCCTCCAATGTGCGACTATAGATGAGTAGATCATCAATGTAAATGATGAGGAAGAGGTCAAGCATGTCCCGGAAGCCGTCGTTCATCTCTCTGCAAAAGGTGGCCGGTGCACCTGTAAGTTCGAATGGCATGACGAGCCACTCATAGCTACCGTAGCGTGTGCGAAAGGTCGTCTTCTCGATGTGTTCTTGTGCTACCCGAATTTGATGATATCCGGAGCGAAGGTCGATGCATGTGAAGTATCGTGCCTTGCCAAGGCAATCTAGAAGTTCCTCCATCACTAGGACAAGGTACTTGCTCTTGATTGTGCCTTTGTTAAGCGCACGGTAGTCGATGCATAGGCGAAGGGAGCCGTCTTTCTTCTTCACAAACAGAACTGGGGCTCCGTACGGTGAGCTACTTGGTCTGATGTACCCTTGGTCTTCAAGTTCGTGTAACTGCCGTTTGAGCTCGTGAAGATCCGTCTCATTCATTCGATAAGGGGCTCATGATGGGGGCGGGTGACCCGGGAGTGTGTCAATCCGATGTTGGACATTGCGTGAAGGCGGGAGACCGGGTGGGAGCATGTCTATGAGCACATCTGTGAACTCTTCCATATATTAGCATCTGGAAACTTGGATGTCCAATCTTCGAGACGTCAATCGGCTTCGGTCCTGTTTCTTCTGCCATCGGCCTCAAAACACAAAGGTGGGCTATTCCGCCTTGATAGACTGCTCTTCTGAACTGCTTATGAGACAATGGTGATAGCGTGTGCATTGAGGTTGAGGCCCTGGCGTGTGCTTGCTCCTTGCCCTTGGGTGTTGGCCTTGATTCTCTGGGTTCGGGGTGTGCCTTCTCTTAGCCTTTGCGTGTTGGCCTTGGTCCGCTTGGTTCACTGTCAGAAGGCTCTTCTGTCCGAGGGGCCCGGACACGGTTGCAATCAACGACAATGCCCTGCCCATTCTGATCTAAAAGAACTTTGTCTACTCCTTTGCCGAAGAAAGAGATCAAGTGTTTGTCCATAAATTCCAGGCCTAGGATGACTTCAAACGTTTCCATCGGTATGATTAGGAAGTTCAAGTAGCCAAACCATAGTCCTAATGTGACTGGAACGCTGTCGGCATGCCTTACATGATTGTCCTCTCCTTGGGCAAAGACCACTGACATACGGAGCCGTTTACTGACTTTGAGTCCCAGATGTTGAGCGCATTGCGGTGTCATGAAGTTGTGCGTGGCACCCGTGTCTAACATCACCGGCATTCGTTCGCCTCTGACCTCGGCCATAATGAATACTTGATGGATGGTGGGCAATGCTACCGAGTGACACTGAGCACTACCTTTTGACGTAGACGGCCTGCGAGGTGAGGAGTCCTCTAATTCATCGCTATTGATTTCGGTGATCTTCGGTCTGGACGTGGATGCCTCTTCCATTTTTGTTGCTTGCACTCTGGTGTCGACTCGTTTTCTCCAACACTTCTCAGTTGGGTGGCTTCCTTGGCAATGCTTGCACACCAGGCGGGGGTCGCGCCGGAGTTGGTTGCTTCGACTGGGTGAACCGGAACGATTCTCGGTGGAGCCGGAAGAGCTTTAAATCCTTGGTTGCGTTGGTTGTCGGTAGGTCTTCCGTAGGTTGACGTTTGCTCTTTGGTCGTGGTTGCATCTTTGCGGGTAGATTGGCCTCCATCGGTGGAACATGCCAGCCGGATGGAGTATGCGTCACTGAGCCCTTCTGCTATGCGCACTGCATCCTCCCAAGTTAGGGGGTCCTGTTTCTCTACTTCTTTGCGGTAGTATAGGGAGCACCCATAAAGAAAGCCATGTAGCCAATCGATTTCTGCCATGTCAGTGATTCGGAGCATGAGCCGACGGTACTGTGACACGTATGGCCCGATGAACTTGTCTTGACGGAGGTTGCGCCATTCGTCCCGTGCCTGGAATGCTTCATTGCGAGGCACAAAGTAGTCGATGATGGCCGCCTTGAATTGATCCCGCGATGTCCAGGCTTGCTTCTTGTGCTCCACCATGTACCAAGCCGAGGCCTCGTCTTGTAGAAACTGGCCAGCAATGCGTGTCCAATGGTTGCGGCCAACCCGGAGCATCTAAAGGTAGCTTTCCATGCCTTCGATCCATCGGTTGACGGCAATGGAACTACGGCCGCCTCGGTACTTGTCGGGGGGGGGGGGGGGGGGTCGGTTTGAAGAAGCCAAAAGAGTCGGGATCGTCGATGTCCACCGGTTGAAGTTGAGTGATCGGGGTTGGGTTTAAAGGGGTTGGAGGCGGTTGGGACGTTTGGGTGGGAGTGGGCTGGGGTACCGGTTGGGTGCTTGACTGAGGTTGTGGTTAGGGCTGAGACTGGTCTTTACTTAAGACGTGGGCTTCTACTAAGGTGGTTAGCCTAGCGAGGGTGTCTTCGAGTCTATCGATGCGGTCGTGGACGGGGTCGGGATTTGGAGGGGCTTGGTCAGATTCGGGTTGGGTGTGGATCTCGGCGTTGAGCTCGGCCTCCTGGAGGCGTTCGTGTAGCTCGACATTCACCAAGAGCAAGCGGTTGAGTTCCTCTTCTAAGGCAGCCCGTTTGGCCTTGTGACGTCGGCACCGTTCAGTCACATTCTTGGCGCGTTCCGTCCCCGAAGTTAGACCGGCCGTGCCAACGTCGTGTTCGTTGGCCATGGTGGCGTGGAGCCAACCGACGGCAACTCGGAAGGGAGAGGGTACCTAGGAGGAGGGAGGCTAGGGCATGGGGGCACCTAACGGGGAAGGGAGTGGTCCACCGGTTAAACGAGGGTACGGCGTGGCTTGGCGGGTAAGGCGCGGGCCGACGGCGGATAGCGCGGAGGCGACGACGGATAGCGCGGGGATGGCGGGAGGGTAAAGGGTTGCCTAGCTTGAGGAGGGGGGGGGAGGGGGGTAAGGGGGGCCTTGCTTGAGGGGGGGGGAGGGGGGGGGAGGGGGGGGGGCAAGGGGGTGCCTTGCTTGAGGGGGGGGGGGGGAGGGGGGGGCAAGGAGTTGCCCTGCTTGGGGGGGGGGGGGGCAAGGGGGACCTTGCTTGAAGGGGGGGGGGGGGGGGGGCAAGGGGGACCTTGCTTGAGGGGGGGGGGGGGGGGGGGGGGGGAAGGGGGCAAGGGGGTGCCTTGCTTGAGGGAGGGAGGGAGGGCCAAAAGACCTCTTGCGACGTCAAAGAACTTCCCACGGATGGGCCCGGGATGTTAGATGGCGCTGCCAGCACTGGTGTGACAGTCCGCCCGTCCAAAGGCTTCCCCTAGGGTCTGATACCACTTGAGACGTTCAAACCCACAAAATGCATAAACCAACAAGAGGGACACCAAGAAGATTTCCAGAACACGTTTATATTCGATTAGCAACTCGTGTTGAAGAAGGCAATGAGAGCTTGGTATGAAGAGTACTAGTACCCCTCATAGTTGCGCACAATTTGGCGCCACAGGGCATACCCCCCAAGCATTGAAAAGGGCTGGATAGAAAAACAGGCTGTGACATAAACACGCTATGTCGATCCTTTGCATAGATTTGAAAGTAAATGGAACTAGGGATATTGCTTTCAAGTACATATACATATTCCTCGGCCGAACCTCCATTTTTTTTTTTTTAAGTACATATACATATTTATCAACTTTGTCGCTTAAAAAGTCCCAAGCATCAACGTAAGGCATTAATTTCAAAGCAGCACTTCAGTTCTCTTGTTGTGAGCTTCCTCACTCATAGAGGAGGCTTAAATCTCTTGCTAATTTTATTACAAAATCATCAGCAAATCATATGATACCATAGAAGAACTCTACATAATAAACCATATCACTTCATGAGGATAGAGATGAAATAGATAAGTGTAAATGGAGTAGAAACACATAGGTAGTTCACGACAAACAGCTTTTGCAAATTCATTTGTAAAGAATACCAAAGATGTAAGAGCTTGTTAAACAAAGATACCAAGGTTCTTTCTTAAAATAGTTTTTTATGATGGAAGATTTCTCTTCCTATGCACAACAAGAAGCTTGGGCCATGCCCAAGACCTAGATGCTCTCAGATGAGTAGTCACTAGAGTAGTCACTAAAACTAGTATAGCTCTCAATTCCCAAACTCAATTGAAAAACCTTTTTAGCCACGTCACTAGACACCAAGGCTTTCCAAACAGCTATCAATCACTGGAATTGGACACATGTAGACTAGTCAACTCAGTCACATAAGACATACTAGTTTTCCTAACAAGATTCGAGACATAACAACAGAGAAAGAAATAGCTATAACTCACAGTACAAGAAGAGCTTACCAAGATCCTTTTGGGTATAAAATCCTTGCTTTATAAGCTTTCTAAAAAGTACAAGAATCCTGAAAACGGAGCTTCCTACAAAGAGAAAATGAAGATTTAACAAGATGCTATAGAAATTGAGCATCCTCTCAAAAGGGTGGGAGAGATGTACATGAGAATATGAACTCCTATGATAGACAATGGCTCAATAGCACATCTACAAGCAACATCCCATCCAGATACACTTAGAATGTACTTGGATGGTGCTTAAATAGCCATGGGAGCCTTCCATGAATCTTCATATGTCCTCCATGTCTCTTCACATGCCCTGCTTATCTCTTTAGCTACCTTGTGACTCTGTCTCTTGATTGGAGTGTCTTTTGGTGGTTCAATGCCTCCTTTTGGATAAGGTTGCACCTTCAAACAAGTGTTTTGACTTTCCTAAGGTTCAAGAGCCTTCAAATGAAGTTATTTAGTGAAAAACATTTCCTTAAGCTTGCTTTAAAAAACACATAACTTTTAACACTACCCCTCAAGCTCAAGCTTCTTTGCTTTCAAGTGTGGGGGTTGGTTCCTTCATATTTATCATGCATTTGAGCTCTTTTGTCCTCTTTGCATTCAAGAACTTTGTAAGAAGATCTGCAATTTTCTCCTTGGTGTTGACATGTTGAATATCCACATCTTATCCACAATCTTTTCTGTTATGAAGTGATAATGCACTTCTATATGCTTGCTCCTAGCATGGAACATTAGATTCTGTGCAAGGTAGATACTTGAGATATTATCTCCAAGCAATGGAACAATGCCAACCTGAATATCCAAATCTTTTAAGAACTTTTTAAACCACAATACCTCACAAGTGAGTTGAGCAAGAGCCCTATATTCTTCCTTTGTGGAAGGCAATGCCACTATGGGTTGTTTCTTTGACATCCATGATACACAAATCTTCCAAAGCATCGCGATGTATCCTGAGGTAATCCTTTTATCATCCTTGGAGCTAGCTCAATTAGCATCTGCATAACCTTTTAGTTTCAAATCACAATCATGTGCATAATAGAGGCCCTCATTGATTGTACCTTTGATGTACCTTAGAATCCTTCTACCTGCATTCAAGTGATCAAGTGTGGGTGCGCGCATGAATTGGGAGAGCACTCTGACACTATGAGATAGATCAGGTCTAGTAATGGTAGCATAATTTAAAGAACCAATCAGACTTCCATACACATGTTCATCCTTGAGCTTATCACCTTGTTCTATGCTGATCAACTTGACATTGCAATCCAGTTTTCTCAATGGCTTACAAAAGTAAGTATTTGCTTTGCATAAGATACAAACCCAACTTGACATATACAGACTCAATGCCTAAGAAGTATTTTAGCACACCAAGATTTGAGATTTTAAATTCCTCGCTCAATTTGACCTTGATGTCCTTGATACTTACATCATCATCACATGTTATGATTAACTCATCAACATATATGCATATGTACATAGACTTCTCATCAAGCCTTTTTACATAATGTGAAGGATCGACATCACTTGTTGCATATCTACATCTAATAAGGTACTCAATAAGCCTTTGATTCTATGCCCTTGGTGCTTGCTTGAGTCCATACAAAGCTTTCTTGAGTCTACATACAAAATTAGGGTTTCTAGGGTCTTCATATCCCATGGGTTGTTGCATGCAAACAATCTCTTCAAGATCACCATTTAGGAAAACATTCTTAATGTATAATTGGAACAATTTCCACCTTCCAGAATCTGCAATGTCAATCAATGTGCTAATTTTTGTAACAAGGCTAAATGTCTCTTCATAATCTATCCCATGTGTTTGGGTAAAAACCTCAGTTACAAGTCTAGCTTTATACCTGGATATGGATCTATCAAAGTTCCTTGTGATCTTGTAGACCCACCTATTTATGACCACTTTCATGTCAACTTGCCTAGGTACAAGCTCCCATGTCTGATTTTCGTGAAGAGCATCCATCTCTTTTCTTGTAGCATTTGTCCAACCCTTGTCTTAACAAACTTCTTCATATGTGCATGGTTCCTTGTCCTTCACAACCTGAGACATAAAAGCATAATGCCTAGCAAGCCAAGCAAGAATATGTACCTGAAAGTAGACCGTCGAGAATTAGGATCACTAACCAATCTGAATCTGAATATACGGTGGGTTCGATGCACCATCTATACCAAAGACCATGATGTCAGGTGAGAGCAAGATATTGAGTAGTCTTTGAGCAGCATCCCAATGTGTTTGACGAGGCTGATGTGCAAAATGACTGAGTATACTAATTGCATAGGCAATATCTAGTCTAGTGTTGGTGAGGTAGAGTAATGAGCCAACAAATTGTCCATAAGTATGCACATCCACAAGTGATGATGAATCCTCTAGGGTGAGCTTGATTTTTGGATCAAGTGGTGTAGATACTAAGCGACGTTGGTCTATGTTATATTTGGAAAGAAGATCATATCAGTACTTCTTTTGTGATAGGAATATACCTTCTTTGGTTTGCCATACTTCCATACCTAATAAGTAGTGACGTAGACCAAGATCTATCATGAAATACTCAAGGTGAAGTTTTTTTATGATGAATTGGATGTGTTCTTCATCTAAGCATGTCAAGATCAAGTCATTTATATAGAGGATGATGATGGCAACTAAGGACTCTTTCCGATAGATGTATAAGTTTGCATCAGCACTACTTCTTTGGAATCCTTTATCTTCGAAGAACTTGTGAATCTTTTCTTACTAGGCCCTCAGAGCTTGCTTAAGTCCATAAAGTGCTTTGTGAAGCTTGTAGACTTGATCTTCCTTTCCTTTGATCTTGAAACCTTTAGGTTGGTCAAGATATACTTCTTCTTGAAGATCTCCATTGAGAAAAACATTTTTGACATCGAGTTGGAAGATGGGCCACTTGAAATGTGCACTTAGTGCTAGAATGATTCTTATAGTGGTAAACCTTGCTATAGGGGCAAATGTTTCTTCATAATCAATGCCATGTTGTTGCTTATATACCTTAGCTACAAGTCTTGCTTTGTACTTGTCCAATGTGCCATCTAATTTATACTTAACTTTATAGAGCCACTTAACTCCTATGACTTGATGATTTGTGGGTTTAGGAACAAATGTCCAAGTGTTGTTCGTCTCGATTGCATCCATTTTGATTTGCATAGCTTCTTCCCACTCAGGTTGTCCTTGGGATTCTTTGTAGTTAGAAGGCTCTAGAATTTGATGGATCTGATGCACCAATGCATAATTTTGAAAGCTGCCCTATGACTTGGATGAAGATTTTCCATGAATTTGTTCTCACTACTGCTTTCAATGAGCCTTTGTGATCTTCTTGGTTGATTCGAAGTATGTGCATCTGAGTGGTGTTTTGAAAAGACTCTGTCTCCCTCTGAAGTGTAGATGGGCAGTCTAAGACTTATATTTGGATCCTTAATTTAGCATGTTGAAGCTTCATTAAAGATTACATCTTTTGAAATTGTGATGGAGTGGTTTTCAAGATCGTACAATCTATACACTTTTGATTGTTGAAGTATTTTGATAGCGATGCACCACAATGGAATATCCTTCTCGAGAGCTCCATGACGATACCTCGCAAAAGAAAAACAAGCTCTAGATGCCATACAGAGTACTCTGCAACATGCTGTAGAATACACAAAAAACACCCAATACACATACCACGAACACATATTTCTTAGGTCACACAAATGTGGTTGAATGTATAGTCTATGGCTGATCAGGCCACTATATGTTTTATTAAAGAAACATATAGAAAAGGGCCTGATGACCATTTGGCCTTTCACATGGGCATTAATAGTAATTATCTCCCACTAAAGTCCAATGTGGCCAAAGTGTGTATGGGAGAAAAATAAAGAGTGATCAAGAATACCTGCATGTAAGTATACAAACTATAGCTCCCACCTAATGGGCATGTTACACAATATACAAGTAATTGTGTAAGATCATGGATCAAGTAACCCCCATCAAGTGACAACAATGTCAAAAGCTATCGGTAGAGCTTAAGTCAAAGCATCTGCAACATTATCTCAAGTATGATTAGATCAGTGGCTAAGCAGTCTCTAATGAAGTGATACCACACCTCAATATGCTTAGTCTTTGCATGACAGACCACATTCTTACCAATGCAATGGCACTCTGACTATCACTGAGCAAATGAGGTACATGCTGAGGTAGACCCATATCACAAGCAAGACGAGAAAGCCACAATGCTTCCTTACATGCCTCACTTGCTACAACATACTCTACCTTTATAGTGGAAATAGTTGTACATTCTTGAAGACGAGATCCCCAAGAGATAGCACCTCCAGCAAAATGAGAAATGTACCCTAATGTAGACTTATGATTGTCTACACAACTAGCACAATCAAAATATGTGTAACCAATAATGGGTGCTTTCCCTCTACCCAAGCATAGACACTTGTCCTTGTTTATATATTTAGGTAGTGATGTGTGTGAACACACTAGGACCATCGGGGCACTTTTTTCCCTCTTTAGGAGGTTTTTTTCCCCCGGCTTGTATATATGCCTATTGCCCTAATGGGCTACTTATCTTTGTACATTCTCTAGTAATACATTCAGTATTGTGTGTTGTGCTCCAAGCTTCTTCTTCTTCCTTGTGTTGTTTGCATGCTTTTGTAGACGTCTAACTCCAACAATTGGTATCAGAGCAGGTCACCGCTTCATCTAGGGCATCATCGACACCTCTCTGATTGCAGTCTCAAAATCGCATGAAATTTGGTATGTATACTCAAGGTGTTTCAGAGATCCAAACACCTTTGCTATGTAGTGCCGAAATCGCAATTTGAGCTTGTTTCGGCCTCCGAACACACTATCACAATGCTTATGCAGGCTATTTTGTGTTTTTGTACCAAAGGTATATACCAGTTTTGGTTTGCCAGTATAAGCATCTTGAAGTCTACTAGAGGTCTAGTAGAATTCGTCTAGGCAGTTCTATTTAACCTTTTGAGGTACAATCAATTTTCTACATCAAGGTATTTTAGTCACCAGCCATGGCTGAAAGCAGTGATGTATTCTGTATGTTGGCTATTGAGGATAAGTTGGATGGTACCAACTACTCGATATGGGCTTATATGATGCCACATGTATTGGTTGCAAACATTCCATTATTCCTCACATTCACTCTTGCAGAACATCTAAGGATGCTTGGGATACACTTACCACATTGTACCAAGCTAGGAATGAGGCTCGTGTTGCTTACCTCTGAAAACAGTTGGAGAGTGAGCACATGAATGAAGGTGATTCTATGGACAGTTTTCTAACAAAGATCAAAGACTTCAAGGAACAATTGATTTCTTTTGATGAAGTTATACCAGATAGCTCACTTGTGCAGACTGCTCTCAATGATCTTCCTGATTCATATATGAGTTTTGCTTCTACTCTTCGTTTGATGATGAAAGGCAATCCAAATGCCTTATCATTTGAGGAGTTAGTCTTTGTTATGTTGCAGGAAGATCAGTCTAGGCAGAACATGTTGGAAAACAATATCCTATTGGTCCAATATTATCCACTAAGTACAGAATGTATATTACTTTTTTCTAGATCTTCTTGGTGCTCTCAAACAGCCCATGAGGGTTCAAAACTCGTCTCCAGCAGCAGCGCATCCTGTAGCTTTTTTGAAACAGCAAACCATGAAATTAAAACGCACGTGAGCTTTATTCGAAGTTGCTTTATTGATCGTCGATCATAGATCGCTACGAAGGAGCTTTTCAAGTGGGCTTTATTGGATGCTTTTCAAGGCTCAACAAGTACTATATAAGAACAAGTTGGGTCACTCTCTATTCATCCTTCACCTAGTATTCAACACAAGCTTGGAGCTTGAACCTCAATAGAGGTGGTGTTTCGTCTAGCACCATGGCTTTTCAAGTGGGATTTATTGGATGCTTTTCAAGGCTCAACAAGTACTATATAAGAACAAGTTGGGTCACTCTCTATTCATCCTTCACCTAGTATTCAACACAAGCTTGGAGCTTGGACCTCAATAGAGGTGGTGTTTCGTCTAGCACATGGTGCAGCCATGGTGCTAACTTGAAGCATGTTGAGGAGCAGCTATGGAGTTCTTCTTAATGATTCTTCTTGGAGAAGATGAAGGGTGTGCTCACACTCTAGCTCATGGAGAGGAGGTTATCTCTTGTTCATGGCAAGAAGACTTGGTCATTAGCAGCTTGATGGTGAGGATCGGCCGTCTACATGTTGTAGTTGAAGATTGTCTTCTACAAGAGGATGTCGGGCTACTTCAAAGACATTGGATGGTGGTTAACTTAAGATTTACATCTTATGTTAAGTATTCAGGTACATATTCTCTTTATGCACACAGGTACTACTTGGAGTTTATGGAGGCAGTAGCATCCATATCAGGAGGAGTCCTATTCGGCATAGGTACAAGAGAATCAGTACATATATGCTTTATGCATATTTGGATGAGGTGTTTGAGAAGGTGTGTTCACATGAGTTTGAGGATTTCTGGCAACAAACTTGTTAGCATTCTTTGCTACTTTTTAAGTATGTGATCTTTTCACACACGTATCTGACTTAGGGTCTTCCATAGCCTAAGTTCAGATGAGGGTTTGTTGATTATCAATTTCACACTGATCCTTCCTCTTTCAGTCACTCATATTCACTCTTCTATAACCTATATGGTCACACATCTCATGTATATTCAGATTTCTGCCCATACATCTGAATATGTTTGTTACATTTGTACATTCACTCATTCATCTATTTCTCATCACATAGAGTGGTTGAGAGTTTTGCTCCCACATTGTACATTGAACATTGGTATATATGATACTATGAGTAAGCGATGGCTTACATAACACCTTACACATGTCGTCTATTCTTTCTCTATCTTTGTCTCATCATCTGTATGATTAAGTTGTGGTATGTTCATGTTTTGTCAATATTGAAGATTGCTAGTTTCTGTGTTGTATATGCTGGACCTATGGAACCATGGACCTGTGATATGAGCCAAGGGCCTACCTCACTTCCAACAGAACAGGTCCATTATGCGTGTTGCAGGTCAAGCTTTCTTGGCTAGTCAGAAGGGCAAAGGAAAATGGAGCTCTTCAGCTAGTAAGCAGAAATCTACTAATTGTGCACAATCAAAGAGGGAAGACAAAGATGAAAAGAATCAGAAAAGCAGAAACTGTTTTGCAAGTGAATGATTCAGCATGTGCAGTACATGATACTCAGGCTATGGCAGATGCAAAGCTTTGGCATGCACGCTTTGGTCATCTGAATTTCGCTAGTTTGCTACGCTTGTAAAAATCTGAAATGGTGTCCTCTTTGCCCAAACTTGAGGCACCCGGTAAACTGTATGTGAAGGCTGTATTTTGGGCAAAATGCAGCGTTCTTCATTTCCAAAAGATGGTTCAATTCGGGCTACTCAGAAATTGCAACTTGTACATAGTGATGTTTGTGGTCCTATGTAGACACCTTCTTTTGGAAATTATCTTTACTTTGTGACCTTCATCGATGATTTTTCCAGGCATGCATGGGTATATCCATTGAAAGCAAAGTCCGAAGTGTTCATGTGCTTCAAAGAGTTTTTAGTTTTGGCTGAAAATCTATCAACATGTAAATTGGGCACCCTCTGTTCTGATCGACGGGGGGAATATATGTCTTTTGATTTTAATGCATTTTTGGTTGAATGTGGGATAAAACACCGGTGTACAGTGTCGTATACACCTCAACAAAATGGAGTTTCTGAACGAAAGAACAGGTTACTCATGGAGATGGCGAGGTGTAAAGTCAACAGTGAGGCTTTACCACATAGTTTCTGGCTTGAGGATGTCATATGTGCAACATATTTACTTAACAGGTGTCCCACTAAAGCACTGCAGTCTATCACTCCATATGAGGCTTGGCATAATCGCAAGCCAGTTGTTGCTCATCTGCATGTTTTTTATTGTCTCACATATGCATTAGTGCCTGAACAACATCGCAAAAAATTGGATGATAAAGCAGTAAAATGCATTTTTGTTGGGTACAGTTCTGAAAGTAAAGGCGTCTTGTGGAAGATGCTATTCAGCCATTGCTTTCATGTACTAAGGAGACATTTGTTAGCTCCAAAGACATGTATGATACATTGCTGCCTCTTTTTACAGGTGGATAGTCTAGTGCTGGTCCTAATGAGGCAACTTCTCAGCCTTTGCAGGTTTCACGTGATGATGTAGATCATTCCATTTCTGATGCAGATTTACATGATGCACTTGTTGATGAGAGAGCTGATATTAAGCAGGCAAAAACTATGCCAAAATGGCTAGTGAAGACTCTTCATGATAGCAAATTAGATGCACCTCTATCATATCGTACTCGCTCAGGCTCTCATAGTGCCTCTTTTGCATCAGATTGCTATGCTATGGCTACATCTAGTCTCTGTGATGAGAATGAGAATGAGCAAGAAGGCCATTGGGACTAAGTGAGTATACAAGCTGAAGCATAAGCCTGATGGTACAATTAACAGGTATAAGGCTAGGCTTGTTACAAAGGGTTATGCGTAGGAAAGAGGCATTGATTTTGATGAGACCTTTGCACCTACTTGCCGAATGACTATTGTTCATAGCATTTATGCACTTTCAGCCCATCATGGTTGGAATGTACATCAGTTGGATATCAAACCAGCATTTCTAATTGGCGACTTGCATGAAGAAGTGTATGTTTTTCAACCCCATGGCTTTGTGCAGAAAGGGCATGAGAACCAGGTGTGCAAGTTAAAGAAGGCATTATATGGCTTAAAGCAAGCACCACATGCTTAGTATGAAAAGATACATGCCTATCTGATTGCACATGGTTTTGAGAATAGTCTTACTGAAAGCACCTTATATGTTAAGCATGGTAATGATGTACTTCTGATCATTGTAGTTTATGTTGATGACATGCTGGTCATTGGTCCTCATGAGAGGCATATTGCTGATTTTAAGACTGATTTACATGCCTTATTTGATATGTCTGGTTTGGGGCATTTGCATCATTATTTGGGCATTCAGTTTATGCACGTTGATGGTGGAATGGCTTTGTGTCAAACAAAATATATTGACATATTATTGCAATGTTTTGGCCTTGAAGACTGTAAGCCTATTGCCAGTCCTATGGAGACAGGTTTACGATTGAGTCTTCAGGATTCTCTTTTGATTCTTGCATTCCACAGATAATCATTGAACTCTCGAGAAAAATATTCTCCTCCTCCATCAGACCTTAGTCTTTTGAGTTTCTGTCCTGTAAGTCTTTCAGCATATGCATGAAAATGTCTGAAAGCTCCAAACACTTCTGATTTCTCTTTCAAAAAATAAAGAGTTATCCATCTTGTTGCATCATCAATGAAAAGAACATAATACCTTGAGCCGCTGATAGATCCTTCTTTTGTCGGTCCCCATACATCTGTATGTATAAGCTCTAGCACACCATCGTGTTTGTAACCATTTTTCTAAAATGGTAACCTATGGGCTTTTCCCATCTGACAGGCTTCACATTTGTGAATCATATGTTGGTTCTTCATATTTGGTAATCCTCTCACGGACTGTTTTTCTACCATAGCTTTGATTCCCTTTTCATTAAATTGTCCTAGCCTCTTATGCCAGAGGTCTAGTTCTATAAATACCTCATCACCAACATTCCCTTGTCCTTTCAGAGTAAAAAGTCTACCTTCCTTTTTACCATGGACAATTTGTTTATATCCTTTCTCTGGATCTTCAACAAATACTCCTTCATTCGTAAACCTGACTTGAAAACCTTTTTCTACTATCTGACCCACACTGATCAGATTCTTCGAGATTGTTGGAACATACAAAACATTTGTTAGTAGGTCAGCTCCATTCTTACACTTTACCTTTCCAATTGACCTTACATTATGTTTTGTGTTATCACCTGTCTGTACTGTATGATTTGAAATACCTCCTTCAAGTTCTGATAATAATTCTATATTTCCTGACAAATGATTTGAACAACCAGAGTCAATATAGAATACCTTGAGGTCTTCATTCTCTGACACACTTATCGAGTTCATCATCAATGCCGTATGACCATCATTCTGCGTATCATTCGCATAGTTGTAGTAGGTAGTGTTGTAAGACTGATTCTGTCCCCAACTTCTTGCTCCACCTCTACCATATCCGCCTCTTTGGCTTTGTCTTCCTCTTTGATATCTTCCGCTTCTGCCTCTGCTATTATTGTTCTGATTCTGACTTGATCCTTGTGAATTATGCCAGCAATCATGAGCCAAGTGATTGCTTAATCCACAGATCCAACAAGACTTCTTGTTATTAGTATGATTACCTCTTCCTTTACCTCTTTTTCTGACGTTACCTCTTCCTCTTGCATAATTTGCTTGAGCAGTCATTTCTTCTTCATCTTTTTCTTTACCTTTATCACCTTTCTTCTTGTTCTTTGCATACATAGCCGAACTATGTCCTTTGTCTCCGTCTATCTTCAAATCGTGCTCAAACGTTAGCATTAGTCCAAGCAACTGATTTAAATCTGGTACAAAATGATTTAAAGAAAGTTCAGTTGAGAGTACGAAAGGTTTCCACCTTTCATCTCCTCTCAAACCTGCAAGCACTTGTGCTATTAACCTGTGATCTGCAATATCTTCATTAATCAATCCAAGACTGTCTGCCAAGTCTTTCATCTTAGTGACATAATCACTAATGATTTGACTTTGCTTTTTCTTGAACGTTGTGAACTCCGACCATAAGCTAGCCTTTCTAGATTTTGTCGCATTTTGGAAATGATCTTCCAATGCTCTCCATATGTCTTCTGCTTTCTCCAGACCTCTAATGTGCAGTAACAAATGATCTGTGATGGTATTGTAAACATAAGCTCTTGCCGTTGCATCTTTCTTCTGCCACAGCTTCAAGGCTTCTAATTCTTCTTTTTTTGGTTGATTGTCATCTTCAAAAGTCGGCTTCTTTTCTTCTCCGGTCACATATTTCATTAAGTCTTTACTCATAAGTAAAGCTTCCATTCGCATTACCCATGCGGGATAGTTATCTCTGTCCAATTTATCAATTGAGATATGATCTGCCATGATCTTCTTGTTTCCGTTACTTCCGGTGAGTGTAATGTTGAAGGATTTTACCTTTTGTAAACCTTTACCCTTGAGAATGACTTCAGAATGTTTCTTGACGCCGTTTGCTGTTGATCACCTCAGCTTTCACCTTTCTTTATGAGAATTCTTCCAATTCTCTTTTCGTTTCTTCTTCTGAGAAACCTTTTCTGCTCGTCAGAACCTTTCCATGCTCTGATACCACTTCTTGTGGATCTTTCAAGCTCTGATACCACTTCTTGTGGATCTTTCAAGCTCTGATACCACTGTTGGTGCAACGTTTATTGCGGAATTTGCTTACACCACAGAAACTAAGCTAGGGTGATGTTAGAACACCTCTATAATCATCAGTAGCTTAGCAAACTTTCTGAAACTAAAAACTTATAACTGTAACTAGGGAACACCGAAAATTCACTTTACAGAAAGCTCCAAACTTTCTTTCAAGCTTCAATTCTGAACTAATTTACTTCAGACTTTACATTACTATGTTTGCTTACAGTTAAATAATCTTTGCGTCACTTAACTGTGTCAAAACTGTGTTTTGAACTCACCAAAATTCCACCGGAACTTCACCGGACTGTTACCGGAATGTCACCGTAATTACACCGGAATCTTATCGAAATCAACTGCAATTTTGTTTGTAGTTACTTCAAATATGTATACATGAAGTAAGGAAGTGATATGTGAACTTCCTTCACTAGATGAACTCTATTTGAAGTTTAAAGAAAAACTTCACCAATTCTAGATGCTTCTTTCCGGTCAGACTTTGTACTGTGTGTACATACTATATCTTATACAGAACTTTACACTATACTTCGAGATCTAGCTCATAGAAATATCGGAAAACATTTATTGAGAAAACTGTAACTGTTAACTACCTTTCACAGTAACATGAAAAATCTCAGATTTCTTCACATATAAAGAATGCGCTCAACTTCCACATGAACATGTGTTTTCTATTAGAGAAGATGTGTACAAAATAGCTTGGCCTCACTTTGCTCATAGCTATGGAAAACTCTCCTACTCTGAGTAGTTTCTCCTTACGATCTCTCTCAGATGAATACCCGATATTTCAGGTTTTGTTATTCATCTCTACATACGCAATCTCTGACGTCTTCTATATCTCTATATCTGCTATACGCGCACATATCATCTATCTATCTCAGCTCTCTTATATACAATTTTTGATCCGGTTTCAACAAACTCTAATTCTACAAGTTTCTATGCTGTATATTACAGACATGAATTTGTCCCTTCACTAAGGCTTTGGTTTTTTCTCAATTCCTTGTTTCTTCTTTCCTTTGTCTTTATGTCGTTATGCATAATTAGTGAGTGAATCTCCAACACATGTGTGTGTGAAGTAGGTGTGTAAGAAAAAAGGAAAGTATGTGGAAAGGTGTGCCTGTATGAAGGTGTGTGTACACACACATGTATGCATAACAAAAGTAAGTAGTGAGACAACGAACAAGGGGATAGGAGTGCGTATGCGAGACAAGAAAAGAGAGTGTAGGAACATGCAAACGGGAAGCCTATGAGCTAAGGCATAGACAAAAGAAGTATCAACCGAGAGAGAATTATGGGCTCCAGGTAATCCAAGTGGACCGATTCCAAGGGGTTTGAGCACAATAAAGGTTTGTATAATTATCTTTCCCTTGGGCATTAGGACTCTTCATTTGGTGATCCTACTCGGGAGTTGGCTTGGCACTCCTCATAGAGTCGTGCTACGAGTACGCTCTGTTGGAGTTAGACGTCTGCGGAAGCACGTGAACAGCACAAGGAAGAAGAAGAAGCTTGGAGCACAACACACAAGACTGAATGTATTACTAGAGAATGTACAAAGATTAGTAGCCCATTAGGGCAATAGGCGTATATACAAGCCGGGGGAAAAAAACCTCCTAAAGAGGGAAAAAAGTGCCCCGACGGTCCTAGAGTGTTCACACACATCACTACCTAAATATATCAACAAATCCCCCCTGGGAGTGATGCGGTGAACAAGGAGCTGGCACTCATGTATAAGGAAGTGCTTAGCTATGTGGAAATCACTCCACAAAAGGAAGTAAGCCCAAAGCTTTGCGGAAAGCTTCAAACTTCTCCCTAGGCAGAGCCTTCGTGAAAAGGTCTGCAATGTTCTCCTGCGTGGGCACATATGCCAAGCTGATCTCCCCAGCAGAGAACCTCTCCTTGACATAGTGATAATGCACCTCAATGTGCTTAGTGCGAGCATGGAACACAGGGTTCCTCGCAACTGCCAATGCGCTCTGACTGTCAGTGAAGATGGTGGTGGCAGAAGACTGGCCAACACCCAAATCAGCCATAAGGCGTCTGAGCCACACACACTCAACAGTCGCTGTGAAAGCTGCCCTATACTCAGCCTCACAACTGGAAGTGGCCACAGTAGGCTGCTTCTTGCTCAACCAAGATATACATGAGCTACCAAGCATGAAGCAAAAACCACTGGTGGACACACGAGTGTCATAGCAACCATCCCAATCTGAGTCAGAAAAAGCATGCAAATCTGGCGGTAGTGATCCCCCCTTGGGATAAAACAACCCAAGTAGCCGAGTACCACTCAAGTAGCGAAAGATGCGCTTAACCGCTTTCCAATGCGTGACTCCTGGGCAATGCATAAACCTGCTCATCTGTGAGACAGCAAACTGAATATCTAGCCGAGTAATGCATAAGTAAATCAAGCATCCAACAGCCTGCTGATAGAGAACAACATCAAATGCATCTCCAGCATCATGAAGACTCAATCGTAAACCTGTCTCCATAGGAGTGGCAATAGGCTTACAGTCTTCAAGGCCAAAACGCTGCAATAATGTGTCAATATATCTCGTTTGACACAAGGCCATTCCACCATCAACTTGCATAAGCTGAATGCCCAAATAGTGATGCAAATGCCCCAAATCAGACATCTCAAATGAGGCATGCAAATCAGCCTTGAAATCAGCAATATGCTTCTTAAGAGGACCAGTGAGCAGCATGTCGTCTACATAGACAACAATGATCAAAAGCACATCATTAGCACGCTTAACATATAAGGTGCTTTCAGTTGGACTGTTCTCAAAACCATGTGCAATTAGATAGGCATGTATTTTCTCATACCAAGCACGTGGTGCTTGCTTTAAACCATATAACGCCTTCTTTGACCTGCACACCTGGTTTTCATGCCCTTTCTGCACAAAGCCACGGGGCTGAAAAACATACACTTCTTCATGCAAGTCACCATTCAGAAATGCTGTTTTAATGTCCAACTGATGTACATTCCAACCATGATGGGCTGCAAGTGCACAAATGCTCCGAACAGTAGTCATACGGCATGTAGGTGCAAAGGTCTCATCAAAATCAATGCCTCTTTCCTGCGCATAACCCTTTGCAACAAGCCTAGCCTTATACCTATCAACTGTACCATCAGGTTTACGCTTCAGCTTGTATACCCACTTAGTGCCAATGGCCTTCTTGCCAGGAGGCAAGTCACATAAATACCATGTACCATTCTTCATTATAGCATCATATTCAGATTGCATAGCAGCCATCCAATTTTCTGAATTTTGTGCTTCATCAAAAGAAACAGGCTCATTCTCATCACAGAGACTAGATGCAGCCATAGCATAGCAATCTGATGCAAAGGAGGTACTATGAGAGCCTGAACGAGTACGATATGACAAAGGTGCATCTAATTTGCTGTCACTCAAAGTCTGCACCAGCCATTTTGGCATAGTTTTTGCCTGTTCAATATCAGCTCTCTCATCAACAAGTGCATCATGTAAATCTGCATCAGAAATGGAATGATCTGCATCATCATATGAAGCCTGCAAAGGCTGAGAAGTTGCCTCATTAGGACCAGCGCTAGCCTGTCCACCTGTAAAAAGAGGCATCAAAGTATCATACATGTCTTTGGAGCTAACAGATGTCTCCTTAGTACATGAAAGCAATGGCTGAATAGCATCTTCCACAAAGACAACATCACGGCTAACCAGAATGCGTTTAGTCTGTGGATGATACAGACGATAGCCTTTACTTTCAGAACTGTACCCAACAAAAATACATTTTACTGCCTTATCATCCAATTTTCTGCGATGTTGTTCAGGCACTAATGCATATTCCAAACAACCAAAAACACGCAGATGAGCAATAGATGGCTTGCGGTCATGCCAAGCCTCATATGGAGTGATAGACTGCAACGCTTTCGTGGGACACCTGTTCAGTACATATGCTGCACACATGACAGCCTCAAGCCAGAAACTATGTGGTAAAGCCTAACTTTTGACCATGCACCTCGCCATCTCCATGAGTGACCTGTTCTTTCGTTCAGCAACTCCATTCTGTTGAGGTGTATACGGCACTGTACACTGGTGTTTTATCCCACGTTCAGCCAGAAATGCATTAAAATCTGAAGACATATATTCCCCCCCTCGATCAGAACGGAGGGTGCCCATTTTACATGCTGACAGATTTTCGGCCAAAACCAAAAACTGTTTGAAGCACATGAACACTTTAGACTTTGCTTTGAGTGGAAAAAATCATCAATGAAAGTCACGAAGTAAAGGTAATTTCCAAAAGAGGGTGTCTGCATAGGACCACAGACATCACTATGTACAAGCTGCAATTTCTGCATAGCCCGAACTGAACCATCTTTTGGAAAGGAAGAACGCTGCATTTTGCCCAAAATACAGCCTTCACAAACATGTTTTCCAGGTGCCTCAAGTTTGGGCAAAGAGGACACCATTTCAGATTTCTGCAGGCGTAACAAACTAGCAAAATTCAGATGACCAAAGCGTGCATGCCAAAGCTTTGCATCTGACATAGCCTGAGAATCATGAACTGCACATGCCGAATCATTCATAGATTTTTCATAGTCTATGAGCTTATACAGCCCACGACATAAAATGCCAGAAGCAATAATCACATCGCCATTTGAGAGATCATGGACTGTACACCTGTCATCAACGAATTTCACAACCAAGCCAATCTTGGCTAATGCAGAAACTGATAACAGGTTCTTTTTGATCCCTGGCACAAATAAAGCATCTGACAAAGTGAAAGAACTACCATCAGCAGTAGTCAGAATGATCTTACCAACTCCCATAACAGGATAAGAGGAGTTATTGGCGCATGTGACAGTATTCCTTGTAGGGGCAGGCTCGAGTGAAGAGAAGAAACTGCGCTGCGAGGTAATATGTTTGGTTGCCCCACTGTCAAAGTACCAAACATCTGAGTCTACTGCAGACATGCACTGATCATGAGAAGATGGGTCAAAACTGCAGACAGTAGTAAACGCCCATTCTTCTTCCTGCACAAGATTTGCAGACTCTGTTTTTGGTGTAGAGGCCTCTGCAACAACCATTCCAGCCTCTTTCTTCTTTGCCTCTTTAGCAGCCAGTTTTGGACAATTCTTTATAATATGATCATTTCCTTTACAGTACTTGCAGAACAATTTCTGCTTTTCTGATTTCTTCTCATCTTTATCCTGGTTCTTCGATTGTGCAGCATTTGCAGATTTCTGCTTACTAGTAGAAGAGCTCCATTTTCCTTTGCCCTTCTGACTAGCCAGGAAAGCTTGATTTGCAACACGCATAATGGACCTGTTCTACCTGGACTGATCTTCCTGCAACAGAACAGAGACTAATTCCTCAAATGACAAGGCATTCGGATTGCCTTTCATCATCAATCGAAGAGTAGAGGCAAAACTCTGATATGAATCAGGAAGGCCATTCAGAACGGTCTGCACAAGTGAGCTATCTGGTATAACCTCATCAGCAGAAATCAATTGTTCCTTCAGGTCTTTGATCTTTGTAAGAAAACTGTCCATCGAATCACCTTCATTCATGTGCTCACTCTCCAACTGTTTTCGGAGGTAAGCAACACGAGCCTCATTCCTAGCCTGGTACAAGTGGTAAGTGTATCCCAAGCATCCTTTGCTGTTCTGCAAGAGCGAATGTGAGGAATAATGGCACGTTTGATAGACAAAGCTATCAATGCATGTGCCTGGGCATCTCTGCCATCCCAACGAATCTGCTCTGCAGTAGGTGCAACAGAAACAGCAGCACGAACAGGAATCTGCGGAATATCATCTTCGACACCATCTTCATCAGCTCCAACACCTGTATTTGCAGTACCTGTCGTTACAGGTGTAACAGGACGTCTTTCAACACCCTGCACAATGTTCCACAATCCTTTTGCAACCAGTACATGTCGCATCATATAAGCCCATAATGGGTAGTTGGTACCATCCAACTTATCCTCAACAGCCAACATACGGAATACATCACTGCTTTCAGCCATGGCCGGTGACTAAAATACCTTGATGCAGAAAATTGACTGTATCTCAAAAAGTTGAACAGAACTGCCCAGACGAGTTCTGCTAGACCTGTAGCAGACTTCGAGACGCTTAAACTGGCGAACAGAAACTGGTATATACCTTTGGCACAAAAGGACGAAATAGCCTGCACAAGCACTGCGATAGTGCGTTCGGAGGCCGAAACGAGCTCAGATCGCGATTTCGGCACCACAGAACGAAGCTGTTTTGATCTCGAAAACACCCTGAGTATGCTCACCAAATTTTGTGCGAATCTGAGACTGCAAACGGAGGAGTGTCGACGGCGCCCTAGAAGAAGCAACGACCTGCTCTGATACCAATTGTTGGAGTTAGACGTCTGCGGAAGCACGCGAACAGCACAAGGAAGAAGAAGAAGCTTGGAGCACAACACACAAGACTGAATGTATTACTAGAGAATGTACAAAGATTAGTAGCCCATTAGGGCAATAGGCGTATATACAAGCCGGGGGAAAAAAACCTCCTAAAGAGGGAAAAAAGTGCCCCGGCGGTCCTAGAGTGTTCACACACATCACTACCTAAATATATCAACACGCTCGGTGCCCAATTGTGCAGCACAGCCCGTCGGCCCAGATTGAGTGCGTTGGCCTAGGTAGAAAGATGTCGCAAAGTCCGCAAGTTTGGGACTTTCAAAATGTCAGCCCAAGGACGATGACTCCTTAATGGACTAGAAGTCGAAGCGGGGTAGAAAAGCTCGAGGAAAGTCAAGGGGGGGCCTATCCCCCGGCCCGTAGGGCTGAGACGGTAGGACTTCTGTTCGTGGAGATATTGTCGGATCATGACCTAAGAACCGACTTGATGATAGCCAATTGCCATAGCGTTGCGATGGAGGAGGATTCTCCTAAATATGATGATGATATGGCATAGAGACTCGATCAAATGGAAAAGGAAATCAAGAAATTACGAGAGATGGTTGGTAGATATGATGACCAAGCAGGTAAGGTAGCGAAATAGTTCCATTTGGAGTTAGAAAGAATGAAAAGTGCTGAAGTAGAGAGCGATGAGAAAGTTGGACGGGTAGAAAAAGAGAATGCAGAGCTGAGTAGCAAGCTCGGTAGGTGGATGAATCGGAAAGACGACAAGACACGAGGACAGGTAGGAAAAATGGAAGGTGGATGAATCGGAAAGACGACAAGACTCAAATGTAGGAAAAATGGAAGGTGGATGAATCGGAAAGACGACAAGACTCGTTGTTTAGAGTAGTGATTTCCTAGCAATCCTTCATGGGCTTGTTGCAACCAACTACTATGTTCATCATCCTTGACACAACAAGCTAGTACACCCTCTCTATATTGTTTGTACATGTTTCCTACCAATATTTGATAGTTTTGTGATTTTATGATTTCTTCTTTGTCTGTTTTCACATTCTTATTTGCTGGCCCGAAGGTTAGGACTCGTACCAACTCATTTGCCCATTTAGGAACAACTTCTAAATTGAACAGATAATCATCGGGCAACTCATCAAACACTCCTTGTAGGGACTCTCTTGAAATGATGCGAGAAAGGTGATCCGCCCTGAGATGGGTTCTACCTTTCCTAACTACCACTTCAAAATTCCATTAGTAAGAGGAACCATCTTACTAAGCATCTTGTGTTGCAAGGTTTAATGATCAAATATAATAAGGCTTTATGATCAGTAAAAAACTTGAATTTGTTGTCCAATAGATAGTGTCCAAACTTCTTCACCGTGTATACCATGCCTAATCCTTCTCTCTCCATTGTGGTATAGTTTCGTTCCTCTACGTTTAACTGTCGACTAGCATATGCTATAGGAAAATCTAGATTTTGTTCACCTATGGGTTGTGCTAGCACACATCCTATTGCGTGATTGGATGCATCTACATGGACATGGAATGGTTTAGTCCAATCAGGAGTGGTCAATATTGTGTTGTGGACAAATGTCTCTTCAACTCACTGAAGGAATTTTCACATTCATCATTCCACTCAAAATTGGTCAATAGGCCATAAAGAGGTTTGGCTATGATTGCATACATGGGATAAACCTACCGCAATATCCACAATGGCCCATAAAGGCTTGAACCTCTTTAACATTCCTTGGCCTACGCAACTCCGCAATGGTTTTTACTTTATCCACATCTATTGATATTCTGTTCTTAGAAACGATATGACCTAAGATTTACCTTGGCATACCATGAACACACACTTTTCTGGGTTTAGGCACACTCGATATTCTCTACACTTGTTGAAGATCTGTCTGAGATCAGGGATGTGGTATTTTCTTTCTTGGGAATGAGCACATAAATCATCGACATATACTTCTAAGCTCTTTTGCAAGAACTCTTTGAAGACATGACACATGAGCCTTTAGAATGTTGCAGGTGCATTGGTGAGCCCAAATGGCCCTACACGGAATGCAAAGATTCCCCACTTTGTGGCAAAGGCCATTTTGTGTTGATCTTCTGGGGCAATGGCTACTTGGTTCTAACCTGAAAATCCATCAAGGAAGATGTAAACTTCCTTGCCTGCAACATGCTCTAATAAGTGTTTGGTGATTGGAAGTGGATAGCTATCTCTGATCCTAACAACATTATCTTTTTTAAGGTTAATACACACACATATTTTTCCATTCTTCTTGGGCACCACTACAATGGGGGACACCCATTCAGTATGCTCAATCTCATAGATGAATCCAGCTTCAATCAACCTGTCGATTTCTTCTTTTATTTTAGCTGCATAAGTGAAGAGTCCTAATGCCCAAGGGAAAGATAATTATACAAACCTTTATTCTACTCAAACCCCTCGGAATTGGTCCACTTGGATTACCTGGAGCCCATAATTCTCTCTCGGTTGATACTTCTTTTGTCTATGCCTTAGCTCATAGGCTTCCCGTTCGCACGTCCCTACACTCTCTTTTCTTCTCTTGCATATGCACTCCTATCCCCTTGTTCGTTGTCTCACTACTTACTTTCGTTATGCATACATGTGTGTGTACACACACCTTCATACAGGCACACCTTTCCACATACTTTCCTTTTTTCTTACACACCTACTTCACGCACACATGCATATACGCACACTTTCACTCCAATTCACACACATGCACCCTTACACATGCACCACTTTTGGCCCCTTTTTATCTCACGCACTTACACACACACAGTCTAGGTCAGTCTCTTCCCTTCTTCACTTCCCACACATTCACTTCCCCCTTCCTTGTCTCTCTCCTTGACTCCTATGACCTATGCACCCGCACACCTTCCACCTCGATTTTTATGAGAATCGAAGGTATCATTTTGATTTTGCATGAGAGTTCCTCCAACTTTTCAGGTTGTCTTTGATCAAAACTGCTAAGACATGCTCTTCCATAGATTTTTCGTCCCTCTACTCATAGTACTTCCAAAAAAAATGAGTTTCCAAAAAACACACAAGGCATAAAATGAAGAGAAGCCTTTGAAGGTTTCTTGCCTCCTTGATTTGTCCTGACAATCAAGATTAACATTCAACTTTACAGTGCTAAGAACAATTCATGACAGTAGCTTCGGTTACGGAACCCAATTAAAAGTGCAAGCGTGCTTGATATAGAACCTGGGGAGTATAGATTGAAATCATAGTTGAAACCTTTGTTGGTACCTTTGATTTAACATCTACGGAGTTTAACCTTAGCTTCGACTTTAGCATAATAACCAAAAATTCCTAGGCATCCTTCTTCAAATCTGAATAGTCCCTTTATCTCCATCTTCAACTGAATGTGCGACCCGATTCTTCTGAAGTCCACTTTTCATCAGTTCAGCCAAGGTCCCCTTTGCGTGCATGATGCCTCTTTTATGGTATGCACTACTTGAACCAAGGCCTTCCCTCCTCTGCCTTTGAGGGTCAGCCTTCTAGCTGCTAGCACCACAGCAATCCACTGCCTCCCTTGCAGGATATGCCCAGCCAAAGGAAACACAATGCGCCAGTGAAGTGCTGCCTCGACCCACCCAAAAAAGCTTTTCTCGATCCCCTTGTCTTTACAATGAACTTGAAGGATCTGAAAATCACTAAACTGACTGGTGCCATAGAACCCTTTTGATTTGCATGCTAGAACTCAATCTGCAGCCTCCACCGTATCCACCACCACCACTGACATGCCTACCAATTGGACAATCTCGAGCAAGATGACCAGATTCTCCATAGTTATAACAAGATCCTGTGCCTCCATCGCATCTCCCAACACATGATACAATGCATAACAAAAGAAAATTCCTTTTCCAGGGTCTGCAACCGGCTTGATGAATATCCTTGACACTCAAATTTATGAGCATGTGTAAAGGCATGGAAGACCAAAGAAGGTTCCCGATTTCAACCGACGGAACAACAAAAGTAGCTTATACAGCATCCCTAGAACGTGAAAAAAAATCTCTAGCAACCCAAACTGATATTTCATGTTAGGATCAATTCACTCCAGAATCAGCGCTAAAAAACAACTAAAATTCTCGGCTGCATCGAGACATTCACGTGAAAAAATGCCTCGATTTCCCAGACTTGTAACAAGAATTACCCCCCCCCCCCCCCCCGCTTCTACCTCTTACTTCCTCAAGCACTCCAGCTTTGAAAAGTGACGAACACGTCAGGCCTCTATCAATGTCTCCATCCTTCCCCCTGGTACTTGGAGCCTCGGAATGCAGGAGGAGGCTGCTGTTGTTCGATGGTTGACTACCCTTTTTTCTGTTGTTACTCGCGTGTACCCTTCATTTCTATCCTCATCAAGAGAGCGAGAGAGTGAAACCTCTTGAAAAACCTGTAGAAGAAGAAAGAGGGCACCTCCCTCCGTTGATCCTTGGTCCTCCAAACCTTCCCCCCTTTTTTTGCTTTTTCCTCTGTACTCGAAGGGCCTATCAGAACCAAACAATGCTCTTGTCTGCAACAATCAACACTCCAAAACTTCCTCCAGCTGCCCGTCCTCAGCGCCAGCAACCCACAACCACGCCCGACCTCTCTCTGACTATGGTACTGCAGGTCTCCCTTTCGCGCCGCAGTTGTTGGCCAAGAAGAAGCCCAAAGTCCCTCTCTTCTCCTCTATTGCTCCTCCCAAACGCCCCTCTGCTATCGTTCTCTACTTGTACGTGTTACCTCCACTCAAGAGGACGGACGGGGGGCCAAGAGAGAGCCCCCAACGCTCCAGCCCCAACAAAAATATCCAGAACGAAGCCCCCATCTTCCCATGCTCGTGCCAAAAGTAATGGCCATCCCCAATTTATGTAGCAAGACAGCAGCAAACTGCCACCCATTGAACCCTCCTTAATATTCCTCTGTCAGCATACCTTTAATTCCTTTTTCCCATCGCGAGAAGCACCTGCACATATTCTATTGGACATTTCTTCTTCCCAATATTTGGAGACAAAACTCCAATGATTCCTTTTGCATACAAATTTGATCTAATTCTTTGCCCACATCAATAAGCATCATAACTATATCCAAGAATGGGAAAATAAAGCCAACATCTATAGTTGCCCTTCAACAAATGCAACACATGCTGCAGCCCTATGCATTTTCAAGTGCAACTTCATTCTTGAACCAACTCCTTGGGGAAATCTTTGCCTTATATGCATGCTTCATACCGTCCCTAATAACCATGAACCACCTATAAAATACTTGCAACCAGACATTTTTCTGTCCAAAATAAGAGTTTATTAATGCATAGAGATCAACACTTTTTATAGCTAACATAATCCCCCCCTTCTACTCACGAAGTCGTCCCCGACAAGCCAAATATGTTCCCGCACTCAAATCATCCAACATGTGCTCATCACTCAATCAATTATACAAATCTTTACCTTGCATGCCCATTCTCTTCTTCCTCAATGTAGCACCTACAATCACACTCAACCCTCATGCATTAGTATCAAAACCAATCACATCACTTACCAATTTCATATACCTTCTCGTACCCTTCGTTGCCATGTTTTTCTGTCTACAACTCATCAAAACATGTGAGAATGCTTCTCGAATAATCAATCGGCATCCCTTTGTGAACATAGAGGTAGGACAAGGAAAGAATCTAAGGACTATGAGAGCATTGATTGACTTAGGTGCGGCAAATTGCACAGTCAGACTCTCATACTGCCAAGATCTTCACTTGAACATCAATCCCATAGAAGCCTATCTCATAGGGTTGGGAGGTGTGGAGACCCCTTGTTTGGGCGAGGTGGAGCTTCCCATCTACCTTCAAGATGTCCCAATGAGAGTCAAAATGCTAGTGTGTGAAGATGAGGACCTTACGGAACCACTTGTCTTGGGTCAATACTTGATCTATGACCATATAGTCAACTTAAACCTTAAAATCCAACTTCTTCATGTTTGGGTACATGAAAAATACTTTACATTAGAATTAGAGAATTGCATGAGCACAAATCTAGGTATCACACATTCTCTTAGTTCATCTCAATATTAGCAAAGATGATGTTGTATGTGTCCAAAGCTCTTTGATCTAGAAGATCGAGAAGGACTCGATCATTGAAGACCAATCTCAAAGGTGAGTGGTCCCTCTTCTTTTTCAAAGAATAATGTAGCCGCAGTAACTCAACAACAGAGGCAAGAAAACAGGTACGTGACAATTGCTATATCAAAGAGAGAAACAAAATCTGAGAAGAAAGTAGTTCCGGGCATGAAACAGATCTGAGTACAAAAAGGAGAGTGACCACCAATGTTGCCACAACAATTACCATCTAGGCAAGCCAACCATGTTAGAAGTAGAATGACACAACTAGAAAAAGCTCAACCACAAGGTCTTCGACACATTTGGGTGCCTAAGAAATTAGTTGTGGCTCAAGAAAGGCAATTACAGATGTGGGTACCCAAGGCACTCTTACATGCCCAAAGGCTTATGTTCTCCACCATGCAAAAGTTCTCAACAAAGAAGCCGAGGACAAAAAAGGGTAACAACTGAGCATAGAGAACAAAAGTAGATAAACTCACCTCTTCGGAAAAAATTAAGAAGGCAATCATCAAGGATATGGGTTTGGAAGCCAAAAGCACCAGCATCATCCACAGAACCAAAGAACCAACCATGCCAGATGCAAAATTTAAGCAACCAACCAAAGATGAAGAAGTAAAAAAGGACTTGTACGCAACCCAACACAATTCTAAAATGGGTCCCTAAAATCAGCTGTCCTTTGAAATCCAATGGATACCTCCAATGATAGTTGCATCAACAGCTGCCAAGAACATTGAAAGCCTTGATGTGCAACAACCATGTGCCTTTGGCATAACCTTGTCTTTTGCACCATTCAAGTCATGCACTTCCAAAGTATGCATCAATATAGGGCCACATTACATAGCCATGCATAGACACAATTGAGAATCGAGGCACATGTGACACATTGGACAAATGTAAAATATTTTATTGATGCTAGCATATTTCTTCTTGTTTTGTGACATTGTTAAAAAAAAGGGAAGAAGAAAAAAATAAAATAAAAAGGGAAAGGACCAGACTGCGCACATGAAGCATCTCTGATGCAAACCATTAACAAGGACATTCATCAACAATGGGAGACAAGTCGATGGTCGATCACCATGCTGGAGCACAACACGAAGAGATTAATATCGATGGACATTTGACCATGGTAAGAACCGCCTACTTTGACAAAACACGATAACCATGATAGATTAGGCAACCTCTTCGTCAGCATACCCTTGAGCACTTTGCTCAAGAACCAATTTCTTACACCATACTTCTTCCAATGCATTCCCCAAGTATGCATGCATAGGGCCACATTCCAAGGACGTGCACAAGGCACATATATTTTTCAACCCATGCACTAATGCACTTACCCATCAATCATTATGGGTCAAAAGTACTTGGCATCCTAATATGAAAATCATTTTCAAAGATCCAAAGGACATTAAGGGTACAACATTAGTACAAATGAAGCAATTCACCATCAAGAGCTACTCAAGATCAGTATTGGAAACCTCTTTTGAGCAACTAGCAATCTTTGAAAGCACACAAATTTACCATCTAGCTCAAATTCAAGGACAAAGTACATACGATGGGACCAAAACTTGCATAGGCTAGCGAGGGAGAACTGAAGAACTAGACCAAGCTACAATTGGAAGATGGACCGATCCTGTTGATACATGAAGGAAACTACCTCCCAAAGTACTACATGGAACAACCACTCCAACAAGGGTCTATCAGGGTGACATAATCGAGAGGGGGGAGTGTTAACACTCAAGGTCAAGCACAAGCATGGAAGCGCATCAAGGAATTGGACACACAAGAAGAAGGATCATGTAGGGAGCTCCAAGAGGCACATGTCAAATTTTCAGAAGAAATCCCTATAAAAATAGTGATTCTTATCACTAAAAACCATTGTAAATATCATTTTCCATTTTTGCAACTCCATTTTTTTAAGCCGAGGCATCCTTGAGCTTGAGGACTATTAGAAGTATCATCCTACCAATTTTCAGAATTTTTAGACTCCATTTGAGCCCTCAAATAAGCCCGGGACCTAATTTTTAACTAGGCCAGACACTAGGTCTAGACAGGGCCAGAACCACTCAAAAAACTATAAAAAGATCTAGAGAGCTCATTTTTGGGGTTAGCTTGTTAGAGATTTGAGCTCTTGAAGTCCTTCCATTGTCCCACTCTTTGCTCTTACCTTGTGTGTGTGTGTGTATGTGTGTGCATGCTTGTGTGCTTTCACCCATGCACTTGTGCCATCACTTGCTCACAGTCTTCATACCAATCCTCATGTCTCCACAGATTGACATTTATGAGGTGAAGCTCCTCAAGTTGGTACTTGCCATTGTGCTAGAGTGACAGGGTTTCTTTGATTTCTATGGTAGCAGGTCGAGTTGTGGTAATGGGAGTGGCTTCGGAAGTGAGTACTATACGGGTCGTGCCTTCAGTTACTATGGTATATGATGAACGAATGCATATGGGAGGTATGGGTGCAGGAGGCTTTGTGGGCGATAGCTGAGGGGATGGTTGGGGTGAGGGTGACTCTGGGACCTGTAAGCATGGAATCATGCCTCGCATGCACTTTCTTGCCCTTGCCTTGCTTGATTTGCATGCCTTCTTGGAGGGAAGTCAATGGTCGATCACCATGCTGGATCACAACACAAAGAGATTAATATTGATGGACATTTGACCATGGTAAGAACTGCCTACTTTGACAAAATGATAACCATGATAGATTAGGCAACCTCTTCGTCAGCATACCCTTGAGCACTTTGCTCAAGAACCAATTTCTTACACCGTATTTCTTCCAATGCATTCCCCAAGTATGCATGCATAGGGCCACATTCCAAGGCCGTGCACAAGGCACATATATTTTTCAACCCATGCACTAATGCACTTACCCATCAATCATTATGGGTCAAAAGTACTTGGCATCCTACTATGAAACTCATTTTCAAAGATCCAAAGGACATCAAGGGTACAACATTAGTACAAATGAAGCAATTCACCATCAAGAGCTGCTCAAGATCAGTATTGGAAACCTCTTTTGAGCAACTAGCAATCTTTGAAAGCACACAAATATACCATCTAGCTCAAATTCAAGGACAAAGTACATACGATGGGACCAAAACTTGCATAGGCTAGCAAGGGAGAACTGAAGAACTAGACCAAGCTATAATTGGAAGATGGACCGATCCTGTTGATACATGAAGGAAACTACCTCCCAAAGTACTACATGGAACAACCACTCCAACAAGGGTTTGTAAGGGATGACAGAATCGAGAGGGGGGAATGTTAACACTCAAGTTCAAGCACAAGCATGGAAGCACATCAAGGAATTGTACACACAAGAAGAAGGATCATGTAGGGAGCTCCAAGAAGCACATGTCAAATTTTCAAAAGAAAGCCCTATAGAAATAGTGATTCTTATCACTAAAAACCATTGTAAATACCATTTTCCATTTTTGCAACTCCATTTTTTTCAAGCCCAGGCATCCTCAAGCTTGAGGAGTATTAGAAGTATCATCCTATCAATTTTCATAATTTTTAGACTCCATTTGAGCCCTCAAATAAGCCCGGGAACCTAATTTTTAACTAGGCGAGACGCTAGGTCTGGACAGGGCCAGAACCACTCAAAAAACTACAAAAAGATCTAGAGAGCTCATTTTTGGGGTTAGCTTGTTAGAGATTTGAGCTCTTGTAATAGATTTCCTTTTAAATCGAAGCCCTTCCATTGTTCCACTCTTTGCTCTTACCTTGTGCATGTGTGTGTATGTGTATGTGTGTGCATGCTTGTGTGCTTTCACCCATGCACTTATGCCATCACTTGCTCACAGTCTTCATACCAGTCCTCACGTCTCCACATATTGACATTTATGAGGTGAAGCTCCTCAAGTTGGTACTTGCCATTGTGCTAGAGTGACAGGGTTTCTCTGATTTCTACGGTAGATGGTCGAGTTGTGGTGATGGGAGTGGCTTCCGAAGTGAGTACTATACTGGTGGTGCCTTTAGTTACTATGGTATATGATAAACAAATGCATATGGGAGGTATGGGTGCAGGAGGCTTTGTGGGTGATAGCTGAGGGGATGGTTGGGGTGAGGATGACTCTAGGACCTGTAAGCATGGAATCATGCCCTGCACGCACTTTCTTGCCCTTGCCTTGCTTGATTTGCATGCCTTCTTGGAGGGAACTCTAAACAGCTTTAGTTCTTCACTAGTCATAGCATGTTCGACTGGTATGTCATAAGCTAGGCACATGTATACAATTCTTGTGATGGCATTAAGGTGTTTTGACCCCTTTGTCCACCTAGAGATTGCTTACTTAACACTTTCAGCACTGCCCCTCAAGCTAAAGGTGGTAGTGTCCATATCAAATAAGGTCATAGCCTTTGAAAACTTTGTTAACTTGGTCACATCCAAGATTTTGGTGAAGATATCTGCAACTTGGTCCTTTGTACTTACAAAATGAACATTAATGTCCCCACTTGCAACCTTTTCCCTTACATAATGGTAATGCACCTCAATGTGCTTGCTCTTTGCATAATACATGGGATTGTTAGCAAGATGTAGGTTTGACATGTTATCTCCATAAACTGGAATTGGTCCAAGATGTATACCAAGATCTTTGAAGAGCTTCTTAAGCCACATTGCTTCACATGTAGTGAGGGCTATAGCTCTTTATTTGACCTCTGTTGAACTCAATGCAACTGTGGATGCTTTTTGCTCATCCGTGAAATTGCTTTTGTATCTAGCATGAAAACATAGCCAAAAGTTGACCTTCTATCATTAAGACTCCCTGCCCAATCTGCATCACTCCATGCTCTTACTTGAAGCTCTTCATCATACCTGTATAGCAACCCATGATTAACTGTACTGTTCACATACCTTAACACTCTTTTTGCATGATTGAGATGTGTATCTATGGCTACATGCATGAACTGAGATACAACACCAACTATGTAGCACAAGTCAGGCCTTGTGTGTGTAGCATAGATCAATGACCCCACAATGCTCCTATATAGTGTAAGGTCTTCTAGCTTCTTACCATCTTCCTTGCTAAACTTGATATTTGGGTCCATAGGTTGAGCTATTGGTTTGCAATCTATCATGCCAAACCTAAACAACACATCTAGAATATACTTCTTTTGAGAGAGATAGATGCCTTCTTTCCCATAGATCACCTCAATGCCAAGAAAGTAATTTAGTACACCTAAATATGAGATTTTGAACCCTCTTCCAAGCTTATCTTTGATGGTCCTTATACCTACATCATGATCACCTATCATAAGGAGATAATCTACATATATGCATATCAAACATATCTTAACATTTGTTTTCTTCATATAAAAGGATGGATCTACATCACTTGGAGAGAAACCACATCTCTTCAAGAAGTCCAAGCCTCTGATTCCAAGCCCTTGGGGCTTGCTTTAGGCCATAAAAGGCCTTCTTCAACCTACAAACATAGGTAGGATGTTGTGGATATACATACGCTCGAGGTTGTTCCATGAACACCTCTTCTTGTAACTCACCATTCAAGAAAGGATTCTTTATATATGTCCATCTAGTAGATATGCCACCTCCTTGCTTCACATAGCGCTATGAGAGCTCTAATGGTAGCCTTGTTTGCCACAAGGCTAAAAGTCTCCTCATAATCTAACCCCTGTGTTTGTATGAAGTATGTTAAGATGAATTTAGTTCTTATATGTATTGTAAATATTTATATTTAATTCATGTATTTTTGTTTTAGTAAATCAACATAGTGAGCTACAAAAAAAAAGAATTTAATGAGGTCATATGTCAAGATTGGGTTGTATGAAACTTTCTACCTTGTAGATATGCTTCCATTCTAGTAGACCAAGCAGAGTCATCAGCTCGATCCAATTTATCAATTGATGATGGGAATCCATCTCCCATGTTGAGTTAATGATAGCTCTGATACCACTGTGAGGAGATGGTTGGATACACTCCAGAAATGAGCTGGAGCTGCACAAGTCCTGCTCTACACCTACCAATGTTACTTCAGATTACCTTAGTACACACCTTTAGCTTATCAAATATGCATTTCTAATCATAATGTGCCTTGGAACATCATCTTCAAATAGTTGCATCAAAACAAACAACTTCCAAGATTGAAGAGAGGTAGAAACTTGCTATTTATGGACTGGAACCTGTTCAGTGTTTTACTCAATGCTCACTCACTGATTACAGTTGATGCGATTGCTTTTAACCATATCTAATTGGACCCCCTAAGCTTGCTGTAGGAAGTGATTTCATAAATTTAGACTGAGTATGTGCTGAGAACTAATCTTAAGAAGTTAGGGGTGTAGTCCCGACATTTTAGGAAGATGATAGACTGCAGACATAGGTAGACTATAATGAATGTATCTCACAAATCCCTAAATCAAATGATATGAAATTTTATAGCATAGAACTAGAAGGTCTAAGCTACATGTACCAAGTTGAATCACAACAAAAGATTAAGTCTACGCAGAGAACTCCTCAAAATAAGTTCACTGAAAATGAGAGTATAGCAGTAGGCAGTAGTGACCATGAGATAGTTGCATAATCTGAAACAAATGTGTATTGTATTGAATGTATGATACAAAGGAGATGCTGTAGGCTTACTCATACATGTGTGGACATGGTGTGTCCAATAACTTGAAGCTCAGAGTGTCCTTCTTTTGCACGTACTATTGCGACTAAGAGTTATGTGTTTTTATAGATGAATTCAAATTTAAATTTGGAATTTGCCACCTAAAAGTGATCCTATCTTTTAGGTTCCTAATTAATTTGATTCCAACCACTTGGTTGTTGTGAATTACAACTCGTAATGTTACGAGATTCCCTCAAGCTTTGCTTTTTACAATTATCTTGAGTTAAACTCAAGAGAAGTTACAAGAGGTGTTCACATATGACGTGAATCTTCATACTCAACATATGAAGTAAACCTTTGACTTTTGGTCAAGCATCAAGGCTTGCCAAATGTACCAACAGATTAGTGTGTACCTATCTACCTATCCTATGTTCCATGCTTGGAATAAACATATGGAGGTACATTACCACCACATCATAGAAAAGGTGATGGCTAAGGAAGTGCAAGTCCAACACATAAGTACTAAACATCAACGTGCTAACATGTTCATCAAAGCATTGGCCTTCAAGATGAGCCATTATTTTGTAACACTTTTATGGAAGCTATTAGAAAATATGTGTATTGAGGCAACCTTCCACAATGGATCCAAATTGCATGTTTTATCGCTTAAAAATCTAGTGGTAAAAAATTGGTATATAACACTTGGGTAGATAAATATGTGCATCAAAAGTTAGATCCTAATTCATGTGAAAATCACTTTTAAAGTGATAAACACCTAACAGTTCACTTGTGCAGATTGGTATGAATGGTTGTTGGCAGTAGCCAAAGGCATAGAAGATGCGGAAGCATGTGAAGACCGGGCACAACGAAGTAGCCGAGAGCCAATCGAATCATTTTTTCAAATAAATATGTTTCAAAATACTTTTCAAAAACGTCCAACAGTGATTTTCATCACTTTTGTACCATATGTAACATAGAAAAACCCTTTTTGTAACTTGTAGCTCCACTTTGTGCAAGCCGAGGAGTCCTCGAGCTTGAGGAGCTTAGGTAGAACAAGCCTACCAATTTTGGTTATTTTTAGACATTGTTTACCCTTTCAAATAGCACCGAAAACCTATTTTTTAACTATGCCGATCACTAGATGTGAAACCGATCAAAACTAGTCTAGAATCTATAAAAAGGGCTAGAGAGCTCATTTTTGGTGTTGGTTAGTGTGCACTTAGAGCTAATTTGAGCTTGTATTTGAGATCTTGAGTAATAGAGTCTAATTCCCTACCTTCCATTGTGTCTTGCTTGTCTCCTACATGTGTGTGTGTATGTGTGTGTGCATCTCTATGCTTCTCACCTTCACTCTCACTACATCTCACATTCACGATCTTCATATCACTCCTATCTCTTCTGTGGATTGACATTAAGGAGGTGGAGCTTCTTAACGTGGTTCTCACCATTGTGCTAGAGCAACACCAAATTTGGTGCCGTTGCCGGGGATCGAGTCTAGGACGAATGTGTGATGGTAAGAGTATAGCAAGAACTGGTGTTGGAAGGTAAAAATCTCAGTTTTTGTTGTTGTTTTTAATTAATTTTTAGTGTTTTTCATCTCCCCCACACTCCATCTTCATCACCGCATCATCTTCTTCCACTTCGAAAAATCAGAAAATTCACCATATCCACCCATTCTCCTCATTTCCCCTTATTTGTGCATGCGAGAGAGAGAGAGAGCTTTTGTGCTTGTATGTGCTTTTGTGTTTTTGAGTTTTCTTGCAGGTATAGTGCTCCATAACAACAGAAAAGCTTCCAAACGGTAAGAAATGTACTTTCTGTCAGAAATTGCTGACTATGTAAGACCATCATGATGGTCTGGCAAACTTGGAATTTGAGGTAGGCGACCACACCAGCGTGTAGGTGATCCTTGCGCACATAGGAATCCACATTTGCTTTTTGAAAATTTGCATTTTGGTGGACCATCGTGGTTGGCTCAGGCCATCGCGATTATGTCACACCATCGCGATTGGCTCACGCCATCGAGACGGCTCGGCCGGACCATCACGATGGTCTCGCACCATCGCGATGGTTCACTTGAGCCATCGCAACGGTCACTTGGACCATCGCGACGATCCCCTCGACCCCACGCCATCACGATTGGCTCACACCATCATGCCGATCCTACCATGTGTCAAAGCCAGACCATCGCGACGGTACCAGGTACGGCATCGCGACGACTCAAAAAGCAGACCATCACGATTGGCTCACGCCATTCAGCCCATGACCATCACGACGGTTCACTCGGACCATCACGACGGTTCACGTTGACTGTTGACTGAGACCATCGTGACAGTTCGCTCCTTCGGACCATCGTGACGCCTCACCCCAGCCATTGTGACGGTTCACTTCTGACCATCGTGACGATTCGCGCACCACGCCATCGCGATGGCAAGGGACTAGAAAAGCCAGGGAGCATCATTAAAATTTGGTCAAAAGGGAAAGGATCTCAAAAGTGTATATATCAAAGTGCTTGATCATCCATTTGAGAATTGGCCTAATATTGAATTTTTACAGGTCTAGCAAGGACAATCAAGGGCAATCAAGGCAAGGCAGTGAGGAACACAAAGCTTGGGAAGCGCGACTTCTTGGGCATCAGAGCAACCAAAAAAGCTGACTTGAGGTTGGAAGATTACTCAACCCCATCAGTCAATTATTAGCTTAGGCTAAACGATAGCATTGTGGATTAACAACGATAGGAATGCATCAAGTGCAAGAGATTTAATTTTTCAAGTCCAAGACTAAAGTAAAGGTGTGTGATACGATAACCTAAAGGAAAGAACTTAAGTTTGACGGAATGAGAACTCAAAAAGTACCACCGATTCCTAATGCATACAGTTATACAAGACAAGAACTTAAAAGCATTTAAAAAGAAACAAGCAATAAAGAACAAAGAACTATTGACGATCAGAGTATGTACTGAGTGAATTAGGAAGTAAATCAAGAAGTAAATTCATGAACCTTAGATCGGGCAAGCATATAGGTAAGTCAGACAGACGAAGCCTTAGGTCATCAGAAGCAAGCGTAGGAACTACTGCACGTTCGTGGGCACAACAATTGAATAATAGTTATCCCTACGAGTTGAGCTCAGATACGAGTGAGTTAGAAATGGCTTTTAGCACGGAGAGACCAGAAGGAGGGTCAAACATAGCATACTTGGAAAGACCTGAAGGGCCCTATAGAACTTAGTTAGAATTTCTCCGAACCAACCGCTTAGGTGCTCGCATCTATGAGGATGGTTTGCGAAGACAAGTAGTACAAATGCACAATCCTGATCAACCCATTGGATTGGAACATCTAGTGGTGAAGTTCGAGATAGACGCGTACATAGACAAAGAGGGAACGATGTACATTCTAAGTACTCAACCAAACAATACCAATGAGTTTGGTGTAATTCAGTTAGATACGGAAGCGAGAACTCCAGAAAAAGAACCCGTAGGAGAAGAACCTAGGACACCTAGAGGGAAGTCTGTATTGACAAGAGTGCTAATCCCAGAATGGATCCCTCAGGATAACAGAAGCATAGAATTATTTGTGAATAAGGAAACAGACGAAGCATTTTGGAGGTACAGGATGGAACAACCTAGTGAGGTAGGCTCCATCACGATTTATGAATTCAAGGACCCAGATGCACCTGGAAAGGTCGTATACCTGGATGAGACTTCAGAACGGGTATTTGTAGTACCAGACCATGCGAGAAATACCTACACATGGAGAGGCGAGTTAGTCTTCCCTCCATCTCAAGCAAATATAAATGCAAGCCATCAAGGTGCTGTAACATCCTCAGCCCATGGTGGTCAGAGAGAAAAGAACAAAGAGCGACAGGAAGTAAGTTTCAACCATCCTATAGGGAGAGATAGAACCATCGTAGACACGGATAGAGTGGAAAGACAAAGGGGACAAAGAATACCAGGAGATAGAGATGATTTTCCTCTACCTAGACCACGTGAGCACCCAAGAATATTGGGACCCACTCAATTAGTAAAGTCCATGAAAAACTACTTCGATGGGATAGGAGATCCCTATGACCATGTTGCGGAGTTTAAGCAAGTGCTACAAGCAGAGTAAGTCGAAGACATGTTCATGCAATATAACGCTTTTGGACTCGCATTAAAGAACACAGCTTTAACTTGGTTTTAACCACTGCAACAAAGGCAATTTAGAGATATCCATCACTTCTTAGAGTCTTTCATCACGAAATTCTCTAAAAGTGGAATCAGACATGACATGTCTTCGTTAGTTCATAGTTTCAAAAAAATCCCTCAAGAAACAGTTAGACTCGCAGGACGTTGAAAATATGTGGAGAGATGTCCAATGCAAGAGATACCCTCACAGGCCAAGCAAGTATCATTGTTTTTAGATGGCCTTTTGAGCTCTAAACTACGCTCCTATGTATAGTTGAAGGAACCCAGAACGCTAGAGCAGTGTGTGAGAATTTGTATAGACATTGAGGACAACCTTGGAGACGAATTGGAACTCTCAAAAGTCTATAAGGACTCAGATTGTTCATCCCTAGCATCCTCAAAACTGTCCAGTTTGATAGAAGACCTAGCAGAAAAAGTGGCCCAGAAACTAGGAGTTTCTAGTAACTAGATGCCTAGGTTAACAACAAACAAGCGTTGTTATGCCTGTGGTGGTGATCATATGGCAAATGTGTGTCCCAATGTAACACAACCGCAAGCCAACCCTAGTGGCCAATACTGTACAATTGAGAGAAGATACACGAATCACATAGCTCAGGACTACCCTTACAACAAACAAACTGTATGACAGAACTACCCGCAGGCATATCCGCAACCAGGTAGGTATCAAGGCCAATACAACACTCAACCTCATTACTATAGGCCTCCTCAAAACTATCTGTATTAGGCTCAATAGAGACCTCAACCTGTCTTAGCTCAGCAACCACCCCCACCTGCTAACGTCATTTCAGTCAAATACACTGTTGCAGAAGAGAACCTAAGTAGGGCTTTAGTGCCTTCTTCACCCTTGATCACAGAAAGTGATCCCAATTCAAATAGTTTTGACTGCAGCCATGTAGATAGCCCACCTGCATACTACACAAAGTCACCAGAACACATAGAAACATATCAATACGATAGTCCACCATTGGAACCCAATTGGGAGCCCGATTATGCTAATGTGATGTATACAAATCCTAATCCGCGGCCCCAATTTAGACAACAAAGACCACAGGGCCATAGAGGGTCATGCTTTAGGTGCCAAGGAGATCATTTCATAAAGGATTGTCCACATCCTTCGATAGCAAGACAATCACAGTATTATAACATACAAGGCTTTTGTGCCGATTGTGGTAAAGAGCACATAATCAAAGATTGTCCTAAGAACCCTGCTAACGCTTCGAATGTGACACTCATCAACGTGATAGGTATTGTGCACAACGCAGATGGATCCAACCCTACATATGGGCATATCCAAGCAATAACAAGAGCCCAGGCACTCTTACAAAATCAACAACTTAATGAAGGGAAAATAGCTGAAACTAGCGAAGTTGGAGAGTCAAGTAGTAAAAAGACAAAATCTTTGAAAGATTCTAGAGAAAGAATTAAGAGAAAATGGAGCAAAAAGATAACTGAATTGGAAGGAAGTTTGAAGGAATCCAGAGCCAAAATCCTAGAATTGACTTCTCAAGAATCTAATCAGGAGAATTTAGCTCAGAGGTCAGGATCAGTTTTAGCGGAACCCATACCACAAAACCTAGACATGATGTTTCGTGCATATCAAGCGAGATTAAAGGAAGGACAAATAACTGAAATGAGTAAGAGCTACTGTTGAAGCTCAAGATCAAGGACAAAGCATGGAAGTGCATCAAGGAAGTGGACACACAAGAAGAAGGAGCAAGTAGGGAGCTCCAAGAAGCACCTGTCAAATTTTCAGAAGAAATCCCTACAAAAATAGTGATTTTTATCACTAAAAACCATTGTAAATACCATTTTCCATTTTTGTAACTCCATTTTGTTCAAGCCGAGGAGTCCTCGAGCTTGAGAAGTATTAGAACTACCATCCTACCAATTTTCATAATTTTTAGACTTCGTTTGAGCCCCCAAATAAGCCCTGGAACCTATTTTTTAACTAGGCCGGACACTTGGTCTGGACAGAGCCAAAACCACTCAAAAACTATAAAAAGGGCTGGAGAGCTCATTTTTGAGGTTAGCTTGTTGTAGTTTTCAGCTTTGTAAGAGAGCTCTTGTGTAATCGAAGATCTTCCATTGTTCCTCTCTTTGCTCTTACTTTGTGCGCGTGTGTGTGTATGTGTGTGCATGCTTGTGTGCTTTCACTCATGCACTTGTGCCATCACTTGCTCACGGTCTTCATACCGGTCCTCACATCTCCACGGATTGACATTTATGAGGTGTATCTCCTCACGTTGGTACTCACGTTTGTGCTAGAGTGACACCAAATTTGGCGCCGTTGTCGGGGAGAGAGCTTGGAGGACAAGCGTGTGACGGTAAGACGTAGAGTAGCGATGTTGGAAGGTAAAAAATCACCATTTTTAGTTCAGTTTTTGAGTTTTTCTCCTTCTTCATCTTCATCATCATCTCCATCTTCTTCACTCCTCACATTCTCTGATTATTTCCATTTTCGCCACTACATTCACTCATTTTTTACTCGTGGCTGTGAGAAACAAGCTTAGGGGGAGTTGAGAACCAAAAGCACTGAAGAAAAAAACACTTGAAACAACTCTCAAAGGCACCAAAATCTTGGCGACAGTATTGCGGCGTGAGAGGAATAGCGTTTGGTATCGCACGGGTGGTATCGTCGGTTTGGAGCTAGATTTTGTATCTACATGCTAATAGAAGTGACAAGGAGGACCCAAGGTACACAAATCTGCAAAAAATTTTGAATTTGGGTGTCAAAATCTCCAAGTATCGTGTCCGGTTGAGTTTTGGTATCGCGATACCAGAACTCCCGTGTATCGCGATACTTGTTGAGGTATCGTATCGTGCATGCCCACTTGAGGTATCGCGATACCATTCAGGTATCGTATCGTCAAGTGTTCGTATCGCGATTGCGGTCGCCCCGGTGGTATCGTGTCGTGGTCCATCTAGTATCGTATCGTGCCGGTCTTGGTATCGTATCACTCGTGACAGTGGTATCGTATCGCCAACTTGGTATCATATCGCCTGGAAGGTATCGTATCGTCTACTGTGCGGTATCGTATCGCTTGCAAACTGGTATCGTATCGTGGGCCAACCAAGTATCGTATCGCGTAAATTTTTGGTATCGTATCGTCCAGTCCCGTGGTATCGTATCGCTCAAGAACTCAGTATCGTATCGTGTCATTACAGTTATCGTATCGCGAGGTTAAGTGGTATCGTATCGTGCAAATTAGAGATATCGTATCGTGACCACTTTCAGTATCGTATCGTCTAAGGTGGTATCGTCTGAAGGGGTATCGTGTAAGACAAAGGTATCGTATCGTGGAAAATTTGGTATCGTATCGTCTGTTCTGAGCTCCCAGAGTGATCCTGTTTCCCTATTTTAACCCCCAGAACCCTGAACTGGCATAACTTTCTCATACAAAATCCGTTTGCTGTGATTTTGGTTTTGTTGGAAAGCTCGTGGGGACTACTACCAAAACTTCCACTGGTTACGGTAAAAATAATACCAGGATTATTAGATAGGGTATTTTGAAGTTGACCCTCAGGGAAACTAGAAAACCAAGGAGTTCCAAAGGATTTTGAGCAATATAAAAGAACTTTGGGACTAGAAGCCAAGGCTTATGAACCTGAGATCTGGCAGACACTTAGGCAAGGATAGACAAAGCATTAGATCATCTGAAGCTAGTGTCAACCATACAGCCAAGTCTTGGGCTCAACAGCTTAGTGGTTATCCTTACACACTAAGTTCAGAGACCATAACTCAGAAATGTCTTTTGGCATGGAAAGACCCACACGTAGCTCAGGCACTGCGTATTTACAAACACCAGAAGGTCCCTATAAGACACAATTGGAGTATATCAGGACCAACCAATTAGGTGCTCGCATCTATGAGGATGGGCTAAGACGATCAGTGGTTCAACTCAAAAATCCTGACCAACCCTTTGGACTTGAACACCCAGTGGTCAAGTTCGAAGAGGGTGCTTACATTGATAAGGAAGGAACCATGTATGTGGTTACCAACTTACCGGATAAGACGGATGAGTTTGGAAATGTTATTCCTGAGAAGGAGACAGGAGACCTAGAGCAAGGGAACCTAGGGGGAGAACCGAAGACTCCTAGAGGTAAGTCAGTCTTGACCAGAGTGCTCACTCTAGAATGGATTCCTCAAGATAACAAAAGCATAGAATTATTGTTGAATAGAGAAACAGTGGAAGCCTTTTGGAGATTTAGGCAAGATCATCCCAACCCAGTAGTCACCATCTATGAATTCAAGGATCCAGAGACACCAGGGAAAGTTGTCTATCTAGATCACACATCTGAGAAATTATTCTTGGTATCAGATCATGATAGACCTGCATACACTTGGCAAGGTGAGTCAATTTTCCCTCCACCAAGATCTAATGTTTCCCAGGGCCTCCAAGGAGCCGGATCATCCAGGGCTCATGAAACCCAGAGGGAAAGAACTAGAGAGAGAGTGGAGGTAAGCTTTGCAGACACTGTGGGCAGAGACAGATCAGGATATGGAACGGAAAGACCTGAAAGGGAGAGAAATAGAGCACATAGGCATCAAAGAGATGAACATGATTTCCCATTGCCGAGACCCCGAGAGCACTCAAGAACTCTTAGACCTTCTCAAGTGATCAAGGCAATGAAGAACTATTTTGATGGATTTGGAGATCCTTATGATCATGTGGCCGAGTTCAAACAAGTGCTAAGAGCTGAACAAGTTGAGGACTTGTTCACACAGTTCGAGGCATTTGGTTTGAATCTCAAGGGTACTGCCTTAGCTTGGTTTCAACCCTTGAATAGTCGCAACTATCGAGGAGATAGATGAATTGCTAGAAGAATTCATTGTCAAGTTTTCCAAGAGTGGTATTAGGCATAACACATCATCCTTGATCCACAGCTTTAAGCAGACACCCCAGGAAACAGTGCGACTTGCAGGAAGAAGGTTTAGACAGTACGTGGAAAGATGCCCTATGCCAGAATTACCCACAGCAGCCAAACAAGTGGCCTTGTTTTTAGACGGTTTACTCAGCACAAAGTTAAGGTCATATGTGTACTTGAAAGAGCCTAGATCCATAGAAGACTGTGTGCGCATGTGCATTGACATAGAAGACAACTTGGGTGAGGAGTTAGGACTATCCAAACTCTATAAAGACTCTGACAGTTCTACTAGTCATACCTCCAGAGCCTCCAATGAGATAGATGAGATAGCTGAGCAGGTGGCCAAAAAGCTAGGAGTTCAAAATAGACAAATGCCAAGGGTCACCTCATTGAAGCGATGTTATACATGCGGAGGAGATCACATGGCTAATGTCTGCCCAATGATGGCTCAACCCCAAGGAAACCCTAATGCTCTATACTACACCATTGAGAGAAAATATACAAATCATACGGCTCAAGATTGTCCATACAATAGGCAGGCTGTTAGACCAAGTTATCAGCAACCTTACCAACAGGGTGGGTATTAGAACCAATACCAACAGCCATATTATAGGCCACACCAACAATATCAGACACCATACAGGCCACAACCAGTCCTAGGAAACCAACCACCAGCTCCTGCCAATGTGATCCCAGTTAAATATACGATGGCAGAGGAGAACCCGAATAGAGCATTGGTGCCACTAACCCCTTTGGTCTCAGAAAATGACTCTCATGCTCATAATTCAGACTACTCCCATGAAGGTAGTCCACATGCTTATTACATAGAGTCACCTGAGCAAAGTGAGACTTCTCCATATCAATATGAGGCACCACCTATGGAACAAAGCTGGGAGCCAGAATACTCGAGTGTCATGTATACGAATCCAAATCCTAGGCCCCTAGTGAGACAAGTAAGACCGCAAGCCCCTAGAGGACCATGTTTTAGATGTCAGGGTGACCATTTCATTCGTGAATGTCCCCACCAACCAGCTCTGGGACAAGGGCAAAACATCACAATACAAGGCTTTTGTCCTGAGTGCGGCAAGGAACATCTACAGAGAGAGTGTCCGAGAAATCCCTCTAGTGTGCCTAAGGTTACACCCATCAATGTGGTAGGCTTAGTGGCAGATTCAAGTTCAAGTAGCAGTAATGTGGCTCCTGTACAGGCAGTTACTAGGGCACAGGCTGCACAACAAGCAAAATCATCTGAGCAATCGGAGTCAAGTGAGTCAGGAGAGCCTAGTAAGAGGAAACCAAGAACATGGAAGGATACCAGAGAGAAGATAATCGCAAGTGGAACAAAAAGCTATCCGAGCTAGAAGAAAGCCTAAGGGATACCAAAACAAAAATAGAAGACATTGCATCTCAAAGCCCCTCACATGCCGAAGCTCCATCCACTCCACCTCATTCCACCCCACCGCCCATTGTAAATAACCCACAACCAAGGTCTGTTCTTGCAGATCCAACCCCAGAAGGCTTGGACATGATGTTCAAAGCCTACCAGGCTCGCCTTCAAGAAGGGCCAACAGCAGCAAACCTAGACAAGAGTTATCCCAGAGCAGATTTAGAGATTGAACGGATGAAAATGTGCATGAAAATGGTAGAACAAGCTCAAGCTATACTCGAGACTAGTCAAAAGTTCAATCAAACAAACTCTATCAAAACGGATTTGCATTTCTAGGGCTTACTAGAAAGATTAGAGCAGTTGGTAAACAAACCACAAGTTTCTTTACCTCCACAGGCTCAACCAGTTATTGAGAGAGGAAGCTCACCACCAATGGGAGCTTATGTTCCTAATTCCACGGATGCTAGAATACCTCCTTCAATTCAACAGTATTCTCAAGATTTCTTGCGGGAAATACAAGAAGAGAAATGGGCCAAGGAGAAGGGTAACTCCCCTCCTATTCCTGAGATTGATGATCTTCATGATCAATTTCCCCAAGACATTCCGTCTATCTATGGAGATCAAACAGAGCAACAAGAGGATGAGAGATTAGATTTTGAATCTAATTCTTTACAAGAGTTGCCTCATTTCATAGGCCCATGGGAATTTGAATCTCTCTAGATCAGAGCTCCCACAATATTGGTAAGAAACGAAGACTCAGTGGTTCCAAGAAACATTGACGTCGTGAAGAACACTAAGGTTCAATGTCATCTCACTGTGGAAGAGCTGCTCAAAGCAAAACCTGAGCTCTGGAATCATGTGAAGGATCAGGTTCCAGAACTTGATTCCAATATGCCTAAGGTAGGCTCTAAGCAGAAAGTACCAGAGATACCTCTAGACAAGATAGGAGACATGAGCGAAGGTAAAGAAGGTAATACGTATCTTCCAATCACCTATCAAGGTTACACAACCAAAGCAATCGTAGATTCAGGTGCTGGAGTTGCTATTGCAACCACTTCCTTGTGGAAGTGATGGGGCAAACCCACATTAAGACCAACTAGAATGAAGCTTCAAATGGCAGATGGTCATTTTGAAAGACCTCTAGGATTGCTTGAAGGGATAACTCTAACCACTTGTGGTGTAGGGTTTGAACATACATTTGCTATATGTGACTTTGAGAAAAATAATGTCTACGAGATGATACTAGGAAGATACTTCCTACGACAATTGCAAATAGTACAGGATTGGGGAACCAACTCCTTGTACTTACAACACTTAGGGGTCACAACCAAGGTCAATTTGAAGGATTACACCTTCAGAGATGTACCACCCCTACAGTGGAATCCTATCCACAAAGCGAAAGAAGATTCTATCTCTGTGCATTCTGGAAGTTCACCTGATCCATCCTGGCTGCATGAAGATACTCACTTGTGGATGTGCAAGGTCGCAGAGGAAGAGGAAAAGCGCCTAAAAGCAAGAGAAGAAGGAGCTCCCCCAGGAGATAGACCAGTTAAAGACCCAGCCTATACACCAATGATATTTCCAGATGAGGAATTTGAGCCTCATGGTTGGGCAGAAATATTAGCTACTATGGACATCGCAGTCAACAAAGAACAATGGACACCTCATTGTGATGAGGAGGGTTATGATATTTCAGTGTTCATGTGTCAGCCCTTGTTGGAAGAGTGTGATCCTAGTGATGTCATAGAAGAAGAAGAGAATGACGATGATCTAGAGTCCATTGTGATGGATAGTTGCTTCATCTCAGAAGAGCACTCTATAGAAGATGTAGGAGTATTGACTCAAAAAGAAGAAGAACCCCTCACAAGCATTAAAACTGTAAATTCGAAGGAAGGAAGTGAAGGAGGTCAAAAGAAAAAGAAAAGAAAATCAGTGAAACAAGAAGAGGAGGAATCATTGTTTGAAGTACCAGAAAACTTCAAGAAATATGAAGTGGAAGACCGAAAAATTTTGGTACGAATGCCTAAGAGAGAGGCCATCATAGGAGAAGCATATGATAATAAAGAAAAGACCAAGAAAGTTGTAGTAACCATTGAAGGAAATGAAGAGCGATGTACGTACATAGGAGACGACCTAAGTGCAAAAGAAGAAGCATAGCTTGTAGCTCTATTAAGGGAATATAGGGATGTGTTTGCATGGCACTATAGAGATTTGAAGGGAGTAGAACCACGAATTTGCTCTCATACAATCCCCATGACTGCAGATGCCAAACCCACCAAACAAAAGCCCTACACATATAATGACACTTATGCTGCAAAAATAAAAGAAGAAATTGACAGATTGATTGAAGCTGGATTCATCTATGAGATTGAGCATACTGAATGGGTGTCCCCCATTGTAGTGGTGCCCAAGAAGAATGGAAAGTTGCGGGTGTGCATTAACCTTAAAAAAGTTAATGCTCCCACGATTTGAGATAGTTATCCGCTTTCAATCACCAAACATTTATTGGAGCGTGTTGCGGGCAAGGAAGTTTATAGCTTCCTTGATGGTTCTCAGGTTACAACCAAGTAGCCATTGCCCTAGAAGATCAACACAAAACGGCTTTTGCCACTGAATGGGGAGTCTTTGCATTCCGCGTGATGCCATTTGGCCTCACCAATGCACCTACAACATTCCAAAGGCTCATGTGTCATGTCTTTAAAGAGTTCTTGCGGAAGAACTTAGAAGTATATGTGGATGACTTATGTGCTCATTCCCAACAAAGAAGATACCACATCCCTGAGCTCAGACAAATCTTCAACAAGTGTAGAGATTATCGAGTGTATCTGAACCCAGAGAAGTGTGTGTTCATGGTACGACAAGGTAAAATCTTAGGTCACATTGTTTCTAAGAATGGAATTTCCACAGATGAGGACAAAGTAAGAGCAATAGCAGAGCTGCCCAGGCCAAGGAATGTTAAAGAGGTACAAGCCTTTATGGGCCATTGTGGATATTACCGTAGGTTTATCCACATGTATGCCATCATGGCTAAACCTCTTTATGGGCTGTTGACAAATTTTGAGTGGAATGATGAATGTGAAAAATCCTTCAATGAGCTAAAAAGAAGTTTGTGCTCAGCACCAATACTGACCACTCCTGATTGGAGTAAACCATTCCATGTCCATGTGGATGCATCCAATCATGCCATCGGATGTGTGCTAGCACAACCCACGGGTGAAGGAAACCTAGATTTGCCGATAGCATATGCTAGTAGGCAATTAAATGCAGCTGAACGAAATTATACTACAACGGAAAGAGAAGGTCTAGGCATGGTATATGATGTGAAGAAGTTTAGACACTATCTATTGGCCAATAAATTCAAGTTTTTCACTGATCATCAAGCCCTATTATATTTGGTCAATAAACCTTGCAATACTGGACGCTTAGTAAGATGGTTTCTCTTACTAATGGAATACGATTTTGAAGTGGTTGTTAGGAAAGGTAGAACCCATCTCAGGGCAGATCACCTGTCTCGCATCACTTCAGGAGAGTTACCACAAGGAGTGTCAGATGAACTGCCTGATGCATATTTGTTCAACTTAGAAGTTGTTCCTAAATGGGCAAATAAGTTAGTACCAGTCCTAACCTTCGGCCCTGCAAATAAGAATGTGAAAACGGACAAAGAAGAAGTAGTGAGATCACAGAAATATTAAATTTTGGCAGGGAGCATGTACAAACAAGATACAGAGGGAGTGTTAGCTTGTTGTGTCGAGGACAACGAACATACTAGTTGGTTGCAACAAGCCCATGAGGGACTGCTAGGAAATCACTACTCTAAACAACGAACATTGCAGAATCTAAAACATTTAGGAGTGTATTGGCCTAGCATGGATAGAGAAATACAGGAATGGATCAAGAATTGTCAAACATGCCAAAAGAGACCTCCAGAGGAGCATGCCACTCTTTATCACATGTCATTAATTCCAGATTGGAGTGCGCCATTGGTGGAATTTATGAGATCGGGAACACTACCCAGTGAGGCTAGTCTAACAAGACGACGAAGCATGGAGCAAGAGGCTCAACACTATGCCTTAGTAGGAGACAACCTATATCGGAGAGGCAAAGATGGTTATCTAAGATTGTGCGTTCATGAATCATATTATTTGAAGGTCTTAGAAACTGCACATAGTGGTGCTGCAGGTGGACACTTTGGGCCTGGCCGAGTAATCAAGACCATTCTATTCTCAGGACTTTGGTGGTCCACTCTTCATATGGATGCACATACCTATGTGAAGAAATGTGACACATGCCAACGTGCACAATATCCGATACGAAAAGACGAGATGCCTTTAAGGCCAATGATGGGAGGATGTGCATTTTCAAAGTGGGGTATAGACTTTGTAGGTCCCATCAACCCCCCAGCTAGAAACTCCCATGCTGAGTACATTATTGTAGCCACAGATTACCTTACAAAGTGGGTGGAAGTAAAAGCCACAACAAAGAATGATGCTCAAACGACCGCTAAGTTCTTATTCGAGAATGTATTCACGAGATATGGACTGCCAATAGAGTTGGTTAGTGATAGAGGCACACACTTCTTGAACGAAGTCATTGAAAAACTCCTTCAAGAATTCATGGTGATACATAAGAAGTCTGCCCCTTATCACCCACAAGCCAATGGACAGGCCGAGAGCACGAATAAGATCCTATGTAATGTGTTGACAAAACTAGTAAATAACAAACGCTCTGATTGGGACAAACAACTTCATCATGCTGTTTGGGCATACCGAATTGCCTACAAAGCTATCAACTTGAACCTAAGAAGTCAACTTCTTCAAGTTTGGGTACATGAACAATGCATTACATTAGAATTGGAGAATTGCATGCCCACTGACAATGACACCACACACTCTCTTCATTCCTCTAAGGCTAATCTTCTCAAACAAGATGTTGTAGATGTCAAAAGCTCTATGATCCAGACGGACACAATCATGGAAGGACAGTCACAAAGGCAAGACGAACCTTCTTCTTTTTTTTAAAGAGTAAAGCATACACAGTAGTTCAACCTCAAAAGCAAGCAAAACAGTGCAAGATAGCCAGTCTATCAAATAGACAAAGAGCCTTCAAGAAGAAAGAAGTTTTGGGCATGACGCAGATCTGGGTAAAGAAAGGAGTACAACCATCGATGTTGCCTCAAAGATTCCCACCCAACCAGATCGACCATGACAACAGAAGGACCAAGCACCTACGACAGGCTCAAGCACGAAGAATCCAACAAATTTGGGTACCGAAGCTATCAATGAAGGCCGACCACAATCAGGTACAAATTTGGGTGCCTAAAAAATTAGCTACAGCTCAACACGGGCGATTACAGATGTGGGTACCCAAGAAGCTCTTACACGTACAAAGGCCTATGCTCCCCACCATGCAAAAGACCTCAACAAAGAAGCCAAGGAAAGCAAAGGGTAAGAACAGAGCACAAAGACCAAAAGAAGATAAACTCAACCCTTCTACAAAAATAAGCAGGCAATCATCCAAGATAGGGGTTTGGAAGCCAAAAGCACAAGCAACATCCACAGAACCAAAGGGCCAACCGCACTGGTTACCAAAGTTTGGAAAGCATCCAAAGATGAAGTGGCCTGAGGTGACCTCTACAGGGCCAAATACTATTCTGAAATGGGTTCCAATTAGGAGGATTACATCATTTCAAGATCCAATCGACACCTCCAAACAAAGAATGCATCAACTATGCAAGTAACATCAGAAGCCTCGACGTGCAGCAACCATGTGCCTTTGGCATAACCTTGTCTTTCGCACCATTGAGGTCATGCATTTCCAAAGTATGCATCAATATGGGGCCACATTACACGGCCGTGCATAGACACAATTGAAATCAGGCACATGAGACACACTTGACACATGTAATATATTTTATTGATCCTAACCACCTTCTTATTGTTTTGTAATTGTTCCTCAAAAAAAAAAGAAAGTCCATGTGCTCGACGACACTCATCGATGAACCATCAGCAAGGACGTTCATCAACCAAAAAGACAAGTCAATGGTCAAACACCATGATGGAAGTACAACACGACGAGATGAAGATCAACAGACCTTTCATCATGATCAGACATGTATGCTTCAACAACACTATAACCCTGATAGATTAGGAAACCTCTTTGTCAGAATACCCTTGAGCACTTAGCTCGAGACCCCATTTCTTGCACCATACTTCTTCCCATGCATTTTCCAAGTACGCATACATAGGGCCACATTACAAGGCCATGCACAAGGCACATATTTTGTTCAACCCATGCACTAATGCACTTACCCATCATACATTATGGGTTACAAGTACTTGGCATGAAAACTATAAAAGCCATCCTTGGAAGAATTAGAGGACATCAGGGTGACCACTACAAGAGCAAGGAAGCCATCCACAATCGAGAGTTGCTCATAATCAACATTGATCACCTCCTTTGAGCAACTAGCAGTTTTGGACAACTCACAAATGCACCATCAAGATGGAATACACGGAGAAGGTAAATACAAAGGAACTACAAACTGCAAGATCTAGCAGTGGCAAAGTAAAGAACCGGACAAACGACCAGGCTACATTGGGAAAATGGATCACTCTTGTTGGACGTAAAGGACACTACCTCTCAATGTACTACATGGAACAACCACAACAACAAGGGTCTGTCAGGGACGACAGACTCAAGAGGGGGGGGAGTGTTGAAGCTCAAGATCAAGGACAAAGCATGGAAGTGCATCAAGGAAGCGGACACACAAGAAGAAGGAGCAAGTAGGGAGCTCCAAGAAGCACCTGTCAAATTTTCAAAAGAAATCCCTACAAAAATAGTGATTTTTATCACTAAAAATCATTGTAAATACCATTTTCCATTTTTGTAACTCCATTTTGTTCAAGCCGAGGAGTCCTCGAGCTTGAGAAGTATTAGAACTACCATCCTACCAATTTTCATAATTTTTAGACTTCGTTTGAGCCCCCAAATAAGCCCTGGAACCTATTTTTTAACTAGGCCGAACACTAGGTCTGGACAGGGCCAAAACCACTCAAAAACTATAAAAAGGGCTGGAGAGCTCATTTTTGAGGTTAGCTTGTTGTAGTTTTCAGCTTTGTAAGAGAGCTCTTGTGTAATCAAAGATCTTCCATTGTTCCTCTCTTTGCTCTTACTTTGTGCACGCGTGTGTGTATGTGTGTGCATGCTTGTGTGCTTTCAGTCACGCACTTGTGCCATCACTTGCTCACGGTCTTCATACCGGTCCTCACGTCTCCACGGATTGACATTTATGAGGTGTATCTCCTCATGTTGGTACTCACCTTTGTGCTAGAGTGACAACTACCCTCGAGCAGACTTAGAAAATGAGATAACTAAACTTTGCATGAAGATGGTAGAATTAGCACAAGCAATGTTCGAAGCCTCTAGATATCTTAATTGGAATAATATGGCAAAACTTGAATTACACTTTGAAGGATTACTGGAGAGGCTAGAATACTTGATCAATAGCAAGGAGAAAAAGAATCAGCATAGGAACCCTATTGCCTCAAAAACACAGGAAAGGAATGCACCATCCCTCTCTCAAGTACCAAACACAGAGGTGAAGACAACCTGTCTTCTATACATAGGTATTCACACGAATTCCTGAGAGAAATCCAAGAAGAGACATGGAGAAAGGAACAAGGAACCCATCCTCCTATTCAAGAAATAGATGACTTGCAGGAACAATTTCCCCAAGACATTCCCTCCATTTACGACGAAGTAGAGGAAGAGCAAATAAGTGAACACACAGGCTTTGAATCTAATTCTTTGCAAGAATTACCTCAGTTCACAGGACCTTGGGAAGCCAAGTCTATTAGCATGAGAGCACCCACCATACTAGTGAGGAATGAAGAATCAGTGATACCTAGGAACACAGAAGTGATCAAGAATACCAAAGTACAATGTCACCTCACTCTAGAGGAATTATTAAAGGTCAAACCTGAATTGTGGAAGCATGTAGCAAATCAATTCCCTGAGCTTGCTACTACCCACTCACAGATAGGATCACACAAGAAGGTACCTGAGATACCCGCAGAACGAATTGGAGATGTAAGTGAAGGAGAGGAAGGTAATACGTATCTTCCAATAACCCATTAGGGCTACACCACCAAAGCCATCTTAGATTCAGGAGCCGAAGTAGCCATCGCTACCACCGCTTTGTGGAAACGTTGGGGTAAGCCAGGCTTAAGACCTACAAGGATGAAGCTACAAATGGCTGATGGACATGTAGAAAAACCATTAGGCTTACTAGAAGGCATATCTCTCACCACTTGTGGTGTGGAGTTTGAACATACTTTTGCTATATGTGACTTTAGCAAAAATCAAGCCTATGAGATGATTTTAGGACGACCATTCATGCGTCAAAAGCAAATCGTACAAGATTGGGGAACTAATTCGTTGTACTTGCAACATTTAGGAGTGACTACTAAAGTCAACCTTAAAGACTATTCTCATCGAGAGGTACCCCCAATACAATGGAACACCATCCATAAGACATAAGAAGAAATAGAATTGGTACACTCATTGGAATCAGACCCCTCATGGTTGCATGAAGATACTCATCTATGGATGTGTAAAGTAGCCAAACAAGAGGAAGAACGATTAGAAGCCAGGACCTTAGGCTTCGGACAACATCCACGAACTCTTCAAGACCCAACTTATGCACCTATAGTATTTCCAGATGAGGAATTCGAGCCTCATGGTTGGGCAAAAATCTTAGCAACTATGGATGTAGCCATCAATGAAGAACAATGGACACCCCACTGTGACGAGGATGGCTATGACATTTCAATCTTTGCGATAGAGCCAATCATGTGTGATTACCTTATTGAGGAATGCAAACCTAGCATTGATGCATTCGAGGACGCAAGGGATTCCGATCTAGAGTCAATTATTATGGATCCACCCTTTGCATCAGATGAAGAATACTTCTATGAAGTAGAAAATTACCTTGAGAGACACGGAGAGGTTACAAATGATGTGAGGTTAACCTCACAAGTGACTGCTAAAAGTGAAGGAAAGAAAAGAAAGAAGAAAGAAACCATGTTAGAAGAGAAAGAATCCTTGTTTGAAGTTCTCAAAAATTTCAAGAAATATGAGATAGAAGATAGAAGAATCATGGTACGAATGCCTAAAAGAAAAGCCGATGTTGGAGAAGTATATGATAACCGAGAGAAAACCAAAAAAATCATAGTCACCATAGAAGGAGAAGAAGAAAAATGTACATTAATTGCCCTATTGCGGGAATATAGAGATGTATTTGCCTAGAATTACAAAGACTTGAAAGGGGTAGACCCGGATATATGCTCTCATAGAATCCCTATGACTCCAGATGCGAAACCGACAAAACAGAAACCATATACGTACAATGATAACTATGCAGCTTAAAGAGGAGATAGATCGCTTGATAGAAGCAGGATTCATTTATGAAATTGAGCATACCGAATGGGTATCCCCCATTGTGGTCGTGACCAAGGAGAATGGAAAATTGCATGTGTTTATTAACCTTAAAAAATTTAATGCCGCCACGATTAGAGGTAGTTATGCTCTTCCTATCACAGAACATTTATTGGAAAGAGTTGCAGGCAAGGAAGTTTATAGCTTTCTTGATGGTTTCTCAGGCTATAATCAAGTAGCCATTGCTCTAGAAGATCAACACAAGATGTCCTTTCCCACAGAATGGGGCATAGTTGCATTTCGTGTGATGCCTTTTGGGCTCACCAATGCACCCGCCACTTTCTAACGGCTCATGTGTCATGTTTTTAAGGAATTCTTACGCAAGAGTTTGGAAGTTTATGTCAATGACATATGTGCTCATTCGAATATAAGGCAGACTCATATCCCAGAATTAAGGCAAATATTTGACAAATGTCGAGAATATCAGGTTTGTCTGAACCCAGAAAAGTGCGTTTTCATGGTTAGACAAGGCAAAATTCTAGGACACATTGTGTCAAAGAATGGGATCTCTATAGATGAAGAAAAGGTAAAAGTCATTGCCGATCTACCTAGACCAAATAACATGAAAGAGGTACAGGCTTTTATGGGTCATTGCGGTTACTATAGGAGATTCATACACATGTACGCAATCATAGCCAAGCCTTTGTACTCTCCGTTGACCAAGTTTGAATGGACAGATGAGTGTGAGAGTTCATTCAATGAACTTAAACGATGTTTGTGCTCAGCACCTATATTGACAACCCCAGATTGGAGCAAACCATTCCATGTACATGTGGATGCTTCAAATTATGCCATAGGATATGTGTTAGCACAACCCATGAATGAAGGTAACATAGATCTCCCCATAGCTTACGCGAGCAGACAATTGAACGCAGCAGAGAGAAATTACACCATGACGGAACGAGAAGGATTAGGAATGATCTACGCGGTAAAGAAATTTAGGCATTATTTGTTGGCAAATAAGTTCAAGTTCTTCACGAATCATCAAGCGTTGTTGTACTTAGTCAACAAGCCTTGTAATACAGGACGATTAATACGTTGGTTTTTATTACTCATGGAGTACGACTTCGAAGTAGTTGTGAGGAAAGGAAAGACACATCTTAGAGCTGACCACCTCTCAAGATTAACCATAGGAGAAGTTCCTCTAGGAATAGCGGATGAATTATCCGATGCATATTTGTTTAACCTTGAGATAGCACCAAAATGGGCTAAGCCTATTGTTCCTATTCTCACATATGGACCCAAGAATCCTAGGATAAGGATCAAGGAAGGAGAGATTACCAAGTCATAGAGATATCAAATAATAGCAGGAAGTATATATAAACAGGATAATCAAAAGATTCTTGCTTGTTGAGTAGATGAATCAGAACATGCAAATTGGTTGCAATTAGCACACGTAGGTGCATTGAAGCAACATCATTCGAAACATCGTACTTTGCAGACTCTGCATAGATTAGGAGTATATTGGCCTACGATGGAAGCAGATGTCTACAAGTTGTGTAAAGAATGCCGTGTTTGTTGTGAAAGACCACCAGTAGAACATGCTACGTTATATCACGTGTCTCTCACACCAGACTGGAGTGAACCTTTAGTGACGTACTTGAGGACGAAAACATTCCCTCAAGGAATGACCTTAGCACGACAACAAACTCTAGAGCAGGAAGCTCAGGACTATTCACTTATTGGTGACAATCTATACAAACGAGGATGAGATGGATACCTAAGATAATGTGTTCATGAAAGTGATTATTTAAGCGTACTAGAGACTGCACACCAAGGTGTTGCAGGAGGTCATTTTGGACCCGATAGGATCATCAAAGCCATCCTCTTTGCAAGATTATGGTGGCCCACTCTTCACATGGATGCACATACCTATGTTAAGAGATGTAATGTGTGCCAAAGAACTCAGTTTCCTACTCGCAAAGATAAAATGCCATTGAAACCCATGATGGGCGGATGTGCATTTTCTAAGTGGGGTATAGACTTTGTAGGACCCATTAACCCCCCTACAAAAGGTACTCATGCGGAATATATCATTGTTGTGATAGATTATCTTACCAAATGGGTAGAGGCCAAGGCCACAAAAAAGAATGATGCACACATGACTGCAAAATTCTTATTTGAAAATGTCTTTACAAGATATGGACTGTCTATAGAGTTAGTGAGCGATCGAGGAACTCACTTTCTGAACCAAGTCATTGAATATTTGTTACAGGATTTTATGGTGATTCACAAGAAATCCTGTTGAGCCCATAAAAGTCATGTTGGTCAAAGTCAACTGCAGTCAAAGTCAACTGGTCAAAGTCAACAAGGTCAAGGTCAAAGTCAACAGGTGCAAAGTCAAAGTGCGTAAGTGCAGGTGTCAAAGTGCACAGGTAGTGCACAATGAATTGTCCACAAAGGGTAAATTGGAGAAAATGGGTTGCAGGTTGCAGAGGTATTTTCTCTAATTTCCCTAAGGTTCAAAGTGTGTTTTAAAGTGTTTTGGAAGGTTCAGGTGAACCCCCTCTTATGTGCAAAAGTGAAGACTTAAAAGGAAACATGAAGGTATGTGAAGCGGCAAAGTGTACGCACAGGTGAAAGAATGGCCCCCCCATTAAAATTTTTGGTTTTAGTCTAAAGTCACTATAGGACAAAACAGTGAGTCGTTGGCTGCCACTTGTGAGGACAATCTTGGGACATCAAAGTGAGGACCAAGATACCATTGCAGTTAGGAGCGTACGTGATCGACACACTCAAAATCAAGGCAAAGGGCCATTCTTGGGCAATCTTAGAGTAAGCAAGAGAGCATAGTCTGAGGGAGCAAGAGGAAGAAGTGCAAGAGTCACCAGTGCGACGACGCAGAGAAGTGGAAGTGAAGGAATGCATAGGGAGTGCCTAAGGGATTGTGCAGAGAGTGCTAAGCTAAACTCCCAAGTATCTCAAGGTCCCATTGTAGTGGGCGCGTGCCGACAGAAGGTATTCACTCCTCCCCCTTGTGGAAGCTTGGTGCAAGGTGTGCACAAGGATAAGCTTGAAGCAGGTGGAGGTCTGTGTAAGACAATAGTTACGCAATATAACACAAGAGCAATAGCAGAGAAGATAACAGATATAGGAGAATCTCAACAGTTTTCTACTAGCAGCAAGTACAAAGATGATGGCGTTGTCCACCCGTGCGCTCTCAAGGTAGAGCTTAAATGGTGATCTAGACAACTCTAGATAGGGAGATACAAGGTAGAGGTATGCTGGCTCAACTCAATGTCTTAGGTAGTGCAGAAGTCATGTATATATAGGATCATGGGTGGCCTGCCATGGACGGCTATACATGGGCGGTAGAGCGTGGGCGGCCACCGCCCGCGTAATTGCCATACATGGCTTAGACTGGTTGAACCGACCTAACAAATATAAATGATTTCTGACTCCGACAGGGAATATTCCATGGAATATTCCCTTTACCGTCGCGCCGGGGGCGCTGCCCCCGGACCCCCACTAGGGGGCCCGCTGGCCCCCTGGGACCCCCCAGCCAGGGGGCCCGTTGGCCCCCTTGGACCCCCCAGCCGGGGCTGCTCACCGCTGCCCCGGACCCCACAATTGGGGACCCTGGTAACTCCCTTTCCTTATAATATCTTACATGGTCCAATATGACCTTCATCCAACATTCAAGTTGGGATTCCCATCAATTGGGTAATGCACGCTTGGCTTCTCCTCATAAAGGGGGCCTTACAAAATGTGCATACAATCATGAGGGGTAGACATTGATCATACTCTAACAGTCTGGTGCAGAGGAGGCCGGCGGCAAGAAGACTTTGGGATATTTGGTATCTTGTAATTGGGCACTCTGTGGGATTGTGCACAGAGGTATTGGCTTGTCTTGTACTTCAAACCTTGTAATTGTCTTACTGTAATCAATCGGCAGAAGCTTCCAGGTGTATTTTCTCTTCTTGTTTTTTTCCCTTTTCTCCTACAAACCCTCAAACTCCTTCCTGTTTAAGAATCCACCAACAAAATTTGGCACGCCCGGTGGGACTCCAAGGAGATTTGAGCTTAGGAGAAACCAAGTGCCAAACATAGAAGAGATCAAGTGTCGACAGAACCACAGTGCTACTTCATCAAACAAAAGGTAAATATATTCTTATCAAGTGTCTTACATTCAGTGGGCTATGAGCTGCTCATGACCGCAACCCGGTCCCAAGTATTGAGCGTCACCTGGAAGCAGACAAGGAGGAAGGTTGTTAGAAGGTCCCCCAGTCCACTATCTTCCACATCATCAGTCAAGAGCATGGCGGGTCAGGTAGACTTGGAAACTTTACTCTCCAGATTAAATATAAAGTTTCCTTCTTTCAAAGGCCTAGCTCAGGAGGATCCAGATGAACACATTAGAAGGTTTTTAGCACTATGTAAGACTAGAGGCCTAATGGGTAGAGAGGATGCTTTTTTGATTCTCTTCCCTGCCACATTAGAGGGATTAGCTGATAAGTGGTTCAGCCAGTTTGCTGAAAACCATTTTACCACTTGGGATGTGATGAAAGATGCTTTTAAAAATGAGTTCCAGCATGGCAACACTGTGGAGATTATCATAGAAGAGCTAGAAAATTTAAGATTAGGTCCAAGAGAAAAGTTCCCAGAGTTTGTGACTCGGGCCAAAGCACTAATGGCTAAATTGCCAGATCCACCCCACGATTTTTTTGTCAAGAGATGGTTGGCTAAGCCCCTACCAGTGGCCACCCAATGCAAAATAAAGGAATTAGTGCTACCTACAGCCTCCATAGAGGAGTTCATCAACACAGCCACCCGCTTGGAGCAGATAAGGTACCAGTATGGATTAACTTCTTCCCAACCAACATATGCTACAGAGATGGAGGATCCGGTCATCGAGCTAAGGAGGGAACTGGAGGGCTTGAAAAGAAATCAGCCCTACAAAGAGGAGGAGACTGCTGTGGCTCAGTTGAGAAGGGAGATTGAAGCACTAAAGCTCCAAAAGGAGGAGGAGGCCCAGGCAGAGGAATTGGCTCAGTTGCGACAGGAGTTGCAGGAGCTCAAAGGAGGTGGCGTCAAGAGTGGACTTTGGTGTTCCATGTGCAGCAAACAAGGGCATATAGTAAGTGAGTGTCCTCTGTTAAGTGTAACTTGCCAATTATGCAGGAAGGTTGGTCATGAGGCCCATGAATGCCAATCAAGGGGAATGCCTGCAACGACATACTGGACACAAGGAGGATCCCTACCAACCACAAATGTGATGGCTGCTGCCCCCAATCAAGGTAACACTTATAACCCTAGACAGAGGGATAATTTTGGAAATGGGCCTAGAAGGCCAATTATTTGTTTCAGATGTGGAGACTGTGGGCACTATCAAAGTAGGTGCACTCTCCCAGAAAATGCCCCTCCTTGCAGAAATTGCCCAGAGGCCAGAGACCATTATACAAATTGTTGTCCTAAGAATCAAGCCTCTTCATCTGGGCCCCACATTCAAATGATTTCTGTGCAGAAAGAAGAAAGGGTAGATCAGGTTAAGGTGCCATCTCCATCTACCAGGGTGGTGCATTTAGAAGAAATTGAATCTTTTACAGTGCAGACAAGAAGCAAGGGGAAGGCTCCAGTGGAAATAGGCCAAGAATCAATGATTAATGGATTAAACAGAGACAAAGGTGTGTCTAAAGAAAAAGCCAACCCAAGTGCAAATATAAGGCAAAAAGAAAATTTCACAGGTACCAGTGATGCCATTGAATATGCATTCAACAGGGCTCATGAGCAGTTTGATAAGTCAAATGCAGCCCATGCTCTTAAGGAATCAGAAGCTTCCAAACTACTCAAGTCCATGAAAAAGGAGGTTAGTATTTTTGATTTAATAAAGATGGATGGGAAGTTCAGGTCAGAACTCTTGAAGATAATTGATGAAATGTCCACAACAAGTTTAGTGGCAAAGGCTGCTGTTATGCATAAAGATAGATGTTTAGGGGAAGCACCCCTCACAGATTACAAGAGACCTCGGCTAACAGTCTCTATTAAAGGTCATGAGTTTCAAGGAGTTATTGTGGATGGTGGTTCTGGCATTAACTTGATGCCTGAATATACCATGAAAAAGATTGGAATATACCCTTCACGACCTGCCAACTTCACTGTAACAATGGCAGAACAAAGCACAGTAAGGCCTATTGGTGTGGTCCCTGGAGTTCCAGTCAAAATACAAGGTACCATCTTTAACCTGGACTTTGTTGTTTTAAGGCTGCCACAGGTAGAAGGAAGTTTCCCCTGTTAATTGGGAGACCTTGGTTAAGGCATGCCAATGTGTTGCATGACTGGGGCAAAGACAGAATGTGGGTAAAGCAGGAGGGAAAAGAGTTGCAGCAGATAATTTTAGAAGAAGGACCAGACAATCAGAGAAATACTAGTATGATGTAGACAATTGGTATTTGTATGGAAGAAGAAGTGGTGGACAACCCAGAAGCAGATCTATTTGAAGGAGCAGATTTATATGAAGATGAAAACATGTTGGCTTGGCTCCATGCAGAAGACCCATCTTCCTGCTATGGAATTTTCCCAAACTCAAGTAGAGAAGAAGCATATGAAGAAAAAGAGGAAATCACTCAGGTTGAAACAGTCTCAGTCAAAGGCCATGGAAAAGAGAAGAAAAGCAAAGTACTCCTTAAGTGTAGCCCTGATGAAGATGCTTCAAATCATATGTCAATGGCCACTATTTTATGGATCCTGGTATGGATATCAATTGTTATGTCAAGTTTAATGATAATAAGTGCAGGGCTTTACAGGAATGCGGAAGGAGCACCTGCAAGTCTTTGGAAAGAGAGGGTTCCATTGGATGAAGTTGCTGGAATAGTAAAAATGGAATTTTGCAGATTAAGTCATAAAGTTGCTGGAGGAGCTAACATTCTAATGAAGCATTTAGGGTACCCCTATCAGATGATCAATGTGCCCAAGGAGAAGACAAAATCAATGAAGTGCAGTACAAATGCAGATTATGGAGGAGTCTCTCTGAGTCAACAATACAAGGCTCAAGGCCTATCATCAAGCCAACTGAAGTTTTATGGATCCCCTGGAACCTGCAATATTTGTCCAGGTTGTACATAGTCTTTTCTCGTCATTTTTACTTAAGTTTAGTAGTTTTCTTTATCCATTTTATGTTTGTTTCTTGAGTTTTTAGCAAATCTAGCAGCCATTTCATCAACTTTGCAAAGGTACAATTTTTGGAATTTTTAGAAAATTTTTTCAAAATTTTTTAAGCATTTTTTCGAATTTTTCTAGCATTTTTCTCCTTTTTCATGTGTCTTTTTCTTGCCAAATTGGAGGAATAAAGGAAGCTCTCTGTGGGTTTGAGTGAGAAAAGTGGCCTCAACCAGTAGGGAATTTTTTTAGAATTTTTTTGCAGATTTTTTTGGAATTTTTTGCCATTTTTTTGGATTTTTTATGTATTTTTTATGTATTTTTTCAGTTTTTTCATAATTAAAATTCAAATTAAAAAAAAAAAAGCCCCCCCAAGGCGTTTTTTTTGTAAAAAAAAAAAAAAAAAAAAAAAAAACAGAACCCCCCCCGCGGCCCCCCCCCCTCCCCCCCCCCTCCCCCCCCCCCAACCCCCACCGACCAACCCCCCACCGACCAAAATCCCCCCCTCCCCCCCCCCCCCTAAACCCTAAACCCTAAAGGCAATGGAAAAGAGAAGAAAAGCAAAGTACTCCTTAAGTGTAGCCCTGATGAAGATGCTTCAAATCATATGTCAATGGCCACTATTTTATGGATCCTGGTATGGATATCAATTGTTATGTCAAGTTTAATGATAGCAAGTGCAGGGCTTTACAGGAATGCGGAAGGAGCACCTGCAAGTCTTTGGAAACAGAGGGTTCCATTGGATGAAGTTGCTGGAATAGTAAAAATGGAATTTTGCAGATTAAGTCATAAAGTTGCTGGAGGAGCTAACATTCTAATGAAGCATTTAGGGTACCCCTATCAGATGATCATTGTGCCCAAGGAGAAGACAAAATCAATGAAGTGCAGTACAAATGCAGATTATGGAGGAGTCTCTCTGAGTCAACAATACAAGGCTCAAGGCCTATCATCAAGCCAACTGAAGTTTTATGGATCCCCTGGAACCTGCAATATTTGTCCAGGTTGTACATAGTCTTTTCTCGTCATTTTTACTTAAGTTTAGTAGTTTTCTTTATCCATTTTATGTTTGTTTCTTGAGTTTTTAGCAAATCTAGCAGCCATTTCATCAACTTTGCAAAGGTACAATTTTTGGAATTTTTAGAAAATTTTTTCAAAATTTTTTAAGCATTTTTTCGAATTTTTCTAGCATTTTTCTCCTTTTTCATGTGTCTTTTTCTTGCCAAATTGGAGGAATAAAGGAAGCTCTCTGTGGGTTTGAGTGAGAAAAGTGGCCTCAACCAGTAGGGAATTTTTTTAGAATTTTTTTGCAGATTTTTTTGGAATTTTTTGCCATTTTTTTGGATTTTTTATGTATTTTTTATGTATTTTTTCAGTTTTTTCATAATTAAAATTCAAATTAAAAAAAAAAAGCCCCCCCAAGGCGTTTTTTTTGTAAAAAAAAAAAAAAAAAAAAAAAACAGAACCCCCCCCGCGGCCCCCCCCCCCTCCCCCCCCCCTCCCCCCCCCCCAACCCCCACCGACCAACCCCCCACCGACCAAAATCCCCCCCTCCCCCCCCCCCCCCCTAAACCCTAAACCCTAAAGGCAATGGAAAAGAGAAGAAAAGCAAAGTACTCCTTAAGTGTAGCCCTGATGAAGATGCTTCAAATCATATGTCAATGGCCACTATTTTATGGATCCTGGTATGGATATCAATTGTTATGTCAAGTTTAATGATAGCAAGTGCAGGGCTTTACAGGAATGCGGAAGGAGCACCTGCAAGTCTTTGGAAACAGAGGGTTCCATTGGATGAAGTTGCTGGAATAGTAAAAATGGAATTTTGCAGATTAAGTCATAAAGTTGCTGGAGGAGCTAACATTCTAATGAAGCATTTAGGGTACCCCTATCAGATGATCATTGTGCCCAAGGAGAAGACAAAATCAATGAAGTGCAGTACAAATGCAGATTATGGAGGAGTCTCTCTGAGTGAACAATACAAGGCTCAAGGCCTATCATCAAGCCAGCTGAAGTTTTATGGATCCCCTAGAACCTGCAATATTTGTCCAGGTTGTACATAGTCTTTTCTCGTCATTTTTACTTAAGTTTAGTAGTTTTCTTTATCCATTTTATGTTTGTTTCTTGAGTTTTTAGCAAATCTAGCAGCCATTTCATCAACTTTGCAAAGGTACAATTTTTGGAATTTTTAGAAAATTGTTTCAAAATTTTTCAAGCATTTTTTCGAATTTTTCTAGCATTTTTCTCCTTTTTCATGTGTCTTTTTCTTGCCAAATTGGAGGAATAAAGGAAGCTCTCTGTGGGTTTGAGTGAGAAAAGTGGCCTCAACCAGTAGGGAATTTTTTTGCAGATTTTTTTGGAATTTTTTGCCATTTTTTTGGATTTTTTATGTATTTTTTCAGTTTTTTCATAATTAAAATTCAAATTAAAAAAAAAAAGCCCCCCCAAGGTGTTTTTTTTGCAAAAAAAAAAAAAGAAAAAAAAGAACCCCCCCCCCCCGCGCCCCCCCCCCTCCCCCCCCCCCTCCCCCCCCCCCCAACCCCCACCGACCAACATCCCCCCCCCCCCCCCCCCGAAACTCTAAACCCTAAAGGCCATGGAAAAGAGAAGAAAAGCAAAGTACTCCTTAAGTGTAGCCCTGATGAAGATGCTTCAAATCATATGTCAATGGCCACTATTTTATGGATATTGGTATGGATATCAATTGTTATGTCAAGTTTAATGATAGCAAGTGCAGGGCTTTACAGGAATGCGGAAGGAGCACCTGCAAGTCTTTGGAAACAGAGGGTTCCATTGGATGAAGTTGCTGGAATAGTAAAAATGGAATTTTGCAGATTAATTCATAAAGTTGCTGGAGGAGCTAACATTCTAATGAAGCATTTAGGGTACCCCTATCAGATGATCAGTGTGCCCAAGGAGAAGACAAAATCAATGAAGTGCATACAATTTTTGGAATTTTTAGAAAATTTTTTCAAGCATTTTTTCGAATTTTTCTAGCATTTTTCTCCTTTTTCATGTGTCTTTTTCTTGCCAAATTGGAGGAATAAAGGAAGCTCTCTGTGGGTTTGAGTGAGAAAAGTGGCCTCAACCAGTAGGGAATTTTTTAGAATTTTTTTGCAGATTTTTTTGGAATTTTTTGCCATTTTTTTGGATTTTTTATGTATTTTTTCAGTTTTTTCATAATTAAAATTCAAAAAAAAAAAGAAAAGCCCCCCAAGGCGTTTTTTTTTGCAAAAAAAAAAAAAAAAAAGAACCCCCCCCCGCGCCCCCCCCCTCCTCCCCCCCCCAACCCCCACCGACCAACCCCCCACCGACCAAAATCCCCCCCCCCCCCCTCCCCCCCCCCCCCCCCCCTCCCCCCCCCCCCCCCCCTCCCCCCCCCCCTCTCCCCCCCCCCCCCCCCCCCCTCCCTCCCCCCCGCAACTTTGCCATTTCATCAACTTTGCAAAGGTACAATTTTTGGAATTTTTAGAAAATTTTTTCAAAATTTTTCAAGCATTTTTTCGAATTTTTCTAGCATTTTTCTCCTTTTTCATGTGTCTTTTTCTTGCCAAATTGGAGGAATAAAGGAAGCTCTCTGTGGGTTTGAGTGAGAAAAGTGGCCTCAACCAGTAGGGAATTTTTTTAGAATTTTTTTGCAGATTTTTTGGAATTTTTTGCCATTTTTTGGGATTTTTTATCCCCCCCCCCCCCCCCCCCCCCCCCCCCCCCCCCCCCCCCCCCTCTCCCCCCAACCCCCACCGACCAAAATCCCCCCCACCACCACCCCCCCCCCCCCCCCCCCCCCCCCCCCCCCCCCCCCCCCCCCCCCCCCCCCCCCCCCCACCTCCCCCCCCCCCCCCCCCCCCCCCCCCCCCCCCCCCCCCCCTTCCTCCCCCCCTTCGTTCTGACAGCCCCCCCCCCCCCCCCCCCCCCCCCCCATTTTCTTTTTTTCAAATTTTTTTAGTTTTTTTATTTTTTTATTTATTTATTTCATTTTGTTTATTTTCGTATTTAAAAAAAAATAAATATTTTATTAATTTTCTTATTTTTTTAATTATTTTATTTTATTTTTATTTTTATTCATTTATTTATTTTATTCATATTTTTAGTGGGCGTTCATAAAAAAAAAACCATTTTTTATTTATTTTTTATTATTATTATTTTTATTATTTTATTTTTTTCATTTTCATGGCTAAAAGCTTTTGGCTCTGGATTGTACCTCGGTTGGCCGTTTTTTATAAAAAAGGAGTCATTTTCATGTTTTTTGGCACCTCTGGACTCAGTTTTTGGCTTTATTTTTCCAAATTCCCACATTTTCTCCGAGTTTTGGTCAAAACCCTCATTATTTGCACACATTTATCACATGTTTTTATTTACCCACATTGTCCACATGGTCTATTCTCACCTTATCTTTCCTTATGTTTAATAATATTCCATCTGTACCCTCTGTAGCCCTCCAGTTTGATCATTTTAGCCCCCCCCAGGCCCTGATTCCTACTTCCAACCCCTCCCTTTACCAATCTGCCCAGCCACATCCTTCACCCTCCCAGCCCCATCCATCTTCATACCCTCAGCCCTCCCTTCCCATTCCATTCTAACCTCCCATTGCCCCTCTTTTGCTTTTCCATAACAAAATCCCACTTCTCGTTCTTTTCTGGTGCTTGTTCTGGTGGATGTTCTCAGATGTTCTCTTCAAGTTGTTGCAGCTCTATTCTCATGGTGTCCTCTATGTTCAAAGTTTTGGCTGTAGCTGTCCGGGACGGAGAGCACATTAGGTGGTGGGCAACTGTTGAGCCCATAAAAGTCATGTTGGTCAAAGTCAACTACAGTCAAAGTCAACTCGTCAAAGTCAACAAGGTCAAGGTCAAAGTCAACGAGTGCAAAGTCAAAGTGCGTAAGTGCAGGTGTCAAAGTGCACAGGTAGTGCACAATGAATTGTCCACAAAGGGTAAATTGGAGAAAATGGGTTGCAGGTTGCAGAGGTATTTTCTCTAATTTCCCTAAGGTTCAAAGTGTGTTTTAAAGTGTTTTGGAAGGTTCAGGTGAACCCCCTCTTATGTGCAAAAGTGAAGACTTAAAAGGAAACATGAAGGTATGTGAAGCGGCAAAGTGTACGCACAGGTGAAAGAATGGCCCCCCCATTAAAATTTTTGGTTTTAGTCTAAAGTCACTACAGGACAAAACAGTGAGTCGTTGGCTGCCACTTGTGAGGACAATCTTGGGACATCAAAGTGAGGACCAAGATACCATTGCAGTTAGGAGCGTACGTGATCGACACACTCAAAATCAAGGCAAAGGGCCATTCTTGGGCAATCTTAGAGTAAGCAAGAGAGCATAGTCTGAGGGAGCAAGAGGAAGAAGTGCAAGAGTCACCAGTGCGACGACGCAGAGAAGTGGAAGTGAAGGAGTGCATAGGGAGTGCCTAAGGGATTGTGCAAAGAGTGCTAAGCTAGTCTCCCAAGTATCTCAAGGTCCCATTGTAGTGGGCGCGTGCCGACAGAAGGTATTCACTCCTCCCCCTTGTGGAAGCTTGGTGCAAGGTGTGCACAAGGATAAGCTTGAAGCAGGTGGAGGTCTGGTGCAGAGGAGGCCGGCGGCAAGAAGACTTTGAGATATTTGGTATCTTGTAATTGGGCACTCTGTGGGATTGTGCACAGAGGTATTGGCTTGTCTTGTACTTCAAACCTTGTAATTGTCTTACTGTAATCAATCGGCAGAAGCTTCCAGGTGTATTTTCTCTTCTTGTTTCTTCCCCTTTTCTCCTACAAACCCTCAAACTCCTTCCTGTCTAAGAATCCACCAACAAATCCGCACCATATCATCCTTAGGCCAATGCTCAAGCTGAAAGCACTAACAAGATCCTTTGTAACGTATTGACGAAACTTGTGAACAACAAACGTTCAGATTGGGACAAACAGTTACACCATGCTGTTTGGGCATATCGAGTGGCCTACAAGACCATACTCAATGCAACTCCCTTTCAAATGGTTTTTGGTCAGAATGTTGTGCTTCCTTTGGACTTCTTGATACCGACCCTTAAGGTGGCACAAGAACATCAGTGGACCGGTCATGAATTATCATTAAGAATAACGGACTTGGAACGATTAGGAGAAACCAGGCTGAAAGCAGCAACAGGAATATATACAGCAAAGAAGTGACATAAGGCTTAATTTGATGCACATGTGAAAGATAAAGGCTTAAAAGAAGGATATTTAGTCCTATTATATACGCTTAAACAACATGCACAGAAATTAGAAAAGCGAGGTTATGGACCTATGATCATTAACAGACTCTCGACAAGTGGAGTGGTACAGTTAGCCACCCTAGAAGGAGACATAATGCCTAATTACATTAGAGGCTGTAGAGTCAAGTTATACCAAGAACCTCTTACTGAGGATATGCTTAGAGGACTCACATTGGCAAAGAAACGTAAGGAGGAAGAAAACAGAATATGAGCTTAAGCTCAGGCAGAAGCTATAGAACACATTAAGCGCATGAAGCTAAGAAGACAAGGACTAGGGAGAGAACATTATAACCATCTGGAAACAACACCCAGATACCCCATGGCCATGTGTCAAGCAAAGTCGAGTACTCATCCTAGCATAGTGGATAGGAGACCATTCATTACAGTTAGGCTAGAGCACGACAACCCTTGCCAAGAGCTCAGGGCTTTAATTGAATCAGGTGCTGTGACTAGTGCAATTATATGGTCTCACTATAAGGAATCAGGAGTAGAAATGCGGCCAATTGAGGCATACCTCCTAGGCCTAGGAGGCATGGAAACCCCTTGCATGGGTGAAGTGGACCTTCCTATCCTCATAAATGATGTGACCATGACAACGAAGCTACTAGTGTGCCATGATGAGGACTTGATAGAACCCCTAATCCTTGGCCAAGATTGGCTAAACGATCACTCAGTGGACCTAAATCTTAGACAAGGCTCCTTGCAAATTGGAACCTTAGATCAGCAGCGAGTGATACCGCTTGACTTCCCTAATAACACTCCACCTGAGGTATGTAACCTTAGACCCTATGGAACGCTCGCAACAGAGGACCAAAAGATTTTTGGGCAGATCCCTCGGCTAAGCACGCTCATTCAAAAGTCAACCCATGAGAGCTTGTCGATGGATAGGGGCCAGCCAAAAGAATGTCAAAGGATTTTCCCCCGGTCTTCCAGCTACGGACAAATGGGGACCATTGCAGGTCAGGTGGACTTCATCAGCGGTTAGGTGGACTGCATGAGCAGCCACACATGCAAAATACCCTGTAGTGCCCATGCTTCCACACTTACTATGGACTGGCCTAGATCTGTGGTACAGAATGCCTCACCTCCTAATGGGTAGGTTTCGCAAGTGTTGGACCTCCCTTCTTTTCCAAAGTAGAGTGTCCATCTGACCTCTCAAACCCAACCACGAAGGAGTCAACCACAACGAAGGAACCCAAACTGACGATCCTACCAGGCGATGCAAAGAAATCAATAGTATCAGCATTGCCGAACAAGTGGCACGAGACAGATATGGGTGCCAAAAGGATAGAAACCATCGACAGTTCACAGTAGTGCAGACAATGACAAGAAGAAGTTTCAGTAGAAGCAGAGTCAGTATTCACACCTTCTCGACCTTCTTCTACGAGTCCGAACATTCGACAGATTTGGATCGCCAAGAAGTACCTTATGAATCGACCCCCACCCATGCAGATTTGGGTACCCAAACCATGTATCATAGCTCAACCCTCAAGCCATGTATCATAGCTCAACCCTCAAGCCATGTATTATACACCCCACAAAAACCTATTCACCCCTCACCACCACCATATCCACTACCACCTTTTGTCCCTCAGTAGAAATAGACCACCCGCTCAACAACTCTTAGGAAATGGATACCGAAACGTATCCAGATATCTCCTCATGAACCGTTGTCTAACATTACTCCCACCCCAACTAAACACTACCCTTGTAATAACTCATTCACAACTAAACCTTGTACAAATCCACACACCATAACCCCACATCACTCATAATAAAATCTCATCAAGCAATGTATGCATTATCTGAAAGCATGTAGGTGTCTAGAGACCTACATTAGCTCTGCAAAAATCATTGCATCAATCACTTCACAACACTTGGCTACACGGGTTACACATCGTTTATGGAAAGGGATTGCGGTCTCACTTTAATGGGATCATGATTAATTTCCATACTAATGTGCTAATCTTTCGTAGCAGATCTTCTCCATTAGCACATCATTCACCATGCAGATAGAAGAAGGACCATCTGAAGCTGGCACCCGCATACCTATGGCCAACATTGGTGAACTACTAGCTGAGCCCCATCCGACGACACAACCACCAGAATTTCAAGGTTTCCTAGGACCTATGCCTATTGATGATCCTCGTAGGGGGTATACTGAAAAGGTTCATCGAAACTCTCATTGGTTCCAAGGTTTAGCATGCCCATTGGCAGATGCAAATTTCCTTTTTGAGGCCAATTTGACTTTTGATACCCATATGTGGGGCAAGTACCAATTTTTCTCAAGAGAGTTTGAAGCATTACAAAACACAGAAGACTAAAAGCATGCTTGGGCAAGAGCTGGCTTCACTGAATACTTTAGTGATCCTTTGCCTAAACCAGAATTCTACAGATGCTATTACTTAGTCACCACATTGACAACTTCAGAGAACAATGATCTACGAGGCACATTCATTTTGCCATCATTAGTAAATGATCCTCCTTTCAAAAAGTTTTATCTGTCTAAAGATTTGATTAGAGCTGCAATCAAGATACATGGAACCCACACACCTATAGAGCGAGAGAGACTGATTCCAGAGCCTATGAAGTATGGGGATGTTACCAAGTGGGAAGATATTTTAGCGATCACACCTGAGCTCTCTAAACCATTGAGGATATGTATGCAGTACTTTGCATTCCCAGCTCAGGACCGATTCACCATGCCCCATAAACGTATCTGGTTTGGATTGTATTTATCATGCATTGGACCACAGAAAGTTGACCTTGCAAGCTGGATCATTGATCAGCTATACTTGGCACAGCACAGATGGGAGAGGAAGAAGGTAATCCATGGATGCTGCACCCTCACGAGGATTATATACATGTGTTTGGCCTACGACTTACCAATAGAGCACGCAATGACAAGCAAGGAGTTGAAGGCATTTAAAGGGACTACCGAAAAAGCTAGAAAGTCTAGCAAGGGACGCGCAGGCAAGTGCATGTGAGGCTCTATCCCATGTCTACAGGTTCCAGAGTCCCCATCCCCTCAACCCTCTCCAAAATAGTCTCCTACGAAAGCCACTACAACTGTTCAACCCATTTGCATACGGTTATTAAGACCAGTTATAATGGAGGGCACTATCAGCACGATCGCTCCTCAAGCAGCCACAGCCCCAGGACCTCCCACCACTATAGCAGAAGCTCCCACCACCATTGGTGCGGAAGCATTTTCTTTTCCAATACCCAACCTGGAAGCAGAACCACTGGATACGACTTTCGATTTTGAAATGCTAGATGCATTTTCCAATGAATTTCAGTTTTTTGAAGGTCAAATTTTCTCTCAAGAATATGAGCGACCAAGCTACCCTACCACTCCGCCTGATCAACAGCAAGGACAAGTAGTATCCAGCTCAGAAGAAGAAAGAACAGAAACAGATGATGACAATGGCGATGATGAAGCCAGCCAGGGCACTCATGAATCCCACGAGAATGTGCAAACAGATGAGCAAGGACAGCAAACGGACACCCAAGGTGACACAAGCATGCACAAGGATGAAACATTTGAAGCAGCGGCTTACACCTTGGCAATCGAGAAGTTATATCGCACCATGGAAAAAGTTTGGGCACGTAAGAAGTTATCTCAGGAAGAAAGCCAAGTGCTTATAGAATAAGAACTCGTCACATGCGACTTCGAAGAAGTATACATCAAAGGCTTCAAGGAACTTGTTAAATTAGTGGGATGTAATGAAGCATTAAGATACTTGCAGAGAAAACCACTCCCGCAATTTGACCCCCAACGAGTACGTTTACTATCAAAAAGCCAAGTGAATACATTCGTGTACTGACAGACGCTCAATCATCCCAACAGGCCAGGGAAGCACGCCTGATTCTTGAAAGATCTGTGGCTGAAGAAGTGATCCTCATCGACTCCCCGCCCCACACTACTATTGTACATGCCTCCGCGGTTCCCAAAGTACCCACCACTCCAACCGCTCCTCTTTCACCTCCCATCCCTCCAATCTCCCCTGTACACCCAAACTCTCCCAGACCATCCACATCTTTTGACAGCGCAGTAGCACAAGCCTTCCTTACCTCCATTCCTCCCACATTTCCTGCACCCACCCAACCTAGCTTTCCTCCTAGAACATCCACCCTACTATCTAGTCCATTTCTCCATCCCTCCTTTCCTTCATTTCCTACCCCACCACAACCCCTATTCCCGTTTCCCCCTCCATTAACATTTTCCCCCGTTTCACCTCCCCGACCTACCATATTTCCGCTTTCCCCTCTCCACCAAGGAGTACAAGAGACCCCAACTGTAAATTACTCTTCAAATTTTGTAAATCCTATTTTCACACCCACACATGCACCCACTATCACTCCACTATTCACGATCACCGCACTTGACACTGTTGGTGTATAAAACACCACAAGAACTAAACTAATGTGGTATTAGAAGACCTCCATAACCATCATTAGCTTAGCAACACTCTTAATGTGAGTCTTCATTTCTGAACTTAGTGAAAATCAAAATTTCACTTCACAAAAATCTGCGCCTTTTCTTCAAACCTTCAATCTGTCCTGTATTAGCTTGATCTTTGCAAATTCCTTTGATCATTTACTAAGAGAAGTTCTTGCTAATGTTAAGTAACACATAACAAGCAAACCTTTCAAGTAATAACTTCAAAATCTTCTAAATTTGCTCCAAACTCTTCACTATGTCTGAAAACTGGAAATCGACTTCATCGATTTGACATACCTTCACTGTTAAGCTGATTTCTCTGAGTATGCGTCCCGTTTCTTAAAGATCTTTTGACCAAATGTAGTTAAAGATAATAGCTTTAAAATGAACTATCACTTACTGAAAACTTTACAGTATACTTCGAGATCTGACCTTAAGAAGTTCAGGTAAATGTGCGCCAGAAAAGTCATAACTGTCAACTAACTTACACAGTCATGTGAAATCACTTAGAACTCAATGTACAAGAGGAATTAGACTTAATCCTTCTACACAAACATATGTTGTATATCAGAGAGGATGTGTACAAATTTGCTTAGCCTAATTTTGCTCATAGCCATGGAAAACTCTCTCACACTCAGAAGTTTTTCCTGAACATCTCTCTCAGAAAAGACACGACTTTTCTCTACTCACTCAGATTACAAAATTGAGTTCTCTCTACATGTTTTTTATCTCAAATTAACTTATATACCTATGATTTACATTCTCCTAGACTTGAACTCGTAAGTTCTGAAGATCAAATGAAAAACTAGACTCTATTTTGCACTAATTTACAATAGTGAAATTGTCCCTTCACTTAGGCTTAATTTTTTGTATACTTTTTCTTCACTTCACCTTTCCTTCTTCCTTCCTTCATATGTCTTCATATATCCATGCCTAATTAGTGAGTGAAGCCCCAACAGCTCCCCCTCAATCACTAATTAGCATACTTTGACTTCTTCATATAGTCTTCTTCTCTTTTATTCCTGCCATCTCCTTGAACCTACTTGTCTTCACTCCATCCAAGCTCTTTGTCATAATATCTGCAATCTAATCTTTTGTAGAAGTGTACACCACTTCAATCTCTTTCTCCATTACCTTTTCTCTGAGAAAATGATACTGTATTTCTATGTGCTTTGTCCTTGCATGAAATACAGGATTTGCTGCAAGATATAATGAGCTCATATTATCTCCATGAATGATAGGTATACCTTGATCAATTCCCAAGCTTTTGAATAATGTCTGCATCCATATTACTTCTTTTGCTGCTTCCACAAGTCCTTTGTACTCAGCTTCTGTTGATGATAAAGCCACTGTATGTTGTTTCTTTGAACACCAACTCACAAGTTTATCTCCAATGTATATCATGTAGCCATGAGTAGATCTTCTATCATCCTGACTTCCTGCCCAATCTGAATCACTATAGGCTCTCAATCTTATATTTGATGTAAAAGGATAATACAATCCTTCTTTCAAAGTCCCTTTGATATATCTAAGAACTCTTTGACCTGCAATCCAATGTGGATCCTTTGGACAATGCATGAATTGAGAAAGAACACCCACTGCATAACTAAGATCAGGCCTTGTTAATGTAGCATAAATTAAACTTCCCACTAAAGATTGATACTTCCTCATGTCTTTGAATTCTGCACCATCATATCTACTGAGTTTATGATTGACCTCTAGTGGTGTTGATGCCTCTCTGCAATTCTCCATGTTAAACTTCTTTAGAAGATTCAAAAGATACCTTTCTTGTGATACATATATGCCATGTTCTGCATAAGTGATTTCCATTCCAAGAAAATATGACAATTTTCCTAGATCACTTATCTTGAATTCTCTCTCAAGTAACTTCTTCACTTCCTTGATTCCTTCATTTGAGGTACCTGTAATTATAATATCATCTACATAAATACAAATGTAGATCATACCTTCATCTGTTCTTTTGATAAGTAAACTTGCATCTGCCTTTGACCTTTGATATCCAAGATCATTAAGATACTTTACAAGTCTATAATTCCAAGCTCTTGGAGCTTGCTTCAAACCATAAAGTGCTCTTCTTAGCCTGCAAACATAATTTGGAAACTTGTGATCTACAAACCCTTGAGGTTGCTCCATGTAAACCTCATCTGATATATATCCATTCAAAAATGCATTCTTAATATCCAATTGACTCAATGTCCATCCTTTTGATGCTGCAATAGCAATGATTGTCCTTATGGTTGACATCTTTGCCACAGGACTGAATGTCTCATCATAATCTATGCCAAAAGTTTGAGCATAGCCTTTAACCACCAATCTAGCTTTGTATCTGGCTATTCTTCCATCTGCATGCTTCTTAATTTTGCAAACCCATTTATTTCCAATCACTTTCTTACCATTAGGCTTTGGAACAAGTTCCCAAGTTTTGTTCTCTTCAAGTGCATCAAACTCTTCCTTCATTGCTTCTTCCCATTGTCTCTTACCCTTTGCTTCATCATAGCTTTGAGGTTCTTCATCTTCCTTAACCATATAAGCATAATTTTTCTGAGTCAAGTAAGAAGTATCATATGAATACCTTGTAGGTTGCTTCCTCATTCTGGTTGATCTTCTTGGTTCACACTCTTCATGTATATCTGGATGTACTTCTTCATCAAATATTGGTCCATCTTCATTTCTTCTATATGATCCAACTCTTGATGTGCTTGCTTGCATATGTTCTTCATCTCCATCTATCTGCATATGTGACTTACCTCTTGCACTCCTTCTTATCTCTTCTTCAAATGTTTCAAGGTCACAATCTTTGTCTGCATACCAACTCTTCTGTTCATCAAAGGTCACATCTCTGGAAACAATAAAATGTTTAGTTAAAGGACTCCATAGCCTATAACCCATTTGCTTTTCATCATACCCAATAAACACATATTTTTCTGCCTTTGGTTCAAGCTTATGTCTGAGTTGTGATGGCACATAAGCATAGGCAATTGACCCAAACACTTTACAATGGTCAAGTGTTGGTTTCTTACCCCACCAAGCTTCATAAGGGGTCATACCATTCAAAGCTCCACATGGTAGTCTATTCACAAGGTATGTAGCTGTATTTACAGCCTCAGCCCAAAGATAATTAGGGCAATTCTTTTCTTTTAACATTGCTCTTGCAAATTCAACCAATGTTCTATTTCTCCTTTCTGCCACCCCATTATGTTGAGGTGTATACCAAGCAAGTTATCTCTCTCTTGATACCTGCATTCCAAAGATAGTCATTAAACTCTTGGGAGAAGTATTCTCCCCCTCCATCAGACCTTAACCTCTTGAGTTTTTGACCTGTAACTCTTTCTGCATAAGCATGAAAATGTTTGAAGGCTCCAAATACTTCTGATCTTTCTTTTAGAACATAAAGGGTTATCCACCTTGTAGCATCATCAATAAACAAAACATAATACCTAGATCCATTTATTGATCCTTCTTTTGTTGGTCCCCATACATCTGTATGTATGAGTTCAAGCAAACCATCATGCTTGAAACCTTTCTTCTGAAATGGTAGTCTATGTGCTTTTCCCATCTGACAAGCTTCACACTTGTATATCATATGTTGATTCTTCACATTTGGTAGCCCCATTACAGATTGGTTCTCCACCATAGTTTTGATTCCTCTTTCATTGAAGTGTCCCAATCTCTTATGCCAAAGATCTAACTCTGTAATTACTTCATCACCATGTGTAATTAGGGCTTGACCAACATTTCCTTGCACTTTGAGAGTAAAAAGTCTACCTTCCTTCTTACCACAAACAATGGGATTGTATGCATCCTCTGGATCTTCAACAAATACCCCCTCATTTGTAAATCTGACTTGAAATCCTTTTTCCACTATTTGTCCAACACTAATCAGATTCTTTGGTATTGTTGGAACATACAAAACATTTGTTAACAAATCAGCTCCACTCCTGCACTTCACTTTTCCAATTGAATGCACATTATGTTTTGTATTATCACCTGTTTGTACTGTATGACTTGAATTGCCTTCTTCCAATTATGACAATAATTCTATATTACCTGACAAATGATTTGAACAACCAGAGTCAATATAAAATACCTTGAGATCCTCCTTCTCTGATGGACTTATTGAATTCATCATCAATGTTGTATGAATGTCATTCTGTGTATCATTTGCATAATTGTAATATGTGGTATTATGAGACTGATTCTGATTCCAATTTCTTCCACCACCTCTACCATAACTTCCTCTTGAATTCTGTCTTCCTCTTTGAAATTGATTCTGAAATCTTCCACCTCTTCCTCTGCCATTGTTGTTTTGATTTTGGCTTGATCCTTGTTGATTGTGCCAACAATCATATGCTAGATGATTGCTCAATCCACAAATCCAACATGTCTTCTTGTTATTGTTCTGATTACCTCTACCTCTTCCATTTCCTCGACCTTTACCTCTGCCAATACCTCTTCCTCTTGCATAATTTGCTTGAGTTGTTGACTCTTCTTCATCCTTTGCTTTACCTTTATCTCCTTTTTTCTTGTTCTTCATGTACATTGCAGAACTTTGTCCTTTGTCTCCATCTGACTTCAAATCTTGCTCAAATGTGAGCATCAATCCAAGTAATTGATTCAATTCTGGCACATAATGATTTAATGAGAGTTCTGTTGAAAGTACAAAAGGCTTCCATCTTTCATCACCTCTTAACCCTGCAAGTAATTGTGCTATCAACCTATGATCTTCAATATCCTCATCAATAGATCCAAGGCTATCTGCCAAGTCCTTCATCTTAGTGACATAATCACTAATGCTCTGACTTTGCTTTTTCTTGAATGTGGTGAACTCTGACCATAAGCTAGCCTTCCTAGCTTTAGTAGTGTTTTGGAAGTGATCCTCCAAAGCATTCCAAATGTCTTCAGCTGTTTCTAAACCTCTGATATGTGGTAACAAATGATCTGTAATAGTGTTATATATATAAGCTCTTGCACTTGCATCTCTCTTCTGCCATAGCTTCAAAGCTTCTAGCTCTTCCTTTCTTGGATGACTCTCATCTTCAAATTTAGGCTTTTCTTCTTCACCTGTCACATATACCATTAGATCCTTACTCATAAGTAAGGCTTCCATCCTCATCACCCAAGCAGGATAATTATCTCTGTCCAATTTATCAATGGACACATGATCTGCCATAGTATTCTTGCTTCTGCTTCAACCTGTAAGTATAAAGTTAAAGAATGATACCTTTTGTAGACCTTTACCTTTGGAAGTAACTTCGAAATAATCTTCTGATGACTTTTGTTTGTTGAACACCTCAACTTCCACCTTCTTTGATAAAGAACTCTTCAATTCTTCTTGTATCTGCTCTCCCTTTACTCTCGAGGACCTTATCTGCTCTGATACCACTTGTTGGTGTATAAAACACCACAAGAACTAAACTAATGTGGTATTAGAAGACCTCCATAACCATCATTAGCTTAGCAACACTCTTAATGTGAGTCTTCATTTCTGAACTTAGTGAAAATCAAAATTTCACTTCACAGAAATCTGCGCCTTTTCTTCAAACCTTCAATCTGTCCTGTATTAGCTTGATCTTTGCAAATTCCTTTGATCATTTACTAAGAGAAGTTCTTGCTAATGTTAAGTAACACATAACAAGCAAACCTTTCAAGTAATAACTTCAAAATCTTCTAAATTTGCTCCAAACTCTTCAATATGTCTGAAAACTGGAAATCGACTTCATCGATTTGACATACCTTCACTGTTAAGCTGATTTCTCTGAGTATGTGTCCTGTTTCTTAAAGATCTTTTGACCAAATGTAGTTAAAGATAATAGCTTTAAAATGAACTATCACTTACTGAAAACTTTACAGTATACTTCGAGATCTGACCTTAAGAAGTTCAGGTAAATGTGCGCCAGAAAAGTCATAACTGTCAACTAACTTACACAGTCATGTGAAATCACTTAGAACTCAATGTACAAGAGGAATTAGACTTAATCCTTCTACACAAACATATGTTGTATATCAGAGAGGATGTGTACAAATTTGCTTAGCATCATAGCCATGGAAAACTCTCTCACACTCAGAAGTTTTTCCTGAACATCTCTCTCAGAAAAGACACGACTTTTCTCTACTCACTCAGATTACAAAATTGAGTTCTCTCTACATGTTTTTTATCTCAAATTAACTTATATACCTAAGATTTACATTCTCCTAGACTTGAACTCGTAAGTTCTGAAGATCAAATGAAAAACTAGACTCTATTTTGCACTAATTTACAATAGTGAAATTGTCCCTTCACTTAGGCTTAATTTTCTGTATACTTTTTCTTCACTTCACCTTTCCTTCTTCCTTCCTTCATATGTCTTCATATATCCATGCCTAATTAGTGAGTGAAGCCCCAACAGACACCACATCTAGTGACATGGATATATCACCACCTACCGCACCACCACTCACTTCATTCATGGCACAACCTTATTTAGGCACCTCACTTTTTTCCACAATAACCACTGCATCCACTTTCCCCTCCCCATTCCCCCTTCCCCTTGCATCAACACCCACACCCACTGCATCTTCACTTAGCACACCATTAATACTATCACCCACTATAGACATTGCATTTCGTCAAATGTTCACATGCATGGCACAAGTAAGAGATGAGTTTGCATCTCTTGGAAATAATTACCAGACGCAGCAACAAACAACGAAGGATTTACAGTCGCAGCTCAATTCACTGTCAATCGAGAATGCCTCAATAAATACCTGCTACCAAGAGCTACATGACGCTTATCACAAACTCGAACTAGAAGGTGAACAAAAGACCAAAGAGGCCGTCACTGACATCGATAACTTGTTAAGGGCCCAGACCATTCGCAATGCGATGCTCACTAGGAACATGGGACTACTCAGACGTCACTTGGCAGCAGCTAAAGAAGAGAACCAACGTTTACAAGAACAGAACAGAGAGAATTTGGAAGTTGCTCTAGATCAACCAGGCCAACCATTGAGTCCGAGTCGCAATAACTGTTCCTACCGAATCTATGCAAATTTTACTAGATGATCATGTTAGATTGCTAGATGAATATGACAACATGAACGAGGAATATCAGAAGCTAAAAGAAGAACATAAACTGCTCCAATTAAGAGAATCTATACAACAAGGACCACCAACTCCTGCAGACCCTTCTCCTGAGATCATAGAGGAACTCAATGCGTTACGGGCCCAGGTAGTAACTCTTTAGACACAGATAGCTGCATATGAAGCTCCCCCTAGGCCAGACTCCCCACTAGAACTACCAGCAGAGGAAGAAATAGTGACTATCCCGGTGGAGGATACTTTTGAAGAAGCATATGAACCCCGACCCATCCCAGGCAGATGCGTCATGGCCGAAGGCCAGACGACTTTTGAACTTCCTACTCCCGCACGGATGAAGACGATTGAAGAACTTGGTAGAACCCACTCAGCAAGGGTAGAGGCGCAGTTACATGCAATGGCAATGATAGAAGAACGAATTTTGCAATCACCATATTTTGCTCACTTGGCCCCTTGCAGGTACATATCTGGGCATGAGCTACAATACAAGGCGTATTTTATGTTAGTGGCAGAATATCAGTTGGCCATAGAGAAAGAAACAGGCAAGAAACCCTCTCATGCTACTTAGTTTGAGCCTGACGATTTTCCACTTGATGCGCAGCGAGGAGAAATCTATCAACCAGATTGGCGCAAGGATTTATTACAAGCATATCCAAAAATGATGAGTACATGGGCCAAGGCACCTTTACACTTAAAGTGTAACCCATGTTGGGGACCCATGCCACGTCGACAATCCTGGAAGGCATTTGCAATTAAAGTTCAAAATAACAAGCAATGCCAAGATTGGTTTTATTACCCATACTTCACTCCACCCCGTGGACCACCGATAGTTGGATATATGATGGCAATGATTCGCCACTGGCTCCCTCTCTTACGATGAATGGATGATGTAGCCGTGCATATGACTGTCAAGATATTTGACATGATGCGGATTGTATTCAAAGTCTTCCGACACATCAAGGCACCACATGTGAACACCCCGGGTTTCGAGCATGGAAACCAAGATTTAGCATATGATATGAGTACGACACCATCGCTCCGGGTGTGTTATGCCTGGCACTATCGAATCAAATACTTACCGACGTGCTATAAGCAGACATTCGAAGAAATGTTCACTACAGGTTTTTGGGAGTATCACTCAGAGGTGTTCATAAGCATGCCTACACATCTATCACAATTAGCCTGTGAACAACTGGTATACTCCACACATTACAGACTCCCGCCACCAGAGGAACCTCAACCCATCGACTGGGAGAAGCTTGAAGCCAATCTTGCCAGAGGTATCCGTCTATCAGAGCACACCCTCGCTCAGGAACTACTACAAAATTATATCCGACAGACCCCACAATAAGGTTCTATCAAGGACGATAGAAACGAGAGGGAGGGGGGTGTTGGCAGTAGCCAGAGGCATAGAAGACGCGGAAGCATGTGAAGACCGAGCACAACGAAGTAGCCCGGAGCCAGTCGAATCATTTTTTCAAACAAATATGTTTCAAAATACTTTTCAAAAACCCCCAACAGTGATTTTCATCACTTTTGTACCATATGTAACATAGAAAAATCCTTTTTGAACTTGTAGCTCCATTTTGTGCAAGCCGAGGAGTCCTCAAGCTTGAGGAGCTTAGGTAGAACGAGCCTACCAATTTTGGTTATTTTTAGACATTGTTTACCCTTTCAAATAGCACCGAGAACCTATTTTTTAACTATGCCGATCACTAGATGGGAAACCGATCAAAACTAATCTAGAATCTATAAAAAGAGCTAGAGAGATTAGTTTTGGGGTTGATTAGTGTGTGCTTAGAGCTAATTTGAGCTTTTATTTGAGATCTTGAGTAATAGAGTCTGATTCCCTACCTTCCATTGTGTCTTGCTTGTCTCCTACATGTGTGTGTATGTGTGTGCATCTCTATGCTTCTCACCTTCACTCTCACTACATCTCACATTCACGATCTTCATATCACTCCTATCTCTTCCGCGGATTGACATTAAGGAGGTGGAGCTTCTTAACATGGTTCTCACCATTGTGCTAGAGCAACAATGGTCTTCTCCTTTCATACTAGAGTTTTGCTTCTACTCTTTGTTTGATGATGAAAGGCAATCCAAATGCCTTAACACTTGAGGATTTTGTCTTTGTTTTGCAGGAAGATCAGTCTAGGAAGAATAGGTCCATAATGCGTGTTTTAGATCAAGCTTTCCTAGCTAGTGAGAAAGGCAAAGGTAAATGAAGCTCTTCTACTAGTAAGCAAAAATTTGCTAATTCTGCACAATCAAAGAAGGATGATAGAGATGACAAGAAAATAGAAAAGCAAAAATTGTTTTGCAAGTACTATAAAGCAAATGATCATGTCATAAAGAATTGTCCAAAACTGGCTGCAAAGGAGGCAAAGAAAAAAGAGGTTGGAATAGTTGTTGCAGAGGTCTCTACACTGAAAATAGAGTCTGCTAATCTAGTGCAGAATGAAGAATGGGCATTGGCTGTCGTTTGAAGTTTTGACTCATCTTCTCTTGAACAGTGTATATGTGGAGTAGACTCAGATGTTTGGTAATTTGATAGTGGGGCAATCAAACATATTACCTCGTAGTGTAATTTCTTCACTTCACTTGAGCCTACCCCTACAGGGAATACTATCACATGCACCAACAACTCCTCTCATCTTGTCATGGGAGTTGGTAAGATCATTTTGACTGCTGTTGATGGTAGTTCTTTTACATTGTCAGATGCTTTATTTGTGTTAGGGATCAAGAAGAATCTGTTATCAATTTCAGCTTTAGCCAAGATTGTCTTGGTTTTGAACCTTTTTGATGACATATGTACAGTTCATGATCTGTCAAATGGCAACGTGATTATTGCTTCTGGCATTTCATGTCGTGGGTTGTATAAGCTCATAGACTATGAAAAATTTGTGAATGATTCAGCATGTGCAGTACATGATTCTTAGGCTACGTCAGATGCAAAGCTTTGGCATGCACACTTTTGTCATCTGAATTTTGCTAGTTTGCTATGCTTCCAGAAATCTGAAATGGTGTCCTCTCTGCCCAAACTTGAGGCACCCGGTAAACATGTCTGTGAAGGCTATATTTTGGGCAAGATGTAGCATTCCTCCTTTCCAAAAGATGGATCAGTTCGAGCTACTCCAAAATTGCAGGTTGTTCATAGTGATGTTTGTGGTCTTATGTAGACACCCTCTTTTGGAAAATATCTTTACTTCATGACTTTCATTGATGATTTTTCAAGGTATGCATGGGTATATCCATTGAAAGAAAAATCTGAAGTGTTTATGTGCTTCAAACAATTTTTGGTTTTGGCTGAAAATCTATGAGCATGTAAAATGGGCACCCTCCATTGTAATCGGGGGGGATATATGTCTTCTGACTTTAATGCATTTCTAGTTGAACATGGGATAAAACCTCATTGTACAGTGTCGTATACACCTCAATAAAATGGAGTTGCTTGACGAAAGAATAGATCACTCATGGAGATGGCGAGGTGTATGGTCAAGAGTCAGGCTTCACCACATAGTTTCTTGCTTGAGACTATCATGTGTGCAACATATGTACTTAATAGGTGTCTCACTAAAGCATTGCAGTCTATCACTCCATATGAGGCTTGGCATGATCGTAAGCCATCTCTTGCTCACCTACATGTTTTTGGTCGTTTGGCATATGCATTAGTTCCTAAACAACAATGCAGGAAATTGGATGATAAAGTAGTGAAATGTATTTTTGTCGGGTAAAATTCTGAAAGAGAAGGCTACCGTTTGTATCATCCATAGACAAAACACATTGATGCAGATCATTCTATTTCTGATGCAAATTTACATGATGCACTTGTTGATGAGAGAGCTAATATTGAGGAGTCAAAAATTATGCCAAAATTGTTGGTGTAGACTTCGTGTGACAACAAAGTAGATGTAGCTCTATCATATCGTATTGCTATGCTATGGTTGCCTCTAGTCTCTATGATGAGAATAGCTTGTTTTGTTTGATGAAGCAAAAAATTCCGAAAATTGGATGGCTACTATGCAATCAAAATATACTGCTATCATGAAGAAAGGTACCTTGTCTTTATGTGACTTGCCTCTTGGCAAGAAGGCCATTGGCACTAAGTGGGTATACAATTTGAAGCATAAGCCTAATGGAACAGTTGACAAGTATAAGGTTAGGCTTGTTACAAAGGGTTATGCGCAGGAAAGAGGCATTGATTTTGATGAGATCTTTGCACCTACATGGCAAATGACTACTGTCCGTAGCATCTGTGCACTTGTAGCTCATCATGGTTGGAATGTACATCAGTTGGACATTAAAACTGCATTTCTCAATGGTGGCTTGCATGAAGAAGTGTATGTTTTTTAGCCCCATGGCTTTGTGTAAAAAGGACATGAAAACTAGCTATGCAGGTTAAAGAAGGCATTATATGGTTTAAAGCAAGCACCACATGCTTTGTATGAAAAAATACATGCCTATCTGATTGCACATGGTTTTGAGAACAGTCCAACTGAGAGCACCTTATATGTTAAGTGTGCAAATGATGTGCTTCTGATCATTATTGTGTACGTTAATGACATCCTGCTCATTGGTCCTCATGAGAAGCATTTCACTCATTTTAAGGCTGATCTACATGCATCATTTGAGATGTCTGATTTGGGGCATTTGCATCATTATTTGGGCATTGAGTTTATGCAAGTTGATGGCGGAATAGCTTTGTGTCAAACAAAATATATTGACACATTATTGCAGCGTTTTGGCCTTGAAGACTACAAACCTATTGCCACTCCTATGGAGATAGGTTTATGATTGATTCTTCATGATGCTGGAGATGCATTTGATGTTGTTCTCTATCAGTAGGTTGTTGGATGCTTGATTTATTTATGCATTACGTGACCAGATATCCAGTTTGTTGTCTCACAGATGAGCAGGTTTATGTATTGCTTGGGTGTCAAGTATTGGTAGGCAGTTAAGCGTAGCTTTCACTACTTGAGTGGTACCCGACTAGTTGGGTTTTATATGCTTTTCCTGACTTTGACCGGGCTAGTTTCTATGACACTCATGTGTCCACTAGTGGCTTTTGCTTCATGCTTGGTAGCTCATGTATATCTTGGTTGAGCAAGAAGCAACCTACTATGCTCGCTTCTAATTGTGAGGCTGAGTATAGGGAAGCTTTCATAGCGATTGTTGAGTGTGTGTGGCTCATACGCCTTATGGCTGGTTTGGGTGTTGGTCAGTCTTCTTCCACCACCATCTTCACTGACAGTCAGAGCACATTAGTAGTTGCGAGGAACCTTGTGTTCCATGCTCACACTAAGCACATTGAGGTGCATTATCATTATTTCACGGAGAGGTTCTCTGCAGGAGAGATCAGCTTGGCATATGTGCCCACACAAGAGAACATTGTAGACCTTTTCATGAAGGCTCTTCTTAGGGAGAAGTTTGAAGCTTTTTGCAAAGCTTTGGGTTTACTTTCTTTTGTGGATCAATTCCACATAGCTTGGCACTTCCTTATACATGAGTGCCAACACCTTGTTCACCGCATCACTCCTAGAGGGATTTGTTGATATATTTAGGTGCGATGTGTCTGAACACACTAGGATCACCGAGGCACTTTTTTCCATCTTTAGGAGGCTTTTTCCCCTAGCTTGTATATATGCCTATTGCCCTAACAAGTCACATATCTTTGTACATTCTACTGGTATATACAATCAGTATTGTGTGTTGTGCTCCAAGCTTCTTCTTCTTCCTTATGTTGTTCACATGCTTCTGCAGACCTAAAACTCCAACAGATATTCAATCCAAATGCGTTAACATTTGACGAGTTAGTCTTTGTCTTATTATATGAAGATGAGTCTAGGCAGAACATGTCCATTATGTGTGTTGCAGATCAAGTTTTCCTAGCTAGTCATAAGGGCAAAGGTAAATGGTGCTCATCTATTAGTAAGCTGAAATCTGGTAATTTTGCATAATCAAAAAAGGAAGACAAAGAATGAGAAGAAGCCAAACAAGCAGATATTGTTTTGGAAATTATGTAAAGGAAATGATCATGTCATAAAAATTTGTCTACAATTGATTGCAAAAGAGGCAAAGAAAAAAGAGGTTGGAATGGTTGTTGGAGAGGCCTCTACACCTAAAAAAGAGTCTGGTAATCTTGTGCAGAATGAAGAATGGGCATTTACTATTGCATGTAGTTGTGACCCATCTTCTCATGAATAGTGTATGTCTGCAGTAGACTAAGATGTTTGGTACTTTGATAGTGGAGCAATCAAACATATTACCTCATAGTATAGTTTCTTCTTTTGGGAGCTACCTTTACTTTGTGACTTTTATTGATGAATTTTCTAGGCATGCATGGGTGTATCCACTCAACGCAAAGTCCGAAGTGTTTATGTGCTACAGATGTGGCTTGCGACCATGCCAAGAAAAACACTATCTTATTGTAGCATTTCAGCCTTGAAAACTGCAAGCCTATTGCCACTCCTATGGAAACATGTTTACGATTGAGTCTTCATGATGTTGGAGATGCTTTTGATGTTGTTCTGTATCAATAGGCTATCGGATGCTTGATTTACTTATGCATAACTCAGGCTGATACTCAATTTGATGTCTCATAGATGAGCATATTTATGCATTGCCCTCGTTTCAAGCATTGGGAGGCGGTTAAGTGCAACTTTCACTACTTGAGTGGTACCCGGCTACTTGGATTGTTTTATCCCAAGGGGGGATCACTGTCACCAAATTTTCATGTATTTTTCTGACTCTGACTTGGCTGGTTTCTATGACACTCGTGTGTCCACAAGTGGTTTTTGCTTCATGCTTAGTATCTCATACATATCTTGGTTGACCAAGAAGCAGTCTATTGTGGCTACTTCTAGTTGTGAGGCTGAGTATAGGGAAGCTTTCACAATGATTGTTGAGTGTGTGTGGCTCAGATGCCTTATGGATGATTTGGGTGTTGGTCAATCCTCTACCACTACCATCTTCACTGATAGTCAGAGTGCATTAGTAGTTGTGAGGAACCTGTGTTCCATGCTCGCTCTAAGCACATTCAGGTGCACTATCATTATGTCAGGGAGGGGTTCTCTATTGGAGAGATTAGTTTGGCAGATGAGCCCACACAGGAGAACATTGTAGACCTTTTCACAAAGGCTTTGGAGAGGAAGAACTTTGAAGCTTTCTGCAAAGCTTTGGGCTTACTTCCTTTTGTGGATTGACTCCACATAGCTTGGCACTTCCTTATAAATGAGTGCCAACTCTTTGCTCACTGCATCACTCCCAAGGGGGATTTGTTGATATATTTTGGTAGTGTGTGTGAATGATCTAGGGTCCTCGAGGAACTTTTTTCCCTCTTTAGAAGGTTTTTTTCCCTTGGCCTGTATATATGCCTATAACCCAATGGGTCACTTATCTTTGTATATTCATTTGGTAATACATTCTATTATGAATTATGGAATGTGTTGAACAAGTAATTTTTGGAGTGTTAATTTATTACTTTATTAATTTTTTAATGTGTTTTAGGTGTTTTGATATAGCAGTTGAAGGTTCATGAGGGCATGAAAGGCATGAAAGTACAAACATCAATAATCGGAGTTATATTTTATATAGTTTCTAAATAAACTCACGTAGAGGGTTCTATTTTTAGAAGTAGTTAGTAAAAGTAGTGGTTAGGATAAGGATCCCTGTAGACCGTAATTTTTGTTAATAAAAGAAGCTCTCAACAAAAGAGAGCAACTTTTACTTTCATGCATGCTTTTCAAAGCCGCCTCATTGTAACTGCTATTTTCGAGATAATGATAAATCCTTAAATACATGCACTCTGTGGATTGTCGAAATAGAGTGTGTGGGGGGATATTGCACCCAATCTTGTATTCTGTCTCGTCTCTTCACATATCTATTTTTTAATGCATTTTTCAGCACCCATATCCTTTGTGTGAGCGTGAATTAAGATCATGGTAATAGTGGTATCAGGGCTTTGCGCGCATCACTACGAAGGGTCTCTTTCCATTTGTTTTGGCATTCGATCTCTGTTTTGCTATCCATCTCCGTTTTTGTTTTTGTTTCTAGTTTTCAGTTCCGATTCCGATTCTTGTCCTTGTCTTTGTCTCTATCTTAGTTTCAGTTTCGGCTTTGGTTCCTGTTTTTTTTTTAGATGTAGCTCCAATTCCAACTTGAACCTACATTTACACCTATGTTTAAACCTACGGCCTTTGGCTTACTCCAAGGTGTCGACTAGGGCATCGACTAAGGCATAGAGCTTAGGCATAAGTAAGGTATAACTTTGGCATCTTTGGCTTCCTTGACACCCATGGCAACAATTGGTAGTCGTTGGCTATGCACAAAAACCTTTTAATTAATGAGTGGCAATAAGGAGTTTTATATTCACCAAAGAGGGAGGATTTGAAACCACAAACTCACTCTCACAAGGGAAGTGTTTTACAACTACACTATCTCTTTGTGTTGTCAGTATAGTTCTCTTTTCTTATATTTAACACAACTTGCATCTCTCTCTTGCTTTTTCAATTCCCAACAGTCACCGTTCCTTTTACATTTTAATTCAAGCAATCTCAAAATTATTTTCACATATCCAACAAGGTTTTTTTTTGTGTTCATACCCATGGACCCTACGAACACTGATTTTGGTGAATCACCTCTACCCGAGGTACCACTCGAGCAATAGCTAGAGCTCTTGGTACACAAACTTTGAGGTGAGCAAAACAAGATTTGGCAACATGATGAAGTACTTCAAAAGATGCAATTCGAAGAAGATAACCTTGCAAGGGTGGTAAAAGCCATTGTGTTTGCCCAATCTAATGCCATACATTCCAAGATTGGTGTTAAAAATTATCAATTTCTATGGTTTGATGGCCATAAGGATGGCGCTTTAGTTCTTTTATGGTTATCACAATTTGACTATTTCTATTACGATGAATCATATTGTTGTATATTATTGAACAATGCATTGTTAAAGTATTATATTATTAATGTATTAATATGTTTTTGATGTTTTTGATATAGCAGCTGAAGGTTCGTGAGGAGCGTGCAAGGCGTGAAAGGGCGAACATCAATAATTGGAATAATTATTATATAGCTTGTAAATAAACCCGCGTAGAAGGTTCTATTGTTAGAAAAGTAATGGTTAGAATAAGGGTCATTGAAGACCGTAGTTTCTGTTATTGAAAGCAATGGCTTTCTGTAAAAGTTATCAACTTTTAGTTTCACGCCTGCTTTTCGAAGCCGCCCTCTTGTAACCACTCTTTTCGACGTAATCAAAATTCCTATAAATACATGCACTCTGTGGACTGTCGAAACAGAGTGCATGGGGGGAGATTGCACCCAATCTTGCGTTCTGTCTCGTCTCCTGTTTTCTTTATTTTCTGTGTGTTTTTCTGCGTCTGTAATCTCTGTATGCGCGTTAGCAAGATCCTGACAACACATATACTGAAAGTGATAAATAATTTTTTCTACTAATTATTTAGTAGGGGAGTGTAGCTCAGTGATGAGTAGCACCTCCTTTAATGTCAATCCGGGAAGACATGAGGATGGTATGAAGACCTCGAGCAAGTGAAGGCACAAGTGTGTGGGTGAGAAGCACACAAACATGCACACACATACATGTGAAGAGAGATGGTGGATGCAATCCAAAGATGAGTAGGTGCTGCTACAACCAGCTTCACACCAGCCAACTGAGACTTTAGAGTTGATTAGTAGACCCTTTGAGCTTCCTAAATCCACCAAAATATCAGCCAAGTACTTTGGAACATGTATCCCAAAAGTTTAAGTCAAGACAGACTAGTTGCAAAATGACTAGCTCCCAAAACTTGCTATTTTTGGACATCACCTGCTGGAAAAAATGAACAGTGCTCTCAACCTGGTAGGAATTAGAAAAATTCCTTTTGGGCATAGCAAATAGACTTAGCAAGCTTCCCAATCCAAGTTAAAACACTTCAAATGATGGACTGAGCACTGAGAACGAGTTTCATCAATTTCTGGAACATTCCCACAATTCTCGGGGCTCTGCAGAGATATACCAGTAAGCAGTAAAATGCAGATATATCCAAAAGTGTTAATCCAATGACCTTGAAAATTTATATGCACAAAGTAGACAGTACAAGCTATCCAACGCAAGTTCAATCACTGAAAAAGGTTCAGTAGAACTCGAGATATGAGCTTCTGAAGTTACTGCTCTGAGTGAGTATAGCAGAGAACAAAACAGAGAAGTAGATGATGATAAATGTATAGATTCACATATGATTACAACCACATTGGCAATGAATCTTTACACAATGGGAGTAGAATGATAGAGCTATGGAGTAAGCTCTTCAATCTCTACAAAATGACATGAAGTGGTCACGTACAAGGCTTGCTAATCGTCTCTTCCTTCTTGCTCTTTTTATAGCTATTCTTGGAGGGAGTTTTGAATTCGAATTCGAATGGCTCCACCTAAAACTGATCCCCAAAGTTAGGAGAGATTCCCTCAGCTCTAAATTTCGTGGTTTTAGGTAGTTAGAGCCACGAATTTGCTTTTACATCATGGATGAGGTAAGCCATCCTTTTCCTTTTTTCTTTTTCCATTTACAAGAGATAAAATGTACTCTTTTACAAGAGGTGTTCACATGACTACACATGTGACTTACAAATGAGGATAATATCAAACATATCAAGCATGTAGGCTTGGGTAAAATGCACCAACAATACACACACACACACACACGGCAAGAACAAAGAGAGAAAGACAATGGAATCACTTCTATTGCAACAAAGTTCTCATACAAGTTCAAATCTACAACAAGCTAGCTCAAAAATGAGCTCTCTAACTCTATTTATAGTTTTTCACTAGCTTTGGTCCTGTTCAGACCTAGTGTCCGGCCTAGTTAAAAAGTAGGTCCCTAAGCTATTTTGGAGGCTCAAACGAGCTCTGAAAATTATGAAACTTGGTAGGCAAATACTACTAAAGCTCCTCAAGCTCAAGGACTCCTTGGCTTGCAACCAAAAATGGAGCTACAAGAAGATGAAATGGTATTTATAATGGTTTTCAGTGATGAGAATCACTTTTAGAATAGTGTGAGGATTGAAAAAAATTGATTGGTTGCCTCAGTGCTAGATCTGCATGTATGCCCGTACTTGTTTCTTCTCAGATGCCAAAGTTTTTCGTCTCTGACAGACCTTTGCTCCACGGAGTGATCAATGTAATGTTGGACCATGTCGGTGGCTAGCTCTTGTACTCTGATTCTAAGTCCCCTGACAAGATCTCTTTGAAGAGCATCCCAATTAACCACGCCCGGAATGTCAGGTTGTGGTGTTGTATATAGATCCGAGTGCATTGTCTGTTCGCATGCAAATAGTTGTAGAAGATGGGTTGGTCATGGCGCGAACACTTCCGAGTGAGATTCCCAAGACCCAGTGGTAAACATATCATCAAATGTTTGCTTATAGCAAGCAGGGAGATATATGATCCTCGCATGCCAAGCATAAGCAACCCGGATACTAGGGGTGGTGCTCATATCATAGAGTAAGTCATAATTACCATTTATAAAGCCCGGGATCGGAGGCTAGATGTTGCGTACATTGTGGAAAGTCTTGAGTACTATCTGCATCATGTCCAGGATCTTCAACATCATTTGAACAGCGACATCGGGCATGGGTTGTAAGCGTGGCATCTAGTGTCTGATAGGATCCATCATGAGGGCTACGGTTGGTTTGCCTGTTGGTGGTGGAATGGAGGGGTAATTGAGCCATTGTTTGCAATTAGCATTGTTCTGAACTTTTATGGCAAATGCTTTCCATGATCTTCCTCGTTGCACTGGCCCAAAGCAAGGGTTATACTTTAAGTGCATGGGAGCATGATCCCATGTTCGTAGCATTTCTGGATAGGTCTCCAATAACTTTTGCCGCCAAATTGGTTGGAATATGGCACCTTTTCTGGCTTCTTCCGGGATGTCCTCTGGTTGGAACTGTGTTGCAAAAGAAGGATACTTATTGGTGACTCATTTGATCTCAGCGAGTAATCTGCCAATTGTACAAAGTAGGGCTTATATTGTAACTCTGAACTGGTAATTAGTCACCTAGGAGCAAAGTGCCTGAAATATTTTGATTGAAGTATTGCCTCCTCAATAGTTTTCATGGCCAACATCTGAGTGGATATACACTCTTCATGAGTTGGCCCCATCTCTTCTACTTGTTTCATCCATGCAAGAGGGGGTTCCTCGTATGTGTCTTGTCCTTCGTCAGTGACTCTACCTCCTGGGAGAGGTTGAGGTTCATAATTGTCTTCGAATGTGTCCTCAACTCGAATGGTAACTGCCTCTTCTTCTGACGGTTGATCGGGTGGAGATCGAGGTCTTTCGTATTGCAACAATTTAATCTTTAACTCAGCGACTTGTTGTCGTAGCTCAAGTACTTCATTAGCAGTTGAGGATTCTGGCAGTGGAGAAGTAGTGATGCTAACCATCTCTCTAGGTTCTGTTGTATGCAGTGTGGGCACTTGTTGTCTTTGTAGCTCCTTCACCTGGTCTGCAAGTTGGTCGTGCGCTTCCAAGAGGTTTGCATAATCTTCCAATACCTGCTAAATATTTTCTGAGGGGATAGCTTGGAATTTAGCAGGATCTATGGGTGCCCGGGGAGTGTTTTCGATGGCCGCTTCTAGATTTTCTTGATTCTGTTGCTGTAGCCTTCTATTGTCTTCCTGAGCAGCTACTAAGTGTCAACGAAGTAATGCCATGTCTCTTTGTAATCTAGTGTTGTGAGCTAGTTGATCTTTGAGTTGCTCTTCGGTCACTTTACCTGCCTCTGTATATTTGGTCTCCAGCTCCATATAAGATTGCTGGAGTGAGGTATAGTTTTGTTGCAATTCACTATTACACAACTCCAGAGCATCGACATGTGCTTGGAGGTGGGCCGACAGATTACAAAGCTCTTTGTTGTTCTCTTCCAATAATCTATACTCTTGTTTAAGCTGTGTGGAAGCTTCGAACATGGTGTCTAATGCATGACTAAATGAAGTGGATGTAGAGGTGGAGATGGGATATGCAAGGGGTCCGGAAATGGGAAAGGGAAAGGTGGGTGTTGTGCATACAGTGGGTGTAAGTGGTGATGTGAGTGAAGTAAAAACTGGTGATGCGGAGACGAAGGTGGTGGTGTGTAGCTCTGTGGAGGATGAAATGTCCATGGGGTCAGACGTGATTGTGTGTGAAGTGTGAATCATGAATACTGGAATGGTGAGTGGTGTGTCAGTGGTGGGCATGAACGTGGGTGAGGTGGGGTGGGAAAGGGAATTTCTATTATAATCCTCAAGTTGTTGCATCATATTTACAAGGTTTGCCCAAAATTGGGGAAGAGTGGTTTGTATCGGTTCTAAGGAGGTTGAGGGGGGCATTGTGGGTTGGGGTTGGAAAAGAGGGAATGTAATAGTGAGGGAAAATGGGTGTGTCAATGTTTGGGTAGAGACCTGTGGATGTCCTAGAGCATGTAGATAAGAAGCGTGACTGTAGCTCAGTGATGAGTAGCACCTCCTTTAATGTCAATCCGGGAAGACGTGAGGATGGTATGATGACCTCGAGCAAGTGAAGGCACAAGTTCGTGAGTGCGAAGCACACCAACATGCACACACATACACACACACGTGCACACAAGGCAAGACAAAGAGTGAGAAGCAATGGAGTTCTTTAGATTACTTTCAAAAAGCTCATACAAGTTCAAATCAATTACAAGCTAACCTCAAAAATGAGCTCTCTAGCTCTATTTATAGTTTTTGACTAGGTTTTGGCCTTGTCCAGACCTAGTGTCCGGCCTAATTAAAAATTAGGTTCTCTACCCTATTTGGAGGTTCAAACGGAGTCTAAAAAATGTGAAAACTGATAGGTAGGTACTTCTAAAGCTCCTCAAGCTCAAGGACTCCTTGGCTTGCACAAAATGGAGCTAAAAAAATATGAAATGGTACTTACAATGGTTTTTAGTGATGAAAATCACTAATTTTGTAGGGATTTCTTCTAACATTTTGACATACATTTCTTGGAGCTCCCTACTTGTTCCTTCTTCTTGTGTGCCCAACTCTTTGATGCCTGAAAAATTTAAATGGCCTACTTGCCAGATCTTCTTTGACTACTGTGTCTGCTTGTGCTTTCTCTTCGCTCCGACTCCCTTCGTAGGCTTCCTTGTCTTGTGACTCCTTCAGTCCCTTGACTACTGCCAACACCCCCCCCCTCTCTCGCATCTGTCGTCTCTGACAGACCCTTGTCTAGCTGTGCGTTGGACATAATATTGAACAACATCGGCAGCGAGGTGGTGTTCTTCTAATCGTAGCCCCCATGCTAGGTCTGTTAACAATGCATCCCAATTCACTGATCCTGGGACATCCGGATGTGGCACCCGCAATTGTTCTGAATGGATGGTTCTTTCCACAGCGAATAAGTGGAGGAGATGTGAGGGCCTGGGTACAAATATTTCTGAGTGATATTCCCAGAATCCTGTTATGAACATCTCCTCAAATGTCTGTTTAAAGCAAGCTGGGAGGTACTTGATTCTGGCGTGCCAAGCATATATTACCTCTATTGATGGGGTGGTGCTCATGTCGTATACCAGATCTTGGTTTCCTGTAAGAAAGTTGACTCCTGAGAAGTGGGGGTCTTTAATATTCTTGAATGTCCTGATGTGATCAGCATTAATTCAAAGATTTTCATGCACATTTGGGCCATCACATCGGGGGTATTCCGTAGTCGAATGCTCCAGTGACGGATGGTAGAAATCATATAATTCACAGTGGGAGGTCCTTGTGGAGGTGCTAGATAAACATAAAAAAACCACTTTGCACAGCCTTTGATGTTCTTGATAGCAATCGTAAACTCGGGCCAGGTGCGTCTGCGGAAGACTGGAACATAACAAGGATTGTATTTAATAAAGAGTGGCATGTTAGTCCAAGTACGAACCATCTCTGGGTAGGTCTCAAGAAGACGGATCCTCTAGGTGGGTTGATGAATGGATCCTTTTTTAGCACTCTCTGGGATATCATCGGGCCCAAATTGTGTGGCGAAAGTTGGAGGTTTGCCACATCGGCGTTGGATCTCCGCGTTGTAATCTGCCAGGAGTACACAGTATGGCACATACTGATCGTCGTTGGTGCCGATCCATCTATGATGAGACATACTGCGGAAATATTCTGACTTTATGATGGTGTCTTCTAATTTGGCCATTGATTGGATTTGGATTGCCACTCGATCTTCACGGGTTGTAGCTGTTTTTTCTAATGTCTGGAGCCATTCGGGTACTTCGACTTCCAAGGTGTCCATTCCTTCTGAGGTTTGCTGACCACCTGGAATCGGCATAGGAACATATGGTTCCTCATACGTTTCGTCCACCTCAATGGGTACCAATTCATCTGGCTCTGGTTCTACAACTGGAGAGGGCTGCCTTTCATATTCCAGTAACTTCTTCTGCAGTTCCGCCACCTGCTCTGTTAATGCCTTTACTTCCGCTGAAGTCGAGGTCGTTTCTATGACTTTGGGTTGTGCCTCCTGTTCCCTGAGCTGGCGACATAGTTCATCCTATTCCCTTTCCAAATCGTCATGTGCTTCTAATAAATCAGCATAGCTTTCCAAGATTGTTTCCATTGTTTCTGAGGGAATTGCTTTGAATTGTTCCGGGTCGATTTCATGGGGAGAGCCTTCCATGGCAGCTTCCAGGTTTTCTTCGTTTTGCTTTTGCAGACGCGTGTTTTCTTCAAGGGCTGTAGCCATGTGTTTTCTGAGTAGAGTCAAATTTCGCTGGACTCTCAGATTATCTGTTTGGTAAACCTCCAGTAAGGCTTCGAGTTGTTTGACACCTGACTCTTGTGATGGTTGGGGTGTCTCCAGCAGGGTTTGATGAGCTTGCTCGAGAGTGGTGTAACGTTGATTGAGGTCTGCATTTTCTTCTTCTATAATTGTAAGCCGTCTCTATAGTTGTTGATGATTCGTAGTCAGTTGATGATGACGGTCTTCAAGAGCCTGATACTCACTCTGAAGTTCATACACACATTGATGTAATGCCATGAATATACTATTTACATTAAACGATGCACGGAAAGATGAAGATGTAGGGGGAATGGGGAAGGGGAAGGGAGTTGTGAATGCTGTGGAGTCAAGTGGTGAGGTAGGTGGAGGGGGTATGGGAGATTGAGGTTGCGTGGGGGGTGGGAGTGGTGCTGTGGCTGGTGATGTTTCCATTGTGTCGAACGTGTGTGTGACTGTGTAGATGGGAACAATGGGTGGGGTGGATGTGATATTTGTGAAGAGTGTTGTGAAGGTGGGCATGGTAACTCCTCCGAATTGGATGCCGAGAGAGAGAGGAATTCCCATGACGACTGTGGTAATGGCAGAAATAGGTGTGGTAGTGCCAGGTGGTGAGGTGACTTGTGTAGTGAGAGGTGAGCTGGGTGGTGAGAGTGGTTCCTCCTGATGTTCTTCTGTTTGGGTGTTACCTCCTGGTTCTGATACATTGATGTGGATTTGTTTTAGGCACTCGTTTCTCAAATCGATGAATATAAGTCATGGCTGCATGAACAGCCTCATCTAAGCCTACTGTGTCAGCGCGCAGGTTCATTGATTCGATAAACATGTCATCCACACCTTCCTCGGCTAACATTTGGCTCATGATCATCTTTCCTGTCTCGAGCGACAGTTTGTGTTGCTCTTGGACCCGCTTCATGGTTTCGTATAATCTTTTTATTTGGGCCGAGTATGCCGGGGCACTTGCTAGTTCTGAAAGTTCTTCATATTCTTGATCATACTCCTCGTTTGCCTCTTGTTCTTCTGTCTCTTCTTCATCCTCTTCTACTTCTACTACTCCCGGTTGGGTCGGGGCTGAAGTTGTAGTCGTGGGTTGTTGTCCTTGGGTCTGCTCTGCTTCTGTCTCCAGGTTATACTCATTGATCAAACGGGCAATTTCTTCATCTGTCAAATCAGCAAGGGTGTAACCTTGAGGGAACTCCAAGTTCGATGGAATCGGAGGGAACACCAGGTTGGTTCCTTCTGCACTTGGTCGGGGTAGGCGAATGGTAAATGGTCGGACACGCCTCGTTTGTGGAGGGGTCACCTCTGGTGTGGTAGTGGCTCCCCGTGGTTGAGTGCATGGTAATTGAACTCCCCCTCTCATCTTCTTCGATGGAGGGCCCGTCGTTGATAGTCGTCTTTGGAACTCTTGGGCCCTGGACCATACTAGTGCTCTTTGAATGGGCACGTCGTACGCTAAGCACCTGTAAATTATTCTTGTGAGAGCACAGCATCCATGAAGTACATTTTTCTGTTTCTTATTCCACTATTGATGGGCTAGGTGTATTTGATCGATGATCCAGTGCGGTATGTTGATGGTGAGATTCTCTGTCTCTACCAAGTACAAGCTGAACCATATCTTTTTTGGAGGCATAGTGAATCGTTCTTGGGCGGGAAAAGCAAAATGTTGCATAATAGTTCGTAGGTGGAGAGCAATGGTAGGTGTCATTGCTACCATGTCCTTCAATTTGTTGAGATCCTTATGCTTCATCCTACCTGGAACCATTGTTTCTTTCTCAGTGGGAATATGCATTCCTTGCATGTTTAATGCTACCCGTACCAAATTGAGGGTCAGTTTGAATCTCTTGAGTTCGTGGCCTGGCAATAGTGAGGGTAGCACAAAAGTACTATCGCCTGCCTTGGCCCTGCTAGGAGTGATGGTACTGATAAAATAGGAGCAGTGTAGGAAATTTGGCTTAGGCAAATGTGCTCTGAAATAGCTATCCAATCCCGCTTTGGTCCAAACCAATCGCATTACTTTTGCATTCTGATAGTTCTCAAATTCGCGAGTGAAGAAATGGTAGCATCCCCATTTGCCATTGAACTCAATTTTTGCTTCCCAGAAGTAGGTGCCATCACCCAATGGCCCTGTGACATCACTAAACCAATGAGCGTGTTTCCCCACTTGAGAAGTGTGTCCCTGAGGAGGGTCCTGAATAGGGAGAACATGCACCGCTTGAAGTTCTTGAGGCCTCTTGGTGAGTGGTGGTTCCAGGAGGAGGGTTTCAATGTCCACAATCTGTGCGCTAGACCCTGCCTGGGAACTAGTGCCTCCTGCTTCTGCCATTGTTATTGCTTGCTTGCTGGTTCTGTGAGAATATAGATCATGCGTTAATATTGTAATGGACAAGATAGAACACTTTTTGTCCCTGTTACAACATTATCATTAGGTGAATAATGGGTTAGTGGGTTAGTGAGTGCTCGATGATTGTGTGTGTAGTTAATGAATGGATAGTTCTACGAGCTAGATGGAAAGATACAGTGTATGAGTGATGTAGTTAGCAAGTGAGGGTGAATTTACACATGGGGTTCGGGGGTTTTATTACAAGTTTTAGGTTGCCAAACACAATGGATGGCTTTCGGTTTTGGTTTAATGGAGACTCTGGAGGGCTTTATGAGTATGTCTACTTGGGAATGAAGCATTTTTGGGACCCATTTACAAGTGAGTCTGTGCGTGCTTCTGGGCGACTGTGTGTTCGTGCGTATTAAACAAGAGTGGGTAACGGCTCCTTGAGTGAGTGAACCCTGTCGTGTATGATGTGATTCGTGCGGGACTAGTTGAGCCCGCAAGCAAGCCTTAGGCACCCAAATTTGTCTTGATTGTGGGCCAGCCTTCATCGACTTCTTGGGCACCCAGATAGATTTCACTTTCTCAAAAGAAGTTTTGGAAGTCTTCTTATTAGTATCATGTCGTTGATTACTAATAGGAAGTTGAGATGATTGTTGTCGCTTGACTGTAATAGGCCGCTCGCCTTTTCGCTCCCACAATTGTTTCAATGGCTGAGTCATTCTGCTTCACACGTTCTTTTGGCCTCCAGCATAGGTAGCCTTTAGTAATTGATCTGCCTGTGGTTGCTGCCTCCCTCTGGCCTTTGGAAAAGAAGGGAGTTCCGTTGAGTCCTTGACTTCTTTATTGAGATCACCATTCCTCTGCATCACATAGCTTTGGACAAGAACAACATAGTCAACTTCATGTGTACCCCTAGAAGGACCAGCAGTCTGTGCCTTTCCTAGTTCCTTGAGTGCTCCATTATCTAACTCAACTGTAATTCGACTCTGATTTACCCATACCTGAAGAAGTCCACTTCTTAGGTTTAAGTTGACTGCATGGTCAAAGATCCATTCTTGACCCAAGACCAGAGGCTCAGTGAGATCCTCATCTTGACACACTAGTACCTTAACTGTCATTGGAACATCTTGAATGGAGAGGGGAAGTTCCACCTCGCCCATGCAAGGGGTTTCCACACCTCCCAATCCTATGAGATAAGCTTCTATAGGATTGACTTTTAACTTCAATTCTTGACAGTAAGAGAGTTTAACGGCACTAATGGCTGCACCTGAGTCAATCAATGCTCGCACAATTTTTGCACTAACTCCTTGTCCTATCTCTAAGGTCACAAAAGGACGTCGATCGATTATTCTTTGGGAACTTATTCCTGAGACTTCACACATTGCCACATGATATCCTGGATCCTCATAGGGACCTGTCCTAGGTTGATCCCTACCCTGCTGTCTCAACTTCATCCTTCTGATGCGTTCTAAAGCTTCTGCTTGAGCTTCTTCTCAAACTCGTTTCTCTTCTTCTTTGCGTTTTTTAGCAGTTTTGAGTCGACTTAGCATTTCTTCTGTGAGAGGTTCCTGATACAACTTGACTCTGCACCCGCTGATGTAGCTCGGAAGAATATCACCTTCTAAGGTGGCTAGTTGTACTGCTCCACTCGTTGAGATCCTATTTATGATCATAGGTCCATAGCCACGTTTCTCTAATTTTCTTGCATGTTGCTTCAAAGTGTAGACTAAAACTAGGTTTCCGGCCTTTAATCCTTTATCCTTAACATGTGCATCAAAGTACGCCTTCTGTCGTTTCTTAACTGCATATATTCCTGCTGCAGCTCTTAGTCTGGTTTAACCTAATCGTTCAAGGTCAAAAATTCTCGAAGAGAGTTCATGGCCTGTCCACTCATGCTCCTGTGCTATTCTCAATGTGGGAATTAAGAAGTCCAAAGGTAGCACATCATTTTGGCCAAATACCATCTGAAAGGGTGTGGCTTGGAGTACCATTTTATAGGCCACTCGGTTGCCCAAACAGTAAGGTGTAGCTGTTTGTCCCAATCAGAGCGTTTATTATTCACCAATTTGGTAAGCACATTGCATAGAATCTTGTTTGTGCTTTCGGCCTGGCCATTAGCTTGTGGGTGATAGGGGGCAGACTTCTTATGTACTACCATGAACTCTTGGAGCAGATTTTCAATAACTTCATTCAAGAAGTGAGTGCCTGTATCACTTACCAGCTCTATAGGTAGCCCGTATCTTGTGAACACATTCTCAAATAAGAACTTAGCAGTTGTCTGAGCATCGTTCTTTGTCGTAGCTTTTACCTCTACCCACTTTGTTAGATAGTCTGTGGCCACAATGATATATTCAACATGTGAACCCTTGGCTGGGGGATTAATAGGACCTACAAAGTCTATTCCCCACTTAGAGAATGCACGTCCACCCATCATAGGTTTTAGTGGCATCTCATCCTTGCGTATAGGGTATTGAGTTCTCTGACAGACATCACACCGTTTCACATAGGTATTGCCTTGATCACCCGATCTGGTCCAAAGTGTCCTCCTGCTACACCTTGGTGAGCAGTTTCCAAGATCTTGAGATATTCACTCTCATGGACACATAGTCTCAGGTAACCATCTTTACCACGCTTGTATAGATTATCACCAATGAGTGAGTAATCTAGGGCTTCTTGTTCTAGACTTCTTTGTCTCGTCAGGGTCATATCTTGAGGGAATGTTTTCGTCCTCAAGAAGGCTACTAATGGTTCACTCCAATCTGGCACTATGGACACTTGATAAAGAGTGGCATGTTCCACAGGTGGTTTAGTGCAACAGATTGGGCATTCTTTACACATCTTATGTACATCAGCTTCCATAGTAGGCCAATGCACTCCGAGTCTCCTTAGTGTCTGTAGGGTTCGTTGTTTTGAGTAGTGTTGCTCTAATGCACCTACATGTGCCAATTGCAACCATTTAGCGTACTCATTCTCTTCCACACAACAAGCTAGGGTCCCTTGATCTGTTTGTTTGTACATGCTTCCTGCCATGATATGGTACTTCTGGGCTTTTACTACTTCTCTACCTTGAGTGTTTATGACTGGGTGATTAGGCCCGTAGGTCAGTACTGGCACTAATGGCTTAGCCCATTGAGGTACAACTTCCAAATTAAACAAGTAAGCATCAGGAAGGTCATCTGATACTCCTTGTGCGGCTTCTCCAGATGTGAGCCTAGAGAGGTGGTCTGCTCTCAAGTGAGTCTTCCCTTTCCTCACCACAACCTCAAAGTCGTATTCCATTAGCAAGAGAAACCATCTTACTAATCTATCGGTATTGCATGGTTTGTTTACCAAGTACAATAGTGCCTGATGATCGGTAAAAAATTAAACTTATTTGCAAGCAAATAGTGTCTAAACTTTTTAACTGCATATACCATGCCTAATCCCTCTCGTTTAGTGGTGGTATAGTTTCGTTCAGCTGCATTCAATTGTCTACTAGCATAGGCAATTGGAAGATCCATATTACCTTCACCTGTAGGTTGTGCAAGCACACATCCAATAGCATAATTGGATGCATCCACGTGAACATGAAATGACTTATTCCAATCTGGGGTGGTCAAGATTGGTGCTGAACACAATCTTCTTTTGAGCTCATTGAAGGAGTCCTCACACTCATTAGTCCACTCGAAGATAGTCAAAAGTCCATACAAAGGCTTGCTATGATGGCATACATGTGTGTAAACTGTCGGTAATAACCACAATGCCCCATGAAAGCTTGTACTTCCTTGACATTCTTTGGCCTAGGTAACTCGGCTATGACTCTTACCTTCTCTTCATCGGTGGATATGCCATTCTTTGACACTATGTGTCCTAGAATCTTGCCTTGCCTGACCATGAAAAGACACTTTTCTGGGTTCAGGCAGACTTGATACTCTCTACACTTGTCAAAGATTTGCCTGAGTTCTGGTATATGTGGCTGTCTAATGTTGGAATGAGCACAGAGATCATCAACATAGACCTCTAAATTCTTCCTCAGGAACTCTTTAAACACGTGGCACATCAGTCTCTGAAAGGTTGCAGGAGCATTGGTAAGCCCAAATGGCATTACTCGAAAGGCAAATATACCCCACTTTGTGGCAAAAGCTGTCTTATGCTGATCTTCTGGAGCTATGACTACTTGATTGTAGCCTGAAAATCCATCAAGGAAGCTGTACACTTCCTTGCCTGCTACTCTTTCTAAGAGATGTTCTGTGATAGGGAGCGGATAGTTATCTCGAATTGTGGCTGCATTAACCTTCTTCAAGTTAATGCATACATGTAGCTTTCCATTCTTCTTGGGCACCACTACAATGCGGGATACCCACTCAGTGTGCTCAATTTCATAAATAAATCCAACTTCTACCAGTCTATCTATCTCCTCTTTGATCTTGGCAGCATAAGTATCATTGTATGTGTATGGATTTTGCTTAGAAGGTTTAGCATCTGAGGTCATGGGGATTGTGTGTGAGCATATGTCCGGGTCTACACCTTTCAAATCCTTGTAACTCCAAGCGAATACATCTCTGTATTCTCTTAGCAAGGCTATTAATGCATGCTCTTCTTCCTCTGTTACGTCATGGCCTATGTATGTGCATCTCTCCTCTCCTTCTTCTAGGGCTACTACTATTTTCTTGGTGGTTTCTTTGTTATCATAGGCTTCTCCTGATTGTGCCTCTCGTTTAGGCATTCTTATCATGACTCTCCTATAGTCTATCTCATACTTTTTAAAGTTTTTAGGGATCTCAAACAAAGATTTTTCTTCCTCCGGGGGAACTTCTTTCTTCTTCCGTTTCTTGCTATCATTATTAGCAGTCACTTGTGTGGTTAATCGTACACCGTTTGTTATCTCTTCGCGTCTCTGAGGTTGGAATTCTACTTCATAGAAGTATTTTTCATCTGATGCAAATGGTGGATCCATAATGATTGACTCTAAATCGGAGTCACTTGCATCCTCAAACGCATCAGCGATGGGTTCGCATTCTTCTAAAACTGCATCTCCCATGATTGGTTCTATGGAGAAGACTGAAATGTCATAGCCATCCTCATCACAGTGGGGTGTCCATTGTTCCTCATTGATGGCTACATCCATTGTTGCTAAGATTTCTGCCCAGCCGTGAGGCTCAAATTCTTCGTCAGGAAATACTACCGGTGCATAGGCTGGGTCTTGAATTGGTCTATGGGTTTCCTTCCCACCTATCTCTCTGGCCTTTTCTCTCTTCTCTTCTTCCACTGCCACCTTACACATCCATAAGTGAGTGTCTTCATGCATCCATGAGGATCCTGATCCTATGGAGTGCACAGACTCCGTGTCATCCTTGGCTCTATGGATGGGATTCCATTGAATAGGCGGTACATCTCTATGAGAGTAATCCTTGAGATTGACTTTGGTCGTCACACCTAAGTGTTGCAAATACAAGGAATTGGTTCCCCAATCCTGGACCACTTGCAACTGTCGCATAAATGGTCTTCCCAAAATCATCTCATAGGCATGATTCTTGCTAAAATCACAGATAGCAAACGTGTGCTCAAACTCAACACCGCATGTAGTGAGAGTTATTCCTTCCAGCAAGCCTAAGGGTCTTTCTATGTGGCCATCAACCATCAGCAATTTCATCCTCGTGGGCTTGAGTGCTGGCTTGCCCCAACGCTTCCATAGGGAAGTGGTGGCAATAGCAACTCCTGCACCTGAGTCTAGAATTGCCTTGGTTGTGTACCCCTGATGGGTAATGGGAAGATAGGTGTTTCCTTCTTCACCTTCACTCATATCTCCTATCTTGTCTAGAGGAATTTCTAGCACTGTCCTATGAGAACCTACTTGGGAACGAGGTTTTGCTATCTCTGGTACTTGTTTGGCTACATGTTTCCATAACTCTGGCCTAACTTTGAGTAGCTCTTCTAAAGTGAGGTTGCACTGCACTTTAGTGTTTTTCACTACCTTCGTATTCCTAGGTATGACTGAGTCTTCGTTTCTTATCAAGACTGTGGGTGCTCTCATACAAGTAGACTTGGCTTCCCATGGGCCTGTGAAGTGGGGTAATTCCTGTAAAGAATTAGAATCGAAGTCTAATCTCTCTTGACTTTGTGCACTCTCCTGCTCTCCATAAATAGAGGGAATATCTTGTGGGAATTGATCATGTGCGTCATCCACAAGTTCAATGGGAGGAGGGACTTCACTTTTTTTAGCCCATTTGTCTTCTTGAATCTCTCGTAGGAATTCTGGTGTGTACCTATTCATAGAAGAGGAGGTGTCTGGTTCAGTGGAATTGGGCACAAAAGCTTCCTGTGGGGGAAGGCTTATTCGTTTGCTTGCCTCATCTCTTCCTTGATTTTTTTCTTCCTTGGAAGATCTTGCAATTATGCTCTCTAACTTCTCTAGGAGTCCATCCAAATGCAATTGTGTCTTAGCTGAGCCAAAGTAGTTGAAGAGACGACTGGCTTCAAACATGGTCTGAGCCAATGCGACCATTTTCGTGCAAAGCTTGGTTCTTTCTATCTCTAGGTGAGCTCTGGGGTAGCACTTGTCATGCTCCGTCACATTTGGCCCTTCTTGGATTCTGGCCTGGTATGCCTTAAGCATCATGTCTATGTCTTCAGGAGTGGGGTCAGCTAATATTGATCCTACTCTAGGGGTTGGTGGGATGGTCTGAGGTAGGGGAACAGATGGTGGGTTAGATGGTGATGGAAATGAGGGTGGTGGTGGTGGGATGTGAGAGTTTGTTTGAGAGGTGAGTTCAACAATTTTGGCTTTTGTTTCTCTTATGCTTTCTTCTAAGTCACTCATCTTTTTAGACCATTGTCTTTTCATTCTTTCTCGACTATCCCTCCAGGCTCTCGACCGTTTCTTGGCTATGCTCTCGGTTTCACTAACCTCTGCACTCTTCTCTTGACCTATTCCTGGGTTCTGTTGCAAAGCCTGGGCCCTAGTGACCACTTGCACTGGTGCAGTGGAAGTGACACTTCTTGTTGAGTCTACAACTAACCCAATAACGTTAATTGGAGTTATTTTTGGCATATTATTGGGATTCTTTGGGCAGTCTCGTAAGAGGTGATCATTCCCGCAATCTTGGCAAAAGCCTTGAATCGTCACTGACTGGGGTTGTGTAGGTGGAGGTAAAGGGCAATCACGGATGAGGTGATCTCCCTGACATCTGTAGCATGGTCCTCTAGGGAATGGGGGTCTCACCTGCTTAGGTTGGGGTCTAGAGTTAGGGTTTGTGTACATTACATTGTGTACTCTGGCTCCCAACTAGGTTCACTTGGTTCTTCACTGTAGTAGGACTCACCATGTTCAGGAGATTGCATGTAGTAAGCCTGGGGACTATCAATATGTGTAGAATCAAAGCTATGATCACTTGGGTCACTTTCTGAGAGCAATGGAGTCACTAGGACTATGGCTCTATTCAAATTTTCTTCTGCGGCTGCATACTTTACAGGAATCACATTAGTGGGGGTTGGAGGTTGTTGAGCTAACACAGGTTGTGGCCTTTGTTGGTGTTGGTAGGGTTGCTGATAGGGTTGCTGCGGTCTACCATATTGTTGTGGAGGGTACTCGCTCTGGTATCTTCCTTGTTGTGGATAGGGCTGAGGGTAGGTTTGCCTAATTGCTTGCTTATTGTATGGGCAGTCTTGTGCTGTGTGATTTGTGTATCTCCGTTCTATGGTGCAGTATTGGCTGCTAGGGTTCACTTGGGGTTGATCCATGATGGGACATGCGTTCGCCATATGGTCACCACCGAAAGTATAACACCTCTTTACTGGGGCAAATCTAGGAATTTGTTTACTAGAGACACCTAGTTTTTGAGCTACTTTCTCCGCAAGTTCTTCAATAGATGTGGATTGCGAGGAAGAGAGATTAGAGGCACTATCTGAATCTTTGTAGATTTTGGAAAGCTCTAACTCCTCCCCTAGGTTATCCTCAATGTCGATGCACATGCGTACACACTCTTCTATGGTCCTAGGGTCCTTCAAGTACACATAGGATCGCAACTTTGTACTTAGCAATCCATCCAAGAATAAAGCCACTTGTTTGGCAGGTGTGGGTAACTCAGGAACAGGGCATCGCTCAAGATATTGCCTAAATCTTCTTCCTGCAAGTCTCATGGTCTCTTGAGGGGTCTGCTTGAAGCTATGTATCAATGAGGAAGTATTATGCCTTATGCCACTTTTAGAGAATTCGGTGATGAAAGCCTCTAAAAGTTGGTCTATGCTCCTGAACTGTCTCTCATTCAATGGTTGAAACCACGTAAGGGCTGTGTTCCTAAGTGTTAGACCAAAGGCATTATATTGTGTGAACAGGTCCTCAACTTGTTCAGCTCTCAAGACTTGCCTAAACTCGGCCACATGATCATATGGGTCTCTTGTGCCATCGAAGTAATTCTTCATGGACTTAACTAACTGAGTCGGTCTCAAAATCCTGGTGTGTTCCCTAGGCCTTGGCAGAGGGAACTTTGGTTCCTTGGGGCTCTCAGTCCCTCAGGTTCCACTCTATTTGTTTCCGTTCTCGTTCTGTCTCTTCCCACTGGGTTGGCAAAGCTTACCTCCGGTCTATCTCTATGTCTGTCTCTTTGAGTTCATGAGCTTGGGATGTTCCAGCTCCTGGGTGACCAAAGGACACATTTGATCTTTGTTGGAGGAAAATAAATTCACCTTTCCAAGTGTAAGCATGCCTATCATTTTCTGTAACCACAAAGATCCTCTCTGAAGCGTGATCTAAGTAGGTCACTCTGCCTGGGCTATCAGGATCTTTGAACTCATATATCATAAATGTTCCTACCTCATTCGGCTGATTAGATCTATACCTCCAAAAGGCTTCATCAGTCTCTCGGTTCAAGAGTAGATCTATGCTTTTATTGTCTTGGGGAGTCCACTCTGGCGTGATAATCCTGGTGAGAACAGATTTGCCTCGGGGGGTTCTAGGCTCTACACCCATGTTTCCTTGCTTTAGGTCACCTAAGTCCGTTTCTGGGATCACATTCCCAAATTCATCTGTCCTATTTGGGTGACTGGTGACTACATATATTGTCCCTTCCTTGTCCAAGTACGCTCCATTTTCAAACTTGACCGCTGGATGTTCTAGTCCAATGGATTGGTCAGGGATTTTAATCTGGACCACAGATCTTCCTAGGCCGTCCTCATAGATGCTAGCACCTAATCAGTTGGTCCTAAGGTATTCGAGTTGCGTCTTGTAAGGGCCTTCTACCCTATGTAAATATGGCACTCCGGAGCTTCCTGTAGGTCTCTCCATACCGTGGGACATCTCAGACTCACTAGTCTCAGAGCTAGCGTAATACGAATGATGGCTCAACTGCTGGGCCCAAGACCTAGGAGTATGATTGACACTAGCCTCTGAAGATCTAAGACTTTGTCTATCTCTCCCTAGGTGTCGACCTGATCTAAGGTTCATAAGCCCAATTGAATAATCCCAAATTTTCCCAAGTACACTTTGCGTTTGTTAGTCGTTAAACTTCCGCCTTCAGACTCAAAACACTTTCAAGTTCAGACATTCCTCATCTTTCCTAACATTAAGTTACCTCTTAGCCACGTGGGTCCTTGGGAGTGGTAGGGGTCTGTTAGACAGAGGCCCTGTGCTATTTTCCCAATTCATTACACATTCATAATTGTTCTTCGCGTCTTAGCACAGTGCGCGACTCTGAGCAACCGATGACTGTTCGATGTACTGGACTTAGAATTCCCGAATTAATCCTGCTATAGTGATCTGAGCAGTAAGCGGGTGACTTGTGTCCAATAGAATAATCTACTTCAGTAAACGAAGATCATCTAATACGTATTTCTTCAGAACAGACAGGTATACCAAACACATATATACATATATATACCTTGAAGTTATGCAACTCATCGTAGGCCAACCTCGAGCAACAAACTTCCTGACAACAACCGACTCGTCACAGACTTAACAATGTCCTACTCGCACTCCAACCATTACAAATGCTAGTCTTCCTGTGATCGGAATCAATAGTGAACGTAGACTACTCAATCGAACTTGGTCACTTACAAAAAATGTAACACGCGAACAGTCGGGGCTACTTTCACAAATTCTCGTTCATCATACTAATTGACAAACAACATATTGCAACGTATTAACACTTAGAGACACACTCAACCATTACCGAACAGATTCGTAACACAAGGTTACTAATTCGCACTCTGCACTACGGTGCGAATAAGCGACTGGACGGAGCACAGAACAGATCAGAACAGAACAGAGTAGAATTCACTCTTCTCAATGACATACATACTACAAACAATACGCTTACAATTCCAAAAACATTGGCTCCCGGCCATTCTTTTTTCATTTCCTTATATAGAAGTTTTTTTTTTTTACAAGGGTGCGCGAATCTTTAGTTACCTGCGCATTTCCCGAAAGGTTCTTTTACATTTAAGATGCCTGTCCTAGTACATTTGTCCTTATTCGGTGGCCGTCTAACACTGGCACGCACGGTGGACTCGAACCTACAGGTTCCTATGGTTCTGCTACAAGTCCTTCTAAATACATGTTTCGGGCGAGCCTAAACGTTCGGGTGATTTTCTTTTTAATGGTTTCTATCATCTGAACTAAAGTATTTGGTTCTAATAATTGAGCATCCGTTCTAATGGAGCTAATAGCTATGGCTTGGGTTAACAAAATTTCGGCCTGGGTCTATAAGAAGGCCTCTTGTAAATAGAATTCGTTGGATAATGCAGCGTCCCGGGATGTCTTCATTTCGGTGACTTTCTGCTGCATATCCGTGACTCGATCCTTCTAATTTCGCACTTGGTTATCCAGTCGCTCGAGTTGCTGGTTCTGGAATTCGATCGTTTTGGAGTATGCATCTCGTTCTCTTCGAGCATTGGCCAGATCTTTTTGGTATTTGGCTTCCCTGGTCAATTGGTGTCTCAGCATTCTGTTCACCTCGTCCAAACATTCCTGGGCTCTTCGTAGCTCATCTTTGACTTGTTCTGCTTCTCTTTGTTGGTCTTGATTTTTCAGGATGGTTTCCTGCAATTGGGCCTTCGTTTCTTCGACCAATTCTTCGAGGGATGAGCTGATGTCTTCTTTTTCTTGGAGGGCGGTCTTCAATTCCCGGATTTCTTCGTGTGCTACGTGTAATAGCTGGTCTTTGGCGGCAAGCTGCTCCAATGCTGCATCCCTTTGCTGTATCACGGCCTGTTGTGCCGAAAACTGTGCTTGGAGATCTGCTAATTGTGTCTGTAATTGATGATTCTCTGCTTTTACGGCGTCAACTTCTTCTTGGAGAGGGCTGATGTCGGCTTCCAGGAGGTCGACTTTATGCTGTAGGTCTTGCCGAATGGTATTTGCGACCTCACTAAGCTGTACTGGAAGTTGTTGTGAAAGGGTGATTAGCATTTGGCCCATGGCTGCCAGCTCGGAAAAGACCGGAATGGCGGGAAGGAGAAGCGGGTGTTGCGGTTGTGTGGAGGTTTGTGTTTGGATTTGGGGGGATGTCGGGGGCGAATAGTTGAGGGAGGAAGAAGAGGATTCAGAAATGGGTGGGGGGGGGAGGGTTGACTGGTGGGGATTGACGACCAGGGGATGCAGTGTGAGTTCCCTGATTGACGGGTTGGTGTTCACCTGTAGTATGGGCGGTGGTGGATTCTACGGCCTTCAACAGGGTATTGAGCGCGCTGTTGACCACTTGCTGTTCGTCTTCTCGTCGTTCTAATGCTTCTTTGGTTGAGACTGGTTCTGTTTTTGTGTGATTCTGCTGGTCATGGTGATCGGCCGATGATTCGTTGTGGATGGAAGTGGCTGTGTTGTGGAAGGTCTCTTCTTGTTCTTCGTTTCGGGTGTCCTGATTCTTTCTGGCAGATCCTTGTGCTTCGCTTTCTGAGGAGCTGATTCTGATTCTCTTATTGCGGAAGAGTTGGTTGATCTCCTCATCATCTTCTTCATCGTCGTCGAGTGGTTGGACTGATTCTTCGTGCCTTAGTACGGGACCTTGGGGTGGTGGTTGTGCGGCAAGGATGGCTGGGAAGAGGAATGATATGATATGGCGAAGGCGAGAGCGTGGGGTGGTTCCCTTTTGGAGTTGCTTCACTATAGCTACACATTCTTTATGAATTCTAAGGAAAAAATACGAGGCGAAGTTCACGGGTTCTCGGGCAGCTAGATCTAAGGCGGAATAGAAGGGTCGGGAGATGCCGTAGGTGCGCTTCTGCAGGTTGAGTATGGCGACTAGGAATTGCAGAGCAGATTGTTCGGGTTCGGGGCGACAGAGAATGGCGTATTCGTTGGACGAAGAGCGGGGGAATAGTTTGGTCATGCGGGCGGGGGGAATACTAGGGCCATTTTCACGGCCTTGCGGGTTGAGGCGGTAGGCTTCAGCGAAGGCTTGGAAGGTGATGACTGTTCGCGAAGGGAGCGAGAGGAATACCCATTGGCATTCGGTGGCGGGGGACTAAGCAATGGCGGTGATGATTTGCGCGAAGAATGGATGGGCTTCCACTGAGTGCCAAGGCAACTCAGCGAAGTTGGCCAACCCTCTACAACGCAGGTATTCACCTACCTTGGTAGGGATACCATCGCGGAAGGCACCATAGTTGGCTATCGCTTCCATGGCGTTTACTGAGACAGACTATGAACACGGATGCAGAATGCACGAGTGCTCAGAATACTAACATACAACACAATAGCATTTTCGACGCTGTCGACAGAGTTAAGTAGGAACAACACGGTGGGGAGGAAAAGGGGTTGGGTATCATTGTGCAGTGCGAGAATGATGCTTGTTTTCATGCAGGCGTGCGTACTCGAGTGACTGGTAAGGGGGGCGGCTGGTCACATAAAGATTGTACAAAACACGGCTATTTATAAAAAAAAGGAGAAAGAAAAGAGAAAAAGATTAAACAAAACGCGGTCTACTGCCGACAAATTTAATGCAGGCTAGTGGCGTGATGATATGGCCGCAGCTTCGACCCATTGATTACTTTTGGGAGTGGATTTCCGGTCAACGTAGTCAACCGAAAAGTTTTCGGACCGATTTGTTCTGAGATCTTAAAAGGGCCGAACCATCGTAATTTGAACTTTCCGGCTGCTCTATCCAACTTTGCGTTGTAGAAGAGTACGAGCTGACCTACCGAAAAGATTGGAGTTTTCAAGTATCGATCGTGTGTCTTGGCTTGCCTTAGTTGTACTTCACGCATGGTTAAAAAGTTGAGCCATCGGTGCTCATCAAGTTCTCTGAGTGCGTCCATTCGTGCTGTTAGCGAATCTTCCGGTAGCATCTTCTGAGTGATTGCCACACACAGACTTGGGATGACTACTTCCATGGGTGCTATTGCTTCTAAGCCATAAGTTAGTTTGAAAGGTGTCAAGCCTGTTGTTACCTTATATGTAGTTCGGTATGCCCATAATACTGCAGGTAGTAGTTGATCCCATCTTTCTGGTGCTTCCATGATCAGTTTTCAGAGGATATTCAATAGTGATTTGTTTGTACTTTCGGCCAAACGATTGGCACGAGGGTAATACGGAGAGCTGAGTTTGTGTGTCACCTGGAATGATTGGGTGAGTGCCTTCATTACTTGATTTACAAAGTGAGTACCTTGATCTGTCACTAATTCGAGTGGTAAGCCAAATCGTGGGAAGACATCATTTAGCAGACATTTTGCTACTGCAACCGCTGTAGCAGACCGTAAAGCCCAAGCTTCTACCCATCTCGTTGCGTAGTCTGTACAGGTTAGTATGTATCTGTTGTTACTCAAGACTGCTGGAGGTGTGATTGGACTGATAAAATCTAATCCCCATTTCTGAAATGGTTCTAATGGCATGACTGGCTGCAAGGGAAAGAAGTGTCTTTGCAGCGGTTGTCCCGTCCTTTGACAATTATCGCAGTGTTTGACAAATTGGGCCACATCTCTGTACATCGTTGGCCACCAGAGACCTCCTTGCACAAAGTGACCACCAGTAGGGGTCGAGTGAGCCATCGTGATGACTGAGTTAATTTCATGTGGAGGGACACATCGAAGTAAGATTCCGGTGTGATCTACATAATATAGTTCTCCAGCAACTAACCGGAATCGGCGGCTAAAGACTGCAATTTTCCTTCGTACTGCCTTGGTTGTCTCGGATGGAAAGCATCCTTCGGTGAGAAAAGTTAAAATCTGATCATAATATGTAGGTGGTGCTTGTAATTCGGCAGTTTCATCGATCAGTGGCTCAGAACTATAGATCGCTGGAGTCGTGTCATCTATGCCTATCGGAGCTTCACCGAAATCTAGACGAGATAAGAAATCTGCTAGGGCATGTGCATTCCCGGGTCGGTGAATGACTTCATAATCGAATTCCTGCAAGAGTAGCACCCATCGTGCTAATCATCCGCCTAAATGTTGCTGTCTTACTAGATAGACGAGGGTAGCATGATCCACATGGAATATGAATTTTCGGCCTAGTAGATAATGTCTGAACTTTTTGATGGAGTAAATTAATCCTAGACATTCCCTTTCGGTGATAGAATAGTTCTTTTCTGCAGGTGCAAGCCTTCTGCCGGCATAATAAACAGGGCGAAACCACTTATGTGTTTGCTGCATCAGAATACTGCCGATCGTAATATCTGAAGCGTCGACAAAAACATGGAACGGATTGTCCCAGTCCGGTGGTTGTAAGATTGGTGCCTGCGTCAAGAAATACTTTAGTCAATCAAATGTGGTTTGGCATTCTTGAGTCCATTCGAAACTGTCGGGGAGTTTTGGTGATTAGACGGTGTCTGCCATGCCACCGTACTTGACCCATGAAACGCATTACTTCTTTTGGAGTAGCGGGTATTGGGGCTTCTAAAATTGCCGAAATCTTATCTGGGTCTACTCGGATACCTTGGGCAGATACAATATGACCAAGTAGTTTGCCACACAAAACGGCAAACACAGATTTGCTTGGGTTAAGGCAAAGTCTGTACTCTCGGCACTTTTGAAAACAGCATCGTAGATGAAGCAAATGTGCCATCATCTTCCCAAAAATCGAGAAGTCATCGAGATATACTTGCATAAACGAAGTGAGATAAGGAGAGAAAATCTCCTGCATACATCGCTGAAAGGTGCTCGGTGCATTTCTTAATCCAAACCACATTACCGTACAAGCAAAGACACCCCAATTGGTAATGAAGGCAGTTTTTGGTATATCTGCTTCAACCATTCTAACCTGATTGTAACCACTGTATCCATCTAAGAATGAATACATTTCATGTCCTGCTACCCTATCGAGCATGGTATCCAAGAAGGGGATCAGGAAAGGGTCTGGTATGGTTGCTGCATTTAATTTCCAGTAATCCACGCAGATTCGCAGTTGCTTATTTTTCTTTGGCACAATCACAATTGGTGAGATCCATTCAGCATGCTCCACTGGTACGATGAATCCGACTTTTAATAATCTATCAAGTTCGGCTTTTACCTGTGATGCATAATTGGGATTCATCCGGTAGCTGGGCTGCTTATTCGGTTTAGCTTCAGGCTTCAACATGACTCTGTGCTGATAGATGCGCGGATCTAATCCTTTCATATCTTTGTAATCCCATGCAAAGACGTCTGAGAATTCGCGAAGAAGTCGAATCAAGTCAGTTTTGAATGATTCCGGTAAGTTTTGCCTTATCTTTACAGGTCGCGGATGATCTTCGTCTCCTAGATTGTACGTGGTCAACAGGTCTTCGGAGACATAAAACTGTTGCGGTTTCTCTGTATGGTCTGTTGACTTGAACAGCGATTGTAATTCATCGTCATGTGTTGAGACAATATCTTCCTGCTTAGTTTTTTCGGTGATCGGTACAATTGTACAAACTGAAGTGCTCCAGTTATCTATCACGAACTGTAGATCAACAGTCCCTAAGGTCATTAAATCAGTGTTATTCTTCAGAAATTCCTCTTCTTCATCATCTGATAGTCCATCTAACATGTGGACTGGTTCAGCAAAATATGGTCTGGCGTGAAGTTTGCAAGGTTGTATAGCATCTAATTTTACCACATATCTACGGTTGGCATCTTTGAACGTAAGCTCTTGTGCAGACCAGTCTTGTATTACCTTCGCATGCTTCAGCCAAGGTCGGCCGAACAGAAGGTTGTAATCCAAAGTGGATTCTGGTAGATCTAGTATAACAAAGTTCATTTTGAAGGTCGTACCTTGTAAAGTAATGGGTACATTTCGCACAAGTCCTACGGGATGGACTCTAGATTGATCTGCCATTCTGACAAAAAATTGAACTGGTTCGATTTTGGTCCATCCTAACCTTTTGCATAAGGCTGTAGTTGCAATGTTAACACTAGAGCCTCCATCAATCAATACCTGCGTAATTTTATGATTCTTATACCATACTGTAATCAAGGGAACTGAATGATCCACCGTAGAATCATGTTCCGGTTGAACTGCTGCTGTTGCCGGAATACAAGAAGGCCCCGGACTGAACTGTTGCTGGAACTGTTGTCGAATCCCAGGTACTAATGCCAGAAGTTGGCCTAGAGGCAAAGTGATAGATGCCTTGGATAAAATTTCCCAAGCCTGTTGAGATTGGTTGTCCTGCTCCTTTGAACTTGAGGTCTCCGCTGATGCAGAAGTATCTGCTGTTATGTCTACTGCTGATGATGGCTCCGCTGCTGCTTCCTTTTGTTGTGTTCCTTTCTTTGTCGATGAAGCCTGGGTCACCGGAATAGGTTCTGGAAACACTGGTGGTTCTGTTGCGGTCCAGTGACTAGCCTTATTATACATCCTATGTTGTTCTCGTATCCTAGGTTCGAATATTTCTGCTGCCGACTACAGCTGTTTACCGGATCGGGTATGGACTGTAGCAGTCTGTGTTTCTACCGGTGTGATTTGTACCATGTTGGCCATTGGGTTTTGTCGCTCCTTCTTCCTTTGATCATACTCAGCTGCATCTTTGCAAAATCTTCTAATGTGCCCGAATTCTCCACAAAAATGACAGCGTGGCGGTGGTAAATTGGGATTTTTCGGTGGTGGTCCGTTCTGCCAGCGGTTTGCATTATAATTGTTGTTCCTCTGTCCTCGGTAGTTCCGATATCCTTGTGGTTGATTGTTTCTCAGTTGCGGAGGTACATAGTGATTCGCTGGCTGTCCATGTTCTTGAATGACTGCATTGACCGTTGCTGTTCCCTGTACTCTGGAGTTGTAGACACAGTTTCCGGTGGTGTGTCCGGCAGTGTTGCAGATAGCGCAGAACGTTTGATTTAGTGCACAATTGGCACTAGTATGACCTGAATTTTTGCATGTGATACAGTACACTTGTCTGGTTATATCTTCAGTCATAGTTTTGTTCGTTTTTAACCACTCTAGATCTTCTGTAAATCCACCGATTTTGGATTCCAGTTGCAAAGCCATGGCAATGACTGCATCCAGCGTCATAGCTCCGACACATCTTATGATCATGACCTATTTCAATTGTGGGGTTAAGCCATTGATAAACCACTGAGTGGTGACATCATCCGGTAAGTTAGCGTGGGCCTGTGGTATCTGTCGCAAGTGTGTTCTAAAAAGTGTAGCATATTCCTGGACAGTCTGATTTGCCTTCTGTCGGTTGTTCTGTAAATAATCAAAGATTTCGGCGGGATTCTTCTTTAGCCTGAATCGCTGCAGGAAAGCGTCTCGTACTGCGTCATAGGTACCAAAATGATTAATATCATATTCCGTAAGCCATCTCGCTGCTTCATTGACCAGTGTAGATTGAAAAACAATGGCCTTATATGCCTGATCCGATGGATGGTTAAGAACTGCATAACTGATCTCGAAAGTGCGTACGTGAGCATCCGGATCATCTCCTGGGAATCCACCGAATTTCGTGTATGTTACTCCTGTTGGAGGCGGCCTTGGTTGACATAACTGTTGTTGCTGTTGTTGTCCGTTCATTGTGAGTATATTATGATGGAGAGTGTTAATCTCCAAAAGAAAAAGTTAACCTTGAATTTAGACCACCTCTATATCAAGATCCACTTTAGACTCCACCAAATTTAGAGATCATTCACCAATTTATCAGAAAATTGATTATTTTGAAAAATTCAACTTCTCAGAAAAGTCTGCTGCAGATTAATCTTTAATTGACTAATCATTTGTGTAAAGTTTTTGATAAAACTTTGTAGACTACTTCGCCTTAAGGTTGCACACCTTCTCCAACTTAAATCTCTGCAAATGGTTTAGTATACTCTGAGAAATCATACAAACAAGTTACCTATGTGTAACACACCTTCTCTGTAGTAGCGACTTTGACACCTGCAACTTCTTAGCTACAACTCTCACAATGTCGAACCCGTTTGATCAAGATCTTTTAGCCATAGATGGCTTACCTTTCAACTTAGATTTTAAGCCCTCACTTGTGTAAAACTTTACACCACACAGTGAGTAATGTTCATTTCTCTGAACATGAAATCTGCGCCAGATTTTTCGACTCTCAGAACATCACTACATATGAATGTTCCTAAACTAAATTCTCTCAACCTGATTACAATTAGCCTCTCAAATTCTAGCCATAGATAGATTAGCTATGGACTTAGATACGTGAAGAAGGATTTCTCAAAATATTAAACACAGAAGGAGCAGACAGCAAAACATCGGGCGCAAGTTTTCTTGATTTCTCAGAAAAATTACATCTAAGTGAGGATTAGCAATTCAACTCACTTCTAAGAGACTTAATCACTCTTACAACTCCTCAATACACTATTCTCATGATCTACTATTGTCTCTCCTATTGCCCCGACATATTTCCAAAGTATCTATAGGTAAATATATACAAGTTTATGACTAGACAAAAATATAAGTAATCTATGTCTTCATTAATGTACATATGTGTACATATCATTCATCCTGTGAATGTAGCTATCTTCTTTGCTTCAAAATTTGATCTCATCTCCATCCTTTGTTCTTCAACTCTTCAATTGGTGATTGGTCTGCACCAACAGCTCCCCCTCAATCATCAATTGAGATTTCTCTAATCTTCTTTATACCTGCCATATCCTTGAATCTCTGTAGCTTTGGTCCATCTAGACTTTTTGTCATCATATCTGCAAGTTGATCTTTTGTAGGTGTATGCATAACCTCAATTTCTTTATCAATGACCTTCTCTCTCAGAAAATATATTGTATTTCAATATGCTTAGTTCTAGCATGAAACACAGGGTTAGCTGCCAAGTATAGAGAACTCATATTGTCTCCACAAACAATCGGAGTACTTTGAATCACATCAAACACCTTCATAAGTGTCTTTAGCCATATTACCTCTTTTGCAGCTTCCACCATACCTTTATATTCTGCTTCTGTAGATGACAAGGCAACTGTATGTTGCTTCTTAGAACACCATGAAATCAATTTGTCTCCTACATAGCACAAATATCCATGGGTTGATCTTCTATCATCCACATTACCTGCCCAATCTGCATCACTATATATCTTCACTCTTGTATTAGAAGTAAATCCATAGTACAACCCTTCTCTGAGTGTACCCTTGATGTACCTAAGTACTCTTTGTCCTGCAATCCAATGTTCCTTTCTAGGACAATGCATAAATTGTGAAAGCACACCAACTGCATATGACAAATCAGGCCTTGTTAAAGTAGCATAAATCAAGCTACCAACCAAACTTTGATAGAGCTTCATATCTCTGAATTCTTCTCCTCCAAATCTAGACAATTTATGGTTCACTTCCAAAGGTGTAGGTGCAACCCTGCAATCTTCCATTTTAAATTTGGTTAGCAAATTTTTAAGATACCTTTCTTGGGTCACATATACTCCATGTTGAGTATAAGAAATTTCCATTCCCAAGAAGAATGACAAGTTCCCCAAATCACTGATTTTGAACTCTTTCTCCATCTGCTTCTTGATCATTTGTATTCCTTTATCATTTGTTCCTGTAAGTATTATGTCATCAACATAAATACAGACATAAATGAATCCATCTTCACTTGCTTTGACTAGCAAGCTACTATCTGCCTTTGATGCTCGAAATCCAAGATCATTCAAGAACTTTACAAGCCTATAATTCCATGCCCTTGGGGCCTGCTTTAATCCATACAAAGCTCTCTTGAGCTTACACACATAATTTGGATTCACTTGATCTTTGAACCCCTCTGGTTGCTCCATGTAAACTTCATCTGAAATGTAACCATTCAAAAAAGCATTTTTAACATCTAATTGAGATAACTTCCAACCTTTGCAAGCAGCAATTGCTATGAGGGTTCTGATTGTTGTCATCTTTGCCACAGGACTACAAGTCTCATTATAGTCCACTCCATATGTCTGTGCATACCCTTTCACAACAAGTCTAGCTTTGTACCTAGACACACTTCCATCTGCAAATCTTTTTGTTTTATAAACCCACTTACATCCAATAATTTTCTGGCTATTAGGTTTAGGAACCAGATCCCAAGTCTGATTCTCTATCAATGCATCATACTCCTCTTGCATGGCTTCTTCCCAATTTCTCTTGCCTTTGGCTTCATCATATGTAGATGGATCTTCATTTGCTTTTATCAAATAAGCATAATCTTTAGTAGTCAAGAATGAGGTGTCATAGCTATACCTTGTAGGTTGCCATTTGTGTCTAGATGACCTCCTAACTTCTGCACTTCTTGAAGTCTCTGGTTCATCACATTATGGATCAAACCTTGGCCTCTCTTCAACTTCAACCTGTACTTCATTATTCTCATTTTCATCAAGTAATTGAATCTTTGCTTTACCTTTCCTTTGATCCACTACTTCTTCAACATCTTCATGTACATTGTATTTACCTGCATACCAAGTACCTTGTTCATCAAATGTAACATCCTTGGATACAAGGAATTGCTTTGTGGATGGACTCCACAACCTGTATCCCATTTGCTTATCATCATAACCAATGAATACATACTTTTCTGCTTTAGGCTCCAACTTATGCCTCAATTGAGATGGCACATATGCATATGCCAAACATCCAAATATTCTGCAATGATCCAAGGTAGGTTTCTTACCCCACCAAGCTTCATATGGTGTCATACCTTGCAAAGCTTTACAAGGCAATCTATTGACCAAATAAGTAGCTGTATTTACAGCCTCTGCCCACAAATAATTTGGGCAATTCTTCTCTTTCATCATGGACCTTGCAAACTCAACAAGGGTCCTATTTCTTCTTTCTGCTACCCCATTTTGTTGAGGAGAGTACCTATAAGTAACTTCTCTCTTTATACCTGCATTCCACAAATAATCATTGAATTCATTTGAAAAATACTCTCCCCCTCCATCTGACCTTAGTCTCTTCAATTTTTGACCTGTAATCCTTTCTGCATATGCATGATAATGTTTAAATGTATTAAACACTTCTGACTTTTCTTTAATCACATAAATTGTGATCCATCTGGTAGCATCATCAACATAAATGACATAATATCTTGAACCATTTATACTAAAGTCCTTTGAAGGACCCCACATATCTGTATGCACTAACTCAAGTCTTTCTGAATACATAAACCCATGCTTGGAATAGGATTGCTTATGAGCCTTACCTAATTGACATGCCTCACATCTGTATGTCATGTGTTGACCTGCAATGTTAGGCAACCCAAGCACTGAATCATTGTTAATCATTTCTTTGATACCTCTTTCATTGAAGTGTCCAAGTCTTTTGTGCCAAAGATCCAATTCTGACACCTTCTGCTCTCCATATGTGAACATAGCATGTCCAACATTTCCTTGTACCTTCAATGTGAAGAGCCTTCCTTCTTTCTTTCCTGTAACAACCTGTTTATACCCTTGACTAGGGTCTTCAACATAAACTCCATCATTTGTGAACCTTACCTCATATCCTTTTTCCACAATTTGACCTACACTCATCAAATTCTTTGGAATTGTGGGAACATAAAGAACCTTACTCAGAAGAGTGCTCCCATCCTTAGCTTTGACTGAACCAATTGACTTTACCTTATGCTTTGTATTATCACCTGTCTGAACTGTATGGTTAATTGCATTATGATCTAAATCAGTCATCAAAGCAATATTTCCACTTAAATGATTACTACATCCTGAATCAATGTAAAACACTCTCATGTCCTCATGTGAGGTCTCATATGTTGCATTCATAATGAGAGTTGAATCCTCCTTCTGATCTGATGCATAGTTATAGTAGGTGTTGTTATAGGATTGGTTTTGGAAGCTTCTTCCTCCACCTCTTCCAAAAGAATTCCTACCACCTCTACCTCTAAAGTTTCCTCTCTGAAATCTACCACCTCTTGCTCTTTGATTAAAGTTCTGATAATTACCATTATTCTGATTATTGTGCCAACAATCATGAGATAGATGATTGGTCTTACCACATATCCAACAAGCTCTTGCATTATCTTTGTTGTGTCTGCCTCTTCCTCTACTTCTGCCATTTCCTTTTCCTCTTATGAAATTTGCTTGATTTGAAGTGCCTTCTTCTTCACCTAATTGTTGCTTCCCTTTGTTAGCTTTCTTCTTGTCTTTAGAGTACATTGCATGACCTGCACTCTTATCAACATCTCCTTTGATATCATTCTCAAAAGTTAGCATATGACCTAACAATTGATTCAAATCAGGAGTAAAGTGATCTAATGAAAGTTCTGTAGATAAAATGAAAGGCTTCCACTTCTCATCTCCTCTTAGCCCTGTGAGAATTTGTCTTACCAATTTATCTTCTTCAATATCTTCATCCACTGCACCTAGAGAATCTGCAATGTCTTTCATCTTTGTCACATAATCAGAGATTGATTGTGAGGCCTTCTTCTTGAAGGTAGTAAATTCTGCCCATAGTGAAGCCTTCCTTGATTTGGCTGTGTTTTGGAAATGCTCCTCCAAAGCATTCCAAATGTCACATGCACTTTCAAGTCCTCTAATGTGAGGAAGCAAATAGTCATTGACTGCCATGTAGATTATGCTCCTTGCTTGAGCATCCTTCTTCATCCAATTCTTTAAGTCTGCAAGCTCCTCTCTAGTTGGAACACTAGAGTCTCTAAATTCTGGCTTTTCTTCATCTCCTGTGATATATCCCATCAGATCTTTGCTCATAAGATGAGCTTCCATCCTCATTGACCATGCAGGATAGTTCTCTCTATCCAGCTTCTCAATTTGGAGACTATCTCCCATTGTTTCTTTACCTGTATTGCCAATTCTTTAATCTTTATGAGAAATAAATGTACCTTGACTCTGAATCTCGCTCCTTCTGATCCTTTTGATAACTTCAATGTGTCTACCTTCAAGTTTTCTTCAACCTTTATCCTTTTGCACCTCCAAGATGTAAAGATTTGTATTTCTGCAGTAGTCGGAGTCTTCTTCACTTCAATTTTGACACATCCTGCTCTGATACCACTGATGGAGAGTGTTAATCTCCAAAAGAAAAAGTTAACCTTGAATTTAGAACACCTCTATATCAAGATCCACTTTAGACTCCACCAAATTTAGAGATCATTCACCAATTTATCAGAAAATTGATTATTCTGAAAAATTCAACTTCTCAGAAAAGTCTGCTGCAGATTAATCTTTAATTGACTAATCATTTGTGTAAAGTTTTTGATAAAACTTTGTAGACTACTTTGCCTTAAGGTTGCGCACCTTCTCCAACTTAAATCTCTACAAATGGTTTAGTATACTCTGAGAAATCATACAAACAAGTTACCTATGTGTAACACACCTTCTCTGTAGTAGCGACTTTGACACCTGCAACTTCTTAGCTACAGCTCTCACAATGTCGAACCCGTTTGATCAAGATCTTTTAGCCATAAATGGCTTACCTTTCAACTTAGATTTTAAGCCCTCATTTGTGTAAAACTTTACACCACACACTGAGTAATGTTCATTTCTCTGAACATGAAATCTGCGCCAGATTTGTCGACTCTCAGAACATCACTACATATGAATGTTCCTAAACTAAATTCTCTCAACCTGATTACAATTAGCCTCTCAAATTCTAGCCATAGATAGATTAGCTATGGACTTAGATACGTGCAGAAGGATTTCTCAAAATATTAAACACAGAAGGAGTAGACAGCAAAACATCGGGCGCAAGTTTTCTTGATTTCTCAGAAAAATTACATCTAAGTGAGGATTAGCAATTCAACTCACTTCTAAGAGACTTAATCACTCTTACAACTCCTCAATACACTATTCTCATGATCTACTATTGTCTCTCCTATTGCCCCGACATATTTCCAAAGTATTTATAGGTAAATATATACAAGTTTATGACTAGACAAAAATATAAGTAATCTATGTCTTCATTAATATACATATGTGTACATATCATTCATCCTGTGAATGTAGCTATCTTCTTTGCTTCAAAATTTGATCTCATCTCCATCCTTTGTTCTTCAACTCTTCAATTGGTGATTGGTCTGCACCAACATATTAGGCCCTTCTTCTGTATCTGGAAGCTGATTGGATGAATTATCGGAGCTTGTATCACCGGATGGTGTGCCTTCCGGTGTGCTGTTTTTACTTAGAATGCGTCGGATTTCTGCTTCGAACAGTTTTCCTTCCTTCTGGATATCCAATGTCCGAAATCTTTCTTCCAAGCATGCTGGTCGGGTTGAGGATTCCGCAAAAAATGCTAAGCCTTGGCCGACAATTGGTGTTTCTATCACCGGAATATCACCGGAATGAACTGAAATTATGCCAGAATGCAGTGTTTTTCCGCTTTTACCGATTTCTTTTCCTAGAGTATTTCTGATCGTGGATAACTCTGAATCTTTATCCAAGATTGTTAAACTAGTTTCCAGCGGCGCCTTGGTAGATTCTGGAATTACTATATCTTCGATAGGCTGGGTCGAAGTAGCACCAGAATGTATCAAAGGCGTTGATCGTTCCACCGGAATATGACCGGAATTAATTCTAACGTCTTTAACTTGCTTGACCACTGGGTCAGACCGCGTTATACCTTCTTCTCCTAGGGTTGTCTTTAGCACTTTACGTGCTCCAGCCTTATGGTTCTTAGGATACGTTCCGCCAGACCGAGTAACCGGCATGTATCATTGCGCAGTAACAATATCTGAGCAGTTTACAACAATCTGGCTCTGTTGCTACTGTCAGTCAATCGAACGATAAATGGGATGTTTGATTCTGACAAACAGCTGGCACTTTAATGCCATTTTTTCACAGATATCTGGCAATCTGATGCCACTTTCCCACAGATAACTGGCAATCTGGTGCCACTTTCCCACAGACGGTGCCAAACGTTAGTCGTTAAACTTCCACCTTCAGACTCAAAACACTTTCAAGTTCAGACATTCCTCATCTTTCCTAACATTAAGTTACCTCTTAGCCATGTGGGTCCTTGGGAGTGGTAGGGGTCTGTTAGACAGAGGCCCTGTGCTATTTTCCCAATTCATTACACATTCATAATTGTTCTTCGCGTCTTAGCACAGTGCGCGACTCTGAGCAACGATGACTGTTCGATGTACTGGACTTAGAATTCCCGAATTAATCCTGCTATAGTGATCTGAGCAGTAATCCGGTGACTTGTGTCCAATAGAATAATCTACTTCAGTAAACGAAGATCATCTAATACGTACTTCTTTAGAACAGACAGGTATACCAAACACATATATATATATACCCTGAAGTTATGCAACTCATCGTAGGCCAACCTCGAGCAACAAACTTCCTGACAACAATCGACTCGTCACAGACTTAACAATGTCCTACTCGCACTCCAACCATTACAAATGCTAGTCTTCCTGTGATCGAAATCAACAGTGAACGTAGACTACTGAATCGAACTTGGTCACTTACAAAAAATGTAACACGCGAACAGTCGGGGCTACTTTCACAAATTCTCGTTCATCATACTAATTGACAAACAACATACTGCAACGTATTAACACTTAGAGACACACTCAACCATTACCGAACAGATTCGTAACACAAGGTTACTAATTCGCACTCTGCACTACGGTGCGAATAAGCGACTGGACGGAGCACATAACAGATCAGAACAAAACAGAGTAGAATTCACTCTTCTCAATGACATACATACTACAAACAGTACGCTTACAATTCCAAAAACACTGGCTCCCGGCCATTCTTTTTTCATTTCCTTATATAGAAGATTTTTTTTTACAAGGGTGCGCGAATCTTTAGTTACCTGCGCCTTTCCCGAAAGGTTCTTTTACATTTAAGACGCCTGTCCTAGTACATTTGTCCTTATTCGGCGGCCGTCTAACACGTTGCTGAGTTCTTTTGTATTAGTCACTTGTTCTTTTTTAATTGCCCTTAGGGTGTCACTTCTTGTCCATTTAATCTTCGTCGCAAGGAACACTTAAGTTTTATCGTACTTTGAGTGTGGTCGCTCAATTTAAGTTCTTTTCCCTTAGGTTGTTTCGCAATTGTAATCTCCTAACACTTGCACTTGAGTCACATTAGAGTTCTTGGACTTGGTCGTTCTTAACGTGTCCTTAATTAATTAAGACCTCTATCCGCACTTAGCCTGTGCTAGGGATTGACAGAGGGTGTTGAGAATTTCCAACCTTAAGTTTCTTCCCTTGGTTGCCCTTGTATGCCCAGGAAGCGTGTTCCCAAGCTCGCACTAGGTCAATCGCGATCGACGTGTCGGTCGCGATTGATAGGTCCGTCGTGGCTGTCAGTCGCGATTGATGGGTCAATCGCGATTGACACGTGGCCCGGATTTTCAGTCGATCGTGGTCAAAGGGTCGTTGACTCTGTCAGTCACGATTGACAGGTCCGTCGCGAGGCTCTGTCCGTCGTGGTCAAGCAATCGTTGACTGGGGTCGGTCGCGATTGACAGGTCCGTCGGGGCTGTCAGTCGCGATTGACTGGTCGATTGCGATTGATGGCTAGATCGCGATTGATACGTGTCACGCGTAGGTTTTGTCAGTCGTGGTCAGTCGATCGTTGACTCTGTCGGTCGCGATTGATGTGTTGGTCGCGATTGAGAGAGCCATCGGCATGTGTCCGTCGTGGTTTGTCAATCGCCATTGACAGGGCAATCGCGATTGACAGAAATTTGAGGAATTTTAAAATTTTAAACACACATTTGGGAAGCTCTAGGCCTGTAGATTATGGTCATGTACTTTGTTTAGCAAAAAGATCATTTTTTCTGTCGGTCGCGACTGACAGAGGTCAACGCCTCGGGACCTGCACAATCAAATTTTTTACCTGCTGGAGCTGATGCAACTGCTGGGGATGCTGATTCCTACAGAAAATCTCAAATAACACAGAAAATCACAAGCACACAAATGCTCTCTCGCTCTCTCTCACTAGTGAAATGAGGGAAATGGTATGGGTGGGGTGATATGACCAAAAACTGAAATTTTTTGCGATGATGGAGATGGATGTGTGAGATGGTGAGGATGATGATGGTGATGAGAAAACAAGAGAAAATAGGAAAAAGGTGAAGAAAATACCTATAACTCCAATGCGTCAACTCTACGTCTTACCATCACACGCTCGTCCTCAAAGCTCGATCCTCGATAACGGCGCCAAAATTTGGTGTAGCTCAGTGATGAGTAGCACCTCCTTTAATGTCAATCCGGGAAGACGTGAGGATGGTATGATGACCTCGACCAAGTGAAGGCACAAGTGCGTGAGTGTGAAGCACACCAACATGCACACACATACACACACACGCGCACACAAGGCAAGACAAAGAGTGAGAAGCAATGGAGTTCTTTAGATTACTTTCAAAAAGCTCATACAAGTTCAAATCAATTACAAGCTAACCTCAAAAATGAGCTCTCTAGCTCTATTTATAGTTTTTGACTAGGTTTTGGCCTTGTCCAGACCTAGTGTCCGGCCTAGTTAAAAATTCGGTTCTCTACCCTATTTGGAGGTTCAAACGGAGTCTAAAAAATGTGAAAATTGATAGGTAGGTACTTCTAAAGCTCCTCAAGCTCAAGGACAGCTTGGCTTGCACAAAATGGAGCTACAAAAATATGAAATGGTACTTACAATGGTTTTTAGTGATGAAAATCACTATTTTTGTAGGGATTTCTTCTAACATTTTGACATACATTTCCTAGAGCTCCCTACTTGTTCCTTCTTCTTGTGTGCCCAACTCTCTGATGCCTGAAAAATTTAAATGGCCTACTTGCCAGATCTTCTTTGACTACTGTGTCTTCTTCTGCTTTCTCTTCGCTCCGACTCCCTTCGTAGGCTTCCTTGTCTTGTGACTCCTTCAGTTCCTTGACTACTGCCAACAGTGACCTATTATGGTTTGATGGGTGGTTGGATGACCTATCTGAGGTTTGGAAAATTATCTAGAAATGGTGGATGTAGGTAAAGTGAAGGATGGAGAAAGGGTGGTGTGTGAGATAGGTTCACTAAGGGTGAATAGAGGTTGTTCAGGAATGCTAGTGGTGAGGGTTTTGATGGGATGGATGGGAGGTGATGGTGGAAATGGTATTTGTGTGCTTTCGTCGGGTGCATCAGTGTTAGTGGGGCTGGTCATGTGAACGTCTTCTTGAGCTGTGGTAGGGAGTGAGGTAGAGACTTCCATTTGAATCATCTTTCCCCTTCGCGGTTGCGTATCGAGCCTTTGTTGGTCGTAGTGAGGAGGGGTACGATGTATCATGGTCCGCATGGCTTCCACAACTCCACAGGTGTCTGCCAAAAGATTCAATGATTCTATAAAATGAGGGTCCACATCCTCCGCTTGTAGCATTTGGTTCACCATTGCTCTATTTGCCTCTTCTGACAACCTATGCCTTTTTTATACTTGTTTGATTGTTTTGTATAGCCGTTTGATTTGCGCAATGTATGCGGGGGCTTCCTCCTCACTCTCCTCTGATTCATGCCCTTGCACCTCCTCTTGTTCATGTGTGCCTTCAACGTGAGTGTGTTGTGCCTCATCCTCCCAATGTACTCTTTGTTCTTCACGATGTGGGCATCCTCTATGGGATGATGATCCGGGACCTTCAGTGTCTGAAGAGAACTCACCATTAGATAGTTGCTTCGTTTGCAGGAAGGTCTCAAAGTCAAAGGAGGTATCTTCCACCAATGCATCCGTGGAGGCAAACTCAGCATCCGTGGGTAATGGAGGGGCTGACGGAGTGGGTTGTACCATGCCCTCTGATTGTGCTCGTTGGAGATGGATACTGAATGGGGCCACCTGTTCTTCTTCTCTAAGGGAGATTTCTGTGGTGGACTCGCGAGGAATTGGGACTTGGGAAAGAGATCCACACATCCATTTAGCTGGTTGAACTCCTGGTTTCTATCCTTGGAAGAACTGCAGCTGTGAGTAAGTAAGTGCTCGTGCGATCGGCACATCATATGCTAGGCATTTGTAAATGATTCTGGTAATGGCACAACAACCATTCAATGAAGGCTTCCTTACTCCTCGTTTCCCTGCTTCATATAATTGGTCGAGGATCCACACTGACATTTTAATAGGTAGACTCCCTGTCTCCGCTAGGTATAGCTCGTACCAAATCTTTTTATGAGGCTGTGTGAATCGGTCTTGAGCCAGAAATGCAAAGTGCTGAAGGCACATGCACAACAGTATGCCAATGTTTTGGGTGAGGGCACACATATCTTTGAACGTCTTGAGTTTACTATTCTTCATAGACTCCGGTATCAAAGGGTCTCGATCAGAGGGTACATGGGTGCCGTACATCTGGAGGGCCTCCTTGATTAAAGTTATGTTCAGCTCGAACTTTTTCATCTCCTCAGGGTTTGATAGAGAGGGCACAAGGAATGTGCCTGACTGATCTCGATCTCCTGTCACTTTAAGAGTTGCAATCAAGTACTAACATCTAAGGAAATGTGGTTTAGGCAAGGATGCTCTAAAGTAGTCCTTCAATTCTGCTTTCTACCAAATATCTTGAAGAGTTGCTACGTTTTGTAGTGCTTCAAACTCTCTTTAGAAGAACTAAAATCTCCACCATACTCCTCCAAATTCCAAGTTAGACTCCTAGATGTGGTCTGCATCACCTAAATCTCCTGGCATCTCATTGAACCAATGAGAGTGCCCTTTTACCCTTTTTGTTAAGCCGGTCGGTGGATCCAAGATGGGAATTCGTCTCACATTCAGATATTCTATAGGCCTAGCTGTCAGTGGGGCCGCCACGGGCATGGTCTCCCAATCGACTTGAGAACTAGTGCCTGCCTCAGAGCTCATGCCTGCTGCTTCTGCCATGGAACTATTGGTAGCTGATGATGCTAATCTGCTAGAAGAAGAGAGGCACATTAGTGTTGCATAGGAAACATGATGTAATGGTGTTCCCTCCACATTACTAACATGACATTCCAAGTGGTTAGTGGTTAGAGGTGAAGTGTTTGTGATGGGTGTTGTTGGCAGTATACGGGAAGAAGCAAATACGGGCATACATGCAGATCTAGCACTAAGGCAACCCTTTATTTTTTTCCAAACCCCTACACCATTTAAAAGTGATTCTTATCACTAAAAACCCTTGTAAATATCATTTCACCTTTTTGTAGCTCCATTTTGTACAAGCCGAGGAGTCCTCGAGCTTGGGGAGCCTTAGAAGTAGTTGCCTGCTAATTTTCATATTTTTTAGATCTCGTTTGAGCCCTCAAATAAGCCCTGGAACCTAATTTTTAACTAGGCCGGACACTAGGTCTGGACAGGGCCAAAGCTAGTCAAAAAACTATAAATAGAGCTAGAGAGCTCATTTTTAGGGGCGGCTGGTAGTTTTGAGCTTGTATGAGAACTTTGTTGCAATAGAAGTGATTCCATTGTCTTACTCTCTTTGTTCTTGCCGTGTGTGCACGTGTGTGTGTATGTGTGTGCATGTTAGTGTACTTCTCACTCACACATTTGTGCCTTCACTTGCTCGAGGTCTTCATACCATCCTCATGTCTTCCCGGATTGACATTAAAGGAGGTGCTACTCATCACTGATCTACACCAAATTTTGGCGCCGTTGCCGGGGATTTGAGCCTTGAGGACGAGCGTGTGATGGTATGACATAGAGAGGACGCGTTGGAATGGTAAGTAGTAGGTAAATTTCTGATTTTTCTCCATCTCCATCTCCATCTCCATCTCCATCTCCATCTCCATCTCCATCTCCATCTCCATCTCCATCTCCATCTCCATCTCCATCTCCATCTCCATCTCCATCTCCATCTCCATCTCCATCTCCATCTCCATCTCCATCTCCATCTCCATCTCCACCTCCTTCTTCATCTCCACCTCCACCTCCTTCTCCACTACATATTCCCTCTTCCTTGTCATTTCCCTCATTTGTTGTGTGCGAGTTTGAGAGAGAGCGAGCGCGTGCATTTGTGTTGTGTTTTTGCATGTTTCTTGCAGGTACCAGCTCCATCACCATCTCCAACAAGCTCAGCAGGAACATTGTGTGCAAGCAATGCATTCCAAGGAAAGCTAGCAAGGGTGAGTACCAAGCTTGGGAGAAGGCTTCCTGGGCTTGTGTTGAAGCTCAAGGTCAAGGACAAAGCATGGAAGTGCATCAAGGAAGTGGACACACAAGAAGAAGGAGCAAGTAGGGAGCTCCAAGAAGCACCTGTCAAATTTTCAGAAGAAATCCCTACAAAAATAGTGATTTTTATCACTAAAAACCATTGTAAATACCATTTTCCATTTTTATAACTCCATTTTGTTCAAGCCGAGGAGTCCTCGAGCTTGAGGAGTATTAGAACTACCATCCTACCAATTTTCATAATTTTTAGACTCCGTTTGAGCCCCCAAATAAGCCCTGGAACCTATTTTTTAACTAGGCCGGACACTAGGTCTGGACAGGGCCAAAACCACTCAAAAACTATAAAAAGGGATGGAGAGCTCATTTTTGAGGTTAGCTTGTTGTAGATTTCAGTTTTGTAAGAGAGCTCTTTGGTAATCGAAGCTTTCCATTGTTCCACTCTTTGCTCTTGCCTTGTGCGCATGTGTGTGTATGTGTGTGCATGCTTGTGTGCTTTCACTCACGCACTTGTGCCATCAATTGCTTGCGGTCTTCATACCGGTCCTCACGTCTCCACGGATTGACATTTATGAGGTGTATCTCCTCACGTTGGTACTCACCATTGTGCTAGAGTGACACCAAATTTGGCGCCGTTGCCGGGGAGAGAGCTTGGAGGACGAGCGTGTGACGGTAAGACGTAGAGTAGCGACGTTGGAAGGTAAAAAAATCATCATTTTCAGTTCAGTTTTTGAATTTCGCTTCTTCTTCATCTTCATCATCATCACCATCTCCACCCACCTTCATCTTCTCAGTTTTTTCCATTTTTTAGAGTACATTCACCTTGTTTTTACTTGTGGTTGTGAGCAAGAAGCTTAGAGAGGGTGCAGAACAGAGGCGCTGAAGAAATAGTACCAAAAATAACAAAAAAATCTGAGTGAATAACCCCGGACAAGACAAACCTGCACCAAGTATCGTGGAAGCTGCGCCAGAGATCGTGAGTGAGAAATCGGGCAAACTGGGGTTACACAGAGCAAGGGGAAGTGACTAAGAAGTTAGAGAGACTCTCAAGGTGAGAAAACACACATTTAATCTATAATTTCTCAGTAAACTAAGTTTGGAAAGGGAAACAATCTGCGTCAGGTATCGTTTGGTACTGACAGAGGTGAAAAGGAGTGATTTGGGGTGATACAGAGAGTGAGGAGAGGAGAGAGGAAAGAGTAGAGCATGTGTACAAACAAAACTTAGAAAAAATCTTTCCCAAAATTTGTCTAAGGGTCAAGTATCGTTTTGCTCCCGCGGTCGAGTATCGCGATACTTAGCAAGTATCGTTTTACTCCTGTGGTCGAGTATCGCGATATTTCCCTCCTTTCGGTATCGTTTGGTCCAGAGATCGTTTTGATCAAAGATCGCGATACTCACTAGCAATCGTGTATCATCTGGATCAAAGATCATGTATCGTTTGGCTTAAGTATCGTGTATCGCTTCTCAGAGATCGCGATACTCACCAAAGATCGGGTATCGTTTTGATTCAGGTATCGTCGATCGTTTTGAGCCAAGTATCGAATATCGTTGGTGCCAAAGATCGTTTCAATCAAAGATCGCGATATTCACCAGCGATCGTGTATCGTTTGGTTCATAAGTCGTGTATCGTTTGCATGAGAGATCGGTATCGTTTCGGTCGGAGATCGGTATCGTTTGTCAAAGATCGCGATATTTATCAGAGATCGGGTATCGTTTAAGTCAGAGATCGTGTATCGTTTTCTTCCAAATATCGAGTATCGTCTTGAGCCAAGTATCATTTTGCCCGAGTATCGTGGACTTCAAGTATCGCGATATTTCTCAACTATCGTGTATCGTGACAAGGTAAGTATCGTGTATCGTCATACAGCTATCGCGATACCTATCAAAGATCGTGTATCGTGGAGTTTGCTCACGATACTTGTTGAAGATCGTGTATCGCCTACTTCAAGTATCGCGATACATACCAAGTATCGTGTATCGAGTTCCTCAAGTATCAAGTATCGTGTCCTACAAATGTCATGTATCGCCTGATTTGAAGCATTTTCTGAGAGACCCTGTTTCCCTGTTTTAACCCCAAAACCCTGAACTGGCATAACTTTCTCATACGAAATCCGTTTGCTGTGATTTTGGTTTTGTTGGAAAGCTCGTGGGGAATACAACCAAAGCTCGTGGTTAAATTAATACCAGGATTATTAGATAGGGTATTTTGAAGTTGACCCTCAGGAAAATTGGAAAACCAAGGTGTTCCAAAGGATTTTGAGCAATAGAAGAGAACTTTGGGACTAGAGACCAAGGCTTATGAACCTGAGATCTGGCAGACACTTAGGCAAGGATAGACAAAGCATTAGATCATCTGAGGCTAGTGTCAACCATACAGCCAAGTCTTGGGCTCAACAGCTTAGTGGTTATCCTTACACATGAAGTTCAGAAACCAGTGACTCAGAAATGTCTTTTAGCATGGAAAGACCCACACGTGGTTCAGGCACTGCCTATTTACAGACACCAGAAGGTCCCTATAAGACCCAATTGGAGTATATCAGGACCAACCAATTAGGTGCTCGCATCTATGAGGATGGTCTAAGGCGATCAGTGGTTCAACTCAAAAATCCTGACCAACTCTTTGGACTTGAACACCCAGTGGTCAAGTTTGAAGAGGGTGCTTACATTGATAAGGAAGGAACCATGTATGTGGTTACCAACTTACCAGATAGGACAGATGAGTTTGGAAATATCATTCCTGAGAACGAGATAGGAGACCTAGAGAAAGGAGACCTAGGAGGAGAACCCAAGACCCCTAGAGGTAAGTCAGTCTTAACCAGAGTGCTCACTCCAGAATGGATTCCTCAAGATAATAAAAGCATAGAACTATTCGTGAATAGAGAAACGGAGGAAGCCTTTTGGAGATTTAGGCCAGATCAACCCAGCCCAGTAGTCACCATCTATGAATTCAAGGATCCAGAGATACCAGGGAAAGTTGTCTATCTAGATCACACATCTCAAAAATTATTCTTGGTATCAGATCATGACAGACATGCTTACACTTAGCAAGGTGAATCAATTTTTCCTCCACCAAGATCTAATGTTTCCCAGGGCCTCCAGGGAGCCGGATCATCCAAGGCTCATGAAACCCAGTGGGAAAGAACTGGAGAGAGACCGGAGGTAAGCTTTGCAGACACTGTAGGCAGAGACAGATCAGGATATGGAACGGAAAGACCTGAAAGGGAGAGACATAGAGTTTATAGGCATCAAAGAGATGATCATGATTTCCCATTGCCTAGACCACGAGAGCACTCAAGAACCCTTAGACCGTCTCAAGTGGTTAAAACAATGAAGAACTACTTTGATGGATTTGGAGATCCTTATGATCATGTGGCGGAGTTCAAGCAAGTGCTAAGAGCTGAACAGGTTGAAGACTTATTCACCCAGTTCGAGGCATTTGGATTGACTCTTAAGGGTATTGCCTTAGCTTGGTTTCAACCTCTAAACAGTCGCAACTATGGAGAGATAGGTCAGCTGCTAGAAGAATTCATTGTGGAATTTTCCAAAAGCGGTATCAGGCATAACACATCATCCTTGATCCACAGCTTCAAGCAGACACCCCAAGAAACAGTGCGACTTGCAGGAAGAAGATTTAGGCAGTACTTGGAAAGATGCCCTGTACCAGAATTACCCACATCAGCCAAACAGGTGGCACTGTTTTTAGATGGCCTATTGAGCACAAAATTAAGGTCATATGTATACTTGAAAGAGCCTAGATCCATAGAAGAGTGTATACGGATGTGCATTGACATAGAAGACAACTTGGGTGAGGAGTTAGAACTATCCAAACTCTATAAGGACTCTGATAGTTCTACAAGTCATACCTCTAGAACCTCCACTGAGATAGATGAGATAGCTGAACAAGTGGCCAAAAAGCTAGGAGTTCAAAATAGACAAACGCCAAGGGTCACCTCAGTGAAGCGATGTTATACATGTGGAGGAGATCACATGGCTAATGTTTGCCCATTGACGGCTCAACCCCAAGGAAGCCCTAATGCTCTATATTGCACCATTGAGAGGAAATATACAAATCATACGACCCAAGATTGTCCCTATAATAGGCAAGCTGTTAGACAAAATTATCAGCAACCTTACCAGCAGGGTAGGTATCAGAATCAGTACCAACAGCCATATTATAGGCCACAACAATATCAACCTCAATACCAGCAGCAATATCAGGCACCATATAGGCCACAACCAGTCCTAGGAAACCAACCGCCAGCTCCTGCCAATGTGATCCCAGTTAAATATACGATGGCGGAGGAGAACCATAATAGAGCATTGGTGCCACTAACCCCATTGGTCTCAGAAAATGATTCTCACGCTCATGGTTCAGACTACTTCCATGAAGATAGTCCACATGCTTATTATATAGAGTCACCTGAGCAAAGTGAGACTTCTCAGTGTCAATATGAGGCACCACCTATGGAACAAAATTGGGAGCCAGAATACTCCAATGTCATGTATATGAATCCAAATCCTAGGCCCCAATTGAGACAAGTAAGACCACAAGCCCCTAGAGGACCATGCTTTAGATGTCAGGGCGACCATTTCATTCGTGAATGCCCCCACCAACCAGCTCTGGGACAAGGGCAAAACATCACAATACAAGGCTTTTGTCCTGAGTGTGGCAAGGAACATCTTCCTAGAGAGTGTCCGAGAAACCCCTCTAGTGCACCCAAGGTTACACCCATCAATGTGGTAGGCTTAGTGGCAGATTCAAGTCCAAGTAGTAGTAATGTGGCTCCTGTACAGGCAGTTACTAGGGCACAGGCTACACAACAAGCAAAACCATCTGAGCAGTCGGAGTCAAGTGAGGCAGGAGAGCCTAGTAAGAGGAAACCAAGAACATGGAAGGATACCAGAGAGAAGGCTAATCGCAAGTGGAACAAAAAGTTATCCAAGCTAGAAGAAAGCCTAAGGGATACCAAAACAAAAATAGAAGACATTGCATCTCAAAGCCCCTCACATACCGAAGCTCCATCCACTCCATCTCATTCCACCCCACCACCCATTGTAAATAATCCACAACCAGGGTCTGTTCTTGCAGATCCAACCCCAGAAGGCTTGGACATGATGTTCAAGGCCTACCAGGCTCGTCTTCAAGAAGGGCCAACAGCTGCAAACCTAGACAAGAGTTACCCTAGAGCAGATTTAGAGATTGAACGGATGAAAATGTGCATGAAAATGGTAGAACAAGCTCAGGCTATACTTGAGACTAGTCAAAAGTTCAATCAGACAAACTCTGTCAAATCAGATTTGCATATCCAAGGCTTACTAGAAAGATTAGAGCAGTTGGTAAACAAACCACAAGTTTCTTTACCTCCACAGGCTCAACCAGTTATTGAAAGAGGAAGCTCACCACCAATGGGAGCTCATGTTCCTAATTCCACGGATGCTGGAATACCTCCTTCGATTCAACAGTACTCTCAAGAGTTCTTGCGGGAAATACAGGAAGAGAAATGGGCCAAGGAGAAGGGTAATTCCCCTCCTATTCCGGAGATTGATGATCTTCATGACCAATTTCCCCAAGACATTCCGTCTATCTATGGAGACCAAGCAGAGCAACAAGAAGATGAAAGATTAGATTTTGAATCGAATTCTTTACAAGAGTTGCCTCATTACACAGGCCCGTGGGAATCTGAATCTCTCCAGATCAGAGCCCCCACAATATTGGTAAGAAATGAAGACTCAGTGATTCCAAGAAACACTGATGTTGTGAAGAACACTAAGGTTCAATGTCATCTCACTGTGGAAGAGCTGCTCAAAGCAAAACCTGAGCTCTGGAATCATGTGAAGGATCAGGTTCCAGAACTTGAATCCAATATGCCAAAAGTAGGCTCTAAGCAAAAAGTTCCAGAGATACCTCTCGACAAGATAGGAGACATGAGCGAAGGTGAAGAAGGTAACACTTATCTTCCAATCACCTATCAAGGTTACACAACCAAAGCAATTGTAGATTCGGGTGCTGGTGTTGCTATTGCGACCACCTCCTTGTGGAAGCGTTGGGGCAAACCCACATTAAGACCAACAAGAATGAAGCTTCAAATGGCAGATGGTCATTTTGAAAGACCTCTAGGATTGCTTGAAGGGATAACTCTAACCACATGTGGTGTAGAGTTTGAACATACATTTGCTATATGTGACTTTGAAAAAAATAATGTCTACGAGATGATCCTAGGAAGACCCTTCCTACGACAATTGCAAATAGTACAGGATTGGGGAACCAACTCCTTGTACTTACAGCACTTAGGGGTCACCACCCAGGTCAATTTGAAGGATTACACCTTCAGAGATGTACCACCCCTACAGTGGAATCCTATCCACAAAGCGAAAGAAGATTCTATCTCCGTGCATGCTGGAAGTTCACCTGATCCATCATGGCTCCATGAAGATACTCACTTGTGGATGTGCAAAGTCGCAGAGGAAGAGGAAAAGCGCCTAAAAGCGAGAGAAGAAGGAACTCCCCCAGGAGATAGACCAATAAAAGACCCAGCCTATACACCGATGATATTTCCAGATGAGGAATTTGAGCCTCATGGTTGGGCAGAAATCTTAGCTACCATGGACATAGCGGTCAATGAAGAACAATGGACACCTCACTGTGATGAGGAGGGTTATGATATTTCAGTGTTCATGTGTCAGCCCCTGTTGGAAGAGTGTGATCCTAATGAGTTCATAGAAGAAGAAGAGAATGACGATGATTTAGAATCCATTGTGATGGATACTTACTTTGACTCAGAGGAACACTATTTAGAAGACATAGGAGTGTTAACCCAAAAAGAAGAAGAACCCCTCACGAGTATTAAAACGATAACTTCAAAGGAAGGAAGTGAGGGAGGTCAAAAGAAAAAGAAAAGAAAAGCAATGAAACAAGAAGAGGAAGAATCATTGTTTGAAGTACCAGATAATTTCAAGAAATATGAAGTGGAAGACCAAAAAATTTTGGTACGGATGCCTAAGAGAGAGGCCATTATAGGAGAAGCATATGACAATAAAGAAAAGACCAAAAAAATTGTAGTGACCATTGAAGGGAACGAAGAACGATGTACGTACATAGGAGATGACCTAAGTGCAAAAGAAGAAGCAGAGCTTGTAGCTCTATTAAGGGAATATAGGGATGTGTTCGCATGGCACTATAGAGACTTGAAAGGAGTAGATCCAAAGATTTGCTCTCATACGATTCCGATGACCGCTGATGCCAAGCCCACCAAACAAAAGCCCTACACATATAATGACAATTATGTAGCCAAAATAAAGGAGGAAATTGACAGGTTGATTGAAGCTGGATTCATCTATGAGATTGAGCACAGTGAATGGGTGTCCCCCATTGTGGTGGTGCCCAAGAAGAATGGGAAGTTGCACGTGTGCATTAACCTTAAAAAAGTTAATGCCGCTACGATCAGAGATAGTTATCCACTTCCAATCACCGAACATCTATTGGAGCGTGTTGCAGGCAAGGAAGTTTATAGCTTCCTTGATGGATTTTCAGGTTACAACCAAGTAGCCATTGCCCCCGAAGATCAACACAAAACGGCCTTTGCCACAGAATGGGGAATTTTTGCATTTCGTGTGATGCCATTTGGGCTCACCAACGCACCTGCAACATTCCAAAGGCTCATGTGTCATGTCTTCAAAGAGTTCTTGCGGAAGAGCTTAGAAGTATATGTGGATGATTTATGTGCGCATTCCCAACAGAGAAGTTACCACATCCCTGAGCTCAGACAAATCTTCAACAAGTGTAGAGATTATCGAGTGTGTCTGAACCCAGAGAAGTGTGTGTTCATGGTACGACAAGGTAAAATCTTAGGTCACATTGTTTCTAAGAATGGAATTTCAACAGATGAAGACAAGGTAAGAGCGATAGCAGAGTTGCCAAGACCAAGAAATGTTAAAGAGGTACAGGCCTTTATGGGCCATTGTGGATATTACCGTAGGTTTATCCACATGTGTGCCATCATAGATAAACCTCTTTATGGGTTGTTAACAAATTTTGAGTGGAACGAGGAATGCGAGAATTCCTTCAACGAGCTGAAAAGACGTTTGTGCACAGCACCAATATTGACTACTCCGGATTGGAGCAAACCCTTTCATGTCCATGTAGATGCCTCCAATCATGCAATAGGATGTGTGCTAGCACAACCCACAGGTGAAGGAAACCTAGATTTGCCGATAGCATATGCTAGTAGGCAATTAAATGCAGCTGAACGAAATTATACCACAACGGAGAGAGAAGGTTTAGGTATGGTATATGCTGTGAAGAAGTTTAGACACTATCTATTGGCCAATAAGTTCAAGTTTTTCACTGATCATCAAGCTTTACTATATTTGGTCAATAAACCTTGCAATACAGGCCGCTTAGTAAGATGGTTCCTCTTACTAATGGAATACGACTTTGAAGTTGTTGTCAGGAAAGGTAGAACCCATCTTAGGGCAGACCATCTTTCTCGCATCACTTCAGGAGAGCCACCACAAGGAGTGTTTGATGAATTGCCCGATGCTTATCTGTTCAATTTAGAAGTTGTTCCTAAATGGGCAAATAAGTTAGTACCAGTCCTAACCTTCGGGCCTGCAAATAAGAATGTGAAAACAAGCAAAGAAGAAATTGTAAAATCACAAAAGTATCAAATATTGGCCGGAAGTATGTACAAGCAAGATACCGAGGGCGTATTAGCTTGTTGTGTTGAGGACGATGAACATATTAGTTGGTTGCAACAAGCCTATGAGGGATTGCTAGGAAATCATTACTCTAAACAACGAACATTGCAGAATCTAAAACGTTTAGGAGTGTATTGGCCTAGCATGGACAAAGAAATACAGGAGTGGATCCAGAATTGTCCAGTGTGCCAGAAGAGACCCCCAGTGGAGCATGCCACTCTTTATCACGTGTCATTAATCCCAGATTGGAGTGCTCCATTGGTTGCGTTCATGAGATCGGGAACATTACCCAATCAGGCTAGTCTTGCAAGAAAACGGAGCATGGAGCAAGAGGCTCAAGACTATGCCTTAGTAGGAGACAACCTATATCGAAGAGGCAAGGATGGTTACCTAAGACTGTGCGTTCATGAATCAGACTATTTGAAAGTCTTAGAAACTGCACACAACGGTGCTGCAGGTGGACACTTTGGGCCTGACAGAGTAATTAAGACCATTTTATTCTCAGGACTTTGGTGGCCCACTCTTCATATGGATGCACATACTTATGTGAAGAAATGTGACACATGCCAACGTGCCCAATATCCGATAAGAAAAGACGAGATGCCTTTAAGGCCAATGATGGGAGGACGCGCATTCTCGAAGTGGGGCATAGACTTTGTTGGTCATCATGCTGTTTGGGCATACCGAGTTGCCTACAAAACGGTACTCAATGCTACCCCATTTCAGATGGTCTTTGGACAGAATGCCGTGCTACCATTAGACTTCCTAATCCCTGCCTTGAAAGTAGCACAAGAGCATGAGTGGAATGGACATGAGTTGTCTTCCAGGATCTTTGATCTAGAACGCTTAGGTGAGACAAGGCTACAGGCAGCAGCAGGCATTTATGCTGCAAAGAAAAGGCAAAAGGCATACTTTGATGCCCATGTAAAGGATAAAGGATTGAAGGAAGGAGATCTAGTGCTGGTTTATACGCTAAAGCAACATGCCCGAAAATTGGAGAAACGAGGATATGGACCCATGATCATTAATAGACTCTCCACTAGTGGTGCAGTTCAATTGGCCACTTTAGAAGGTGATATCTTACCAAACTATATAAGTGGTTGTCGAGTCAAGTTATATCAAGAACCTCTTACAAAGGAAATGCTCATGAGACTCAACACTGCTAAGAAGCGAAAAGAAGAAGAGTTAAGGGTTAGAGAAGAAGCACAAGCAGAGGCTAGAGAGCGCATCAGAAGAAATAAGTTACGGCGGCTAGGCCTAGATGTCAACACAAAAGCTCCAAAATATCACATGGACATGTGCCAAAAATCGGGCATAACTACTTCTCGAATAATTGATCGACGGCCCTTTGTGACTATAGAGGTAGGACAAGGAAAGAGTGTAAGGACTGTGAGAGCATTGGTTGACTCAGGAGCAGCAACTAGTGCAGTTAGACTTTCATACTGCCAAGACCTGCATTTGGACATCAAGCCCATAGAAGCCTATCTCATAGGATTAGGAGGCGTGGAAACACCCTGTTTGGGCGAGGTGGAACTTCCCATCTACCTTCAAGATGTTCCGATAAAAGTCAAAATGCTAGTGTGTCATGATGAGGACCTCACAGAACCACTTGTCTTGGGTCAAGATTGGATTTACGACCATGCTGTCAACTTGAACCTAAGAAGTCAACTTCTTCAAGTTTGGGTATATGATCAATGCATTACATTAGAATTGGAGAATCGGATGTCCACTGAAACTGACACCACACACTCTCTTTGTTCCTCTAAGGCTAATCTTCTCGAACAAGATGTCGTAGATGTCAAAAGCTCTATGATCCAGACGGACGCAATCACGGAAGGACAGTCGCAAAGGCAAGATGAACCTTCTTCTTGTTTTTCCAAGAGTAAAGCGTCCACGGTAGTTCAACCTCAGAAGCAAGCAAAACAGTGCAAGACAGCCAGTCTATCAAATAGACAAAGAGCCTTCAAGAGGAAAGAAGTGTTGGGCATGACACAGATCTGGGTAAAGAAAGGAGTACCACCATCGATGTTACCTCAAAGACTCCCACCCAACCAGATCGACCATGACAACAGAAGGACCAAGCACCTACGACAGGGTCAAGCACAAAGAATCCATCAAATTTGGGTACCGAAGCTATCAATGAAGGCCGACCACAATCAGGTACAAATTTGGGTGCCTAAAAAATTAGCTACAGCTCAACAAGGGCGATTACAGATGTGGGTACCCAAGAAGCTCTTACACGTACAAAGACCTATGCTCCCCGCCATGCGAAAGGCCTCAACAAAGAAGCCAAGGAAAGCAAAGGGTAAGAACAGAGCACAAAGACCAAAAGAAGCTAAAATCAACCCTTCTACAAAAAAAAGGTAGGCACTCACCCAGGATATGGGTTTGGAAGCCAAAAGCACATGCAACATCCACAGAACCAAGGGGCCAACTACACTGGATACCAAAGTTTGGATAGCATCCAAAGAAGAACTGGCCTGAGGTGATCTCTACAGTACCAAAACCTATTCCAAAATGGGTTCCAATCCGGAGGATTACATCATTTCGAGATCCGATAGACACCTCCAATCAAAGAATTCATCAAGTATACAAGTAACATCAAAAGCCTCGACCAGTAGCAACCATGTGCCTTTGGCATAACCTTGTCGTTTGCACCATTCAGGTCATGCATTTCCAAAGTATGCATCAATATAGGGCCACCTTACATGGCCGTGCATAGACACAATTGAGAAATCCCAGGCACATGAGACACAACACAATTTTCACATGCAAAATATGTTATTGATACTAATATCTTTCTTCTTGGTTGATGCCATTGTTCCCAAAAAAAAAAAAAAAAAAAAAAAGAAGAGGGACAAAGAAGAGGATTGTGCTTGAAAATGCTCATCACCGAACTTCCAGCAAGAACATCCCTCAACAAAAAGGACAAGCCGATGGTCAAACACCAAGTGGAACCACAACACGAAGCGATGAAGATCAACGGACCCTTCACCATGGTAAGACGTGTATGTTTCAACAACACTATCGCCATGATCGATTAGGAAACCTCTTCGTCAGCATACCCTTGAGCACTTAGCTCAAGACCCAATCTCTTGCACCATACTTCTTGCCATGCATTTTCCAAGTACGCATACGTAGGGCCACATTACAAGGCCATGCACAAGGCACATAATTTGTTCAACCCATGCACTAATGCACTTAACCATCATCCATTATGGGTTACAAGTACTTGGCACGAAAACTATGAAAGCCATCTTTGGAAGAATCAGAGGACATCACGGTGACCACTACAAGAACAAGGGCGCCATCCACCATTGAGAGTTGCTCATAATCAACATTAAACACCTCCTCTGAGCAACTAGTAGTTTTGGAAAACTCACAAATGCACCATCCAGATGGAATACAAGGCAGAAGCACGTACAAAGGGGCTACAAACTGCAAGAGATAACAGTGGCAAAGTGAAGAACCAGACAAACGACCAGGATACATTGGGAAGAGGGATCGCTCTTGTTGCACGTAACGGACACTACCTCTCAATGTACTACATGGAACAACCACGACAACAAGGGTCTGTCAGGGACGACAGACTCAAGAGGGGGGGGAGTGTTGAAGCTCAAGGTCAAGGACAAAGCATGGAAGTGCATCAAGGAAGTGGACACACAAGAAGAAGGAGCAAGTAGGGATCTCCAAGAAGCACCTGTCAAATTTTCAGAAGAAATCCCTACAAAAATAGTGATTTTTATCATTAAAAACCATTGTAAATACCATTTTCCATTTTTATAACTCCATTTTGTTCAAGCCAAGGAGTCCTCGAGCTTGAGGAGTATTAGAACTACCATCCTACCAATTTTCATAATTTTTAGACTCCGTTTGAGCCCCCAAATAAGCCCTGGAACCTATTTTTTAACTAGGCCGGACACTAGGTCTGGACAGGGCCAAAACCACTCAAAAACTATAAAAAGGGCTGGAGAGCTCATTTTTGAGGTTAGCTTGTTGTAGATTTCAGTTTTGTAAGAGAGCTCTTTGGTAATCGAAGCTTTCCATTGTTCCACTCTTTGCTCTTGCCTTGTGCGCATGTGTGTGTATGTGTGTGCATGCTTGTGTGCTTTCACTCACGCACTTGTGCCATCAATTGCTTGCGGTCTTCATACCGGTCCTCACGTCTCCACGGATTGACATTTATGAGGTGTATCTCCTCACGTTGGTACTCACCATTGTGCTAGAGTGACAGCTTGTGTAGTAGTCTGGTCAACCAGCTAATTGAGGTTGGAAGATCTCTCAACCCTCCTTTGTCAATTCCTAGCCTAGGCTAAGTACGACTTAGGTGTGGTAATTAATTAGGACAACGCTAGGCACACATCAAGTCCAAGAGAACTAAGCAACTAAGTGCAAGCATTAAGTAGGACTTAAGTGCTAAAACCCTAAGGGACAAAAGTAAACTTGAATCGATCACTTATCAAGTGCGAAATTCACTTAAGCATTCCTGACGACGTGATACCAGACAAGATCATAAACATAATAATCAACTAAAAAGAACAAAGTGATTGGTGTCAATTAACCTGCAACGAGAGTGTACTTGGGATCAAGGGGGTAGAGAAACCAGGCATATGAACCTTAGGTCAGGTAGACACTTAGGCAGAGACAGACAAAGCCTCAGATCTTCTGAAGCTAGTGTCAATCACACTGCTAGTCTTGGGCCCAGCAGTTGAGTGATTACCCATACACCCCACGATCAGAAACAAGTGATTCTGAAATGTCCTATCACATGGAGAGACCAGTAGGAAGTTCAGGATTGGCTTATCTAGAAAAGCCAGAAGGACCTTACAAGACTCAATTGGAATACATCAGGACTAATCGTCTAGGTGCTCGCATCTACGAAGATGGCCTGAGAAGGTCTGTGGTCCAGATTAAGAACCCCGATCAACCCCATGGATTAGAACACCCAGTAGTTAAGTTCGAGAATGGAGCATACCTAGATAAAGAGGGGACTATATATGTAGTCACCACTCTTCCTGATAGAACAGATGAGTTTGGAAATGTGATTGCGGAGACCGACATGGGTGATATAGAGCAAGGGAATGTAGAGAGAGAGCCAAGAACTCCCCATGGTAAATCTGTCTTGACCAGAATCATGACTCCAGAGTGGATTCCACAGGATAATAAAAGCATAGATTTGCTTTTAAACCGAGAAACCGATGAGGCTTTTTGGAGATATAAACCTGCTCAACCTCAGGAAGTAGGCGCTCTCACAATCTATGAGTTTAAAGACCCTGATAGTCCAGGCAAAGTAACCTACCTAGACAATACATCAGAGAGGATCTTCGTGGTCACCGAGCATGGCAGACATGCCTACACATGGAAGGGTGAATTTGTGTTTCCCCAACCTCGGACTAATGTGTCATACAGTCACCAAGGAGCTGGGACCTCCCAAGCTCATGGTGCTCTAAGAGATAGAAGTAGAGACAAACCTGAGGTAAGTTTCGCCAACTCCCTGGGAAGAGAAAGAACGGGAACGGAAAGGAATAGAGTGGAACCTGAGGGACATAGAACCCCATGGAATCAAAGGAATGCGGACGATTTCCCTTTGCCAAGACCGAGAGAACACACTAGAACCCTAAGACCAACTCAACTGGTAAAGTCCATGAAGAATTACTTCGATGGCACTGGTGACCCTTATGACCACGTGGCAGAGTTTAGGCAAGTCTTGAAAGCTGAACAGGTAGAGGACCTATTCACACAATATAATGCTTTTGGTCTAACCCTTAGGAACACTGCCCTCACTTGGTTCCAACCACTCAACGAGAGGCATTTCAGAAACATAGACCAGCTCTTAGAGGCATTTATCATTGAGTTTTCTAAGAGTGGCATCAGGCACAACACTTCCTCACTAATTCATAGCTTCAAGCAAACACCTCGAGAGACGGTCATACTAGAAGGAAGACGGTTTAGGCAATACCTAGAGAGATGCCCGATGCCTGAGTTACCCACACCATCCAAGCAAGTGGCCTTGTTCTTAGATGGATTGTTGAGCACCAAGCTCAGGTCATATGTGTATCTGAAGGACCCCAGAACTATAGAAGAGTGCGTGCGCATGTGCATAGACATTGAGGATAATTTAGGTGAGGAGTTAGAACTGTCAAAAATCTATAAGGATTCTGATAGCTCTAGTAGCCTCACATCTGGTCAATCCACATCCATTGAGGAACTTGCAGAGAAGGTAGCTCAAAAACTAGGTGTCTCTAGCAAACAAATTCCGAGATTTGCCCTAGTTAAGCGGTGTTACACTTGTGGCGGTGACCATATGGCAAATGTATGTCCCATTACGGCCCAACCCCAGGCGAATCCTAGTAGCCAGTATTGCACCATAGAGCGAAGGTACACCAACCGCACTGCACAAGACTGCCCATATAACAAACAAACTGTTAGGCAAAACTACCCTCAGCCATATCCACAACAGGGTAGATACCAGAATCAGTACCCACCACAACAATACAACAGACCACAGCAAACTTATCAGCCACCCTATCAAGGGCAGCAGAGACCTCAACCAGTCCTAGTACAGCAACCCCCTGCTCCAACCAATGTGATCCCAGTGAAATATGCATCTGCTGAAGAAAATCCGAACAGAGCCATAGTCCCAGTCACCCCATCGCTATCAGACAGTGATCCAAGTGACCATAGTTTTGACTCCACACATATTGATAGCCCACATGCTTACTACATGCAGTCACCCGAGCATAACGAGTCATACTATTATGAGGACCCAAGTGAAAATAGTGGGGAGCCTGAGTATGCTAATGTCATGTACACCAAACCCAACTCTAGACCTCAACCTAGGCAAGTACGACCCCCATTTCCTAGAGGACCATGCTTCAGATGTCAGGGAGATCACCTTATACGGGATTGTCCATTGCCCACCCCTACACAACCTCAACCAGTAACAATTCAAGGTTTCTGTCAAGACTGCGGAAAAGAGCATCTCCTACGAGATTGCCCAAAGAACCCTAATAACATGCCTGAAATCACTCCTATCAATGTCGTTGGGTTAGTAGTAGACTCCACAGGGAGTGTGACTTCCACTGCACCTGTGCAAGTGATCACAAGAGCCCAAGCACTACAGTAAAACCAAGGTGTTGGTCAGGAAAAGAGCCCCAAGGTGAGTGAAACAGAGAGCATAACCAAAAAGAGGACTAGAGCCTGGAAGGATAGTCGTGAAAGAATGAAAAGGCAATGGGCAAAAAAGATGAGCGAACTTGAAGAAAGCTTGAGGGAAACCAAAGCAAAGATAAGTGAACTCGCATCTCAAAACCACTCTCACACCACCCCTCCAGCACCTCTTCCTTTACCCACCAATCCATCTTCTTCCATTCCCCAACCTTTCAATACACCACCCTTAACCCACCCACCACCCAGAGTAGGATCCGTCCTAGCCGATCCCACTCCCGAGGACCTAAACATGATGCTTAGAGCATATCACGCCAGGATCCAAGAAGGGCCAAACGTAACTGATCATGAAAAGTGTTACCCTAGAGCAGAACTAGAGCTGGAACGAACCAAAATTTGTGCTAAGATGGTGGAATTGGCTCAGACTATGTTTGAAGCCAGTCGCCTTTTTAACATCTCTAGTTCAGCTAAGACGCAGTTACACTTTGATGGACTACTAGAACGAATAGAGAGGCTAATTGCACAATCAAAAAAGGAGCCCGCCTCTCAAAATAAGGGCAAGGCAAGTGAGAACGTGAGCCTACCTCCCCAGGAAGCCTACGTGCCTAACTCTACGGAGCCAGACACATCATCTTCTATGTATCGGTTCACACTAGAATTCCTCCGAGAGATTCAAGAAGACAAATGGGCTAAAGAAAGTGAAGTCCCTCCTCCCATTGAACTTGTGGATGATGCACACGATCAATTCCCACAGGACATCCCATCCATTTATGAGGAGCATGAGAGCACCCACTCTCAAGAGAGATTAGACTTTGAGTCTAATTCTCTACAAGAATTACCACATTTCACAGGCCCATGGGAAACCAAGTCTACTTGTCTGAGAGCGCCCACAGTCATGATAAGAAATGAAGCTTCTACCATACCTAGGAATACAGAGGTAGTAAAGAACACTAAAGTGCAGTGCAATCTCACTTTAGAAGAGCTACTCAAAGTTAAGCCAGAAGTGTGGAAACATGTAGCCAAACAAGTGCCAGACATAGCGAAATCGCGCTCCCAAGTAGGATCTCATAGAACAGTGCCTGAAATACCATTGGATAAGATAGGAGACATGAGTGAAGGAGAAGAAGGAAATACCTATCTCCCAGTTACCCATCAAGGTTACACAACCAAGACGATTTTGGACTCTGGTGCAGGAGTTGCAATTGCTACAACTTCCCTTTGGAAGCGTTGGGGCAAGCCAACACTCCGACCAACAAGAATGAAATTGAAGATGGCCGATGGTCATATTGAAAGGCCCTTAGGATTGCTAGAAGGAATAACTCTGACTACATGTGGGGTGGAGTTTGAGCATACTTTTGCTATATGCGATTTTAGCAAAAACCAAGCCTACGAGATGATTTTGGGAAGGCCATTTATGCGGCAATTGCAAGTAGTCTAGGATTGGGGAACCAAATCCTTGTATTTGCAACATCTAGGTGTTACAACCAAAGTCAATCTTAAGGATTACTCTCATAGAGACGTACCACCTATTCAATGGAATCCCATCCATAGAGCCAAAGATGAGACTGAGTCTGTGCATTCCATAGGATCCAGATCCTCGTGGATGCATGAAGACACCCACTTATGGATGTGTAAGGTAGCAGTAGAAGAAGAGAAGAGAGAGAAAGCTAGAGAGGTAGGTGCAAAAGAAAACCATAGATCAATTCAAGACCCAGCCTATGCACCTGTAGTCTTTCCTGATGAGGAATTTGAACCCCATGGCTGGGCAGAAATCCTAGCAACAATGGATGTAGCCATCAATGAAGAGCAGTGGACACCTCACTGTGATGAGGATGGCTATGACATTTGAGTCTTTTCAATAGAGCCAATCATGGGAGATGCAGTTTTAGAAGAATGCGAACCTAGCCTTGATGCATCTGAGGATACGAGTGACTCCGATCTAGAGTCAATCATTATTGACCCACCTTTTGCATCAGATGAAGAATACTTCTATGAAGTAGAATTTCAACCCCAGAGGCACGGAGAGCTTACAAATGAGGTGAGGTTAGCCACACAAGTAGCTACTAAGAGTGGAGGAAAGAAAAGAAAGAAGAAGGAAGTCACTCCAAAGGCAGAAGAATCCTTGTTTGAGGTCCCTGAAAACTTTAAAAAATATGAAATAGACGATAGGAGAGTCATGATAAGAATGCCTAAACGTGAGGCAAAAGCAGGAGAAGCCTATGATAGCAACGAAACTACCAAGAAATAGCGGTAGCCATCGAGGAAGGAGAAGAAAGATGCACGTACATAGGTCATGACCTGACAGAAGAGGAAGAACAAGAGCTAATAGCCTTGCTAAGAGAATACCGAGATGTATTTGCTTGGAGTTATAAGGACTTGAAAGGAGTAGACCCTGATATATGTTCACATACAATCCCCATGACCTCAGACGCCAGACCCTCGAAGCAGAAGCCCTACACATACAACGATAACTATGCTGCTAAGATCAAAGAGGAGATAGATAGACTGGTTGAAGCTGGATTTATCTATGAAATTGAGCACACTAAGTGGGTATCCCCCATCGTAGTGGTGCCCAAGAAAAATGGAAAGCTGCATGTATGCATTAACTTGAAGAAGGTTAATGCAGCCACAATTCGAGATAACTACCCGCTTCCTATCATAGAACACCTCTTAGAAAGAGTAGCAGGCAAAGAAGTGTATAGCTTCCTTGATGGATTTTCGGGCTACAATCAAGTAGCCATAGCTCCAAAAGATCAGCATAAGACGGCTTTTGCCACTGAATGGGGCATATTTGCCTTTAGAGTAATGCCATTTGGGCTTACCAATGCACTAACTACCTTCCAGAGGCTGATGTGCCATGTATTTAAAGAGTTCCTGAGGAAGAACTTAGAAGTCTATGTTGATGATCTTGAACTCAGACAAATCTTTGACAAATGTAGAGAATATCAGGTCTGCCTAAACCCCGAAAAGTGCGTTTTCATGGTCAAGCAAGGCAAGATTCTAGGACACATAGTGTCAAAAAATGGCATATCCACTGATGAAGAGAAAGTGAGAGCCATAGCCGAGTTACCTAGGCCAAAGAACGTCAAGGAAGTACAGGCTTTCATGGGACATTGTGGTTACTACCGTCGGTTCATCCACATGTATGCTGTCATTGCAAAGCCCATGTACGGACTTCTGAATAACTTTGAGTGGACTGATGAATGTGAGAATTCCTTCCAAGAGCTTAAACGAAGATTATGTTCAGCACCAATCTTGACCATACCAGATTGGAACAAGCCATTCCATGTTCACGTGGATGCCTCCAATTATGTGATTGGATGCGTACTTGCACAACCTACGGGTGAAGGAAATATGGATCTCCCTATTGCCTATGCCAGTAGACAATTGAATGCAGCTGAACAAAATTATACCACTACTGAGAGAGAAGGACTAGGCGTGGTCTATGCGGTTAAAAAGTTTAGACATTACTTGCTTGCAAATAAGTTCAAATTTTTTACTGATCACCAAGCACTGCTGTACTTGGTAAACAAGCCATGCAATACAGGTAGGTTAGTAAGATGGTTTCTCTTACTAATGGAGTATGACTTTGAGGTAGTAGTGAGGAAAGGCAGGACTCATTTGAGAGCATACCATCTCTCTAGGCTCACATCTGGAGAGGCCCCACAAGGAGTATCAGATGACTTACCTGATGCTTACTTGTTTAACTTGGAAGTTGTACCGCAGTGGGCTAAGCCATTAGTGCCAGTGTTAACCTACGGGCCTAACCACTCAGTAATGGCCACACAAGATAGAGAGGTAGTAAAAGCCCAAAAGTATCACATCATGGCAGGAAGTATGTACAAGCACACGGATCAAGGAATCTTGGCTTGTTGTGTGGAAGAGGACGAGCACACGAAGTGGTTGCAATTAGCACATGTAGGTGCATTAGAGCAACACTACTCAAAACAACGAACCCTACAAACATTGAAGAGACTTGGAGTGTACTGGCCAACTATGGAAGCAGACGTCCATAGAATGTGCACGGAATGCCCAATTTGCTGCACTAAGCCACCAGTGGAACATGCCACCCTTTATCGCGTGTCTCTAGTGCCAGATTGGAGCGAGCCATTAGTGGCGTTTCTGAGGACGAAAATATTCCCTCAAGATATGACCCTGGCAAGACAAAGAAGTCTAGAACAAGAGGCCCTAGGTTACTCACTCATTGGGGATAATCTATACAAGCTCGGAAAAGATGGTTACCTGAGACTATGTGTTCATGAGAGTGAATATCTAAAGATCTTGGAAACTGCTCACCAAGGTGTAGCAGGAGGACACTTTGGTCCAGATAGGGTGATCAAAGCAATTCTATTTGCAGGATTTTGGTGGCCCACCCTTCACATGGATGCACATACCTATGTGAAGAGGTGTGAGATTTGTCAGCGGACCCAGTATCCTATACGCAAGGATGAGATGCCACTGAAACCTATGATGGGTGGACGTGCATTCTCTAAGTGGGGAATAGACTTTGTAGGTCCTATTAATCCCCCAGCTAAGGGTTCCCATGCTGAGTATATCATCGTTGCCACTGACTATCTAACCAAGTGGGTAGAAGTAAAAGCCACAACGAAGAACGATGCTCAAACCACAGCTAAGTTTTTATTTGAGAATGTGTTCACTCGATATGGGCTACCTATAGAGCTAGTTAGTGATAGAGGCACTCACTTCTTGAATGAAGTTATTGAAAATCTGCTCCAAGAATTCTTGGTAGTGCATAAGAAGTCTGCCCCCTATCACCCTCAAGCCAATGGGCAAGCCGAAAGCACCAATAAGATCCTATGCAATGTATTAACAAAATTAGTAAACAATAAACGCTCTGATTGGGACAAACAGCTACACCATGCTGTTTGGGCATACTGAGTCGCCTACAAAATGGTACTCCAAGCCACCCCCTTTCAGATGGTATTTGGCCAAAATTCCATGCTACCGTTGGACTTCTTAATACCTACATTGAAAGTAGCACAAGAGCACGAATGGACGGGTCATGAACTCTCCTCTAGACTTTTTGACCTTGAACGATTAGGAGAAACAAGACTGAGAGCAGCTGCAGGGATATATGCAGCTAAGAAGGGACAGAAGGCATACTTTGATGCCCATGTGAAGGATAAGGGCTTGAAAGCAGGAGATCTAGTTTTAGTCTATACATTGAAACAACACGCAAGGAAGCTAGAAAAGAGGGGCTACGGACCTATGATCATAAATAGGATCTCCACAAGTGGAGCTGTACAACTAGCCACGTTAGAGGGTGATGTTCTCCCAAACTATATTAGCGGATGCAGAGTCAAGTTGTATCAGGAACCCCTCACAGAGGAAATGCTAAGTCGACTCAATACTGCTAAGCAACGTAAAGAGGAGGAAAAATGAATTCGAGAAGAAGCACAGGCAGAGGCCTTAGAGCGCATCAGACGAATGAAGTTGAGGAGACAAGGGAGGGATCAGCCTATGCCTGAACCTGCAGAGTCTCCAGGTTATCACATGGCCATGTGTGAGGCTTCCGGGGAACGTTCCCATATAATAATTGATCGAAGACCTTTTGTGACCCTAGAAATAGGACAAGGAGACAATCCAACGAGCGTGAGAGCTTTAATTGATTTAGGTGCCACCACTAGTGTAGTCCGGCTTTCTTACTGCCAACAACTGCAATTGGAGATAAAACCCATGGAAGCATATCTAATAGGATTAGGAGGTGTCGAAACCCCTTGCATGGGAGAGGTGGATCTTCCCCTCTACATTCAAGAGGTACTAATGCCAGTAAAAGTGCTAGTATGTGAAGACGAGGATCTTACTGAGCCTCTTGTCTTAGGCCAAGACTGGATCTATGATCACGCAGTCAACCTCAACCTAAGAAGTGGACTTCTTCAGGCTTGGGTAGGCCAAAGCCGTCTTACGGTTGAATTAGAAAATCAAGCACTCAAACCAATAGAACAGGCACCAACTCCTGGTCCCTCCAGGAATCCACATGAAGATAACAATGCTGTTCTTGTCCAAACTTCTATGGTGCAGAGGATTGTCAATCTTACCAAAGGTACAGGAATCAATGAGGAGTTCCCTACTGCTCCACCGAAGATTCTAAGAATGCAGACCAAACATCACTCGACAGGAAGGAGACCGCTGATCAAGAAGCAGGAGTGCCAACTAATGCAACACGGAGTACCTCGTGAAGCGAAGCAGATCTGGATATGCAAGGATGGAAAACCCACAGCTCTAGTAGCAGGCTCTCGTGGAGGCAACAAACAAGCCACATCATCACGGACACAAGTAAAGGAGTACCACAGGCAAACTCCTAGGCACACCACGTCTATTTGGGTCCCTAAGCGGTCAATGAAGGCTAGCCCCAATGCTAGATTTGAAGCATTGCAAAATGCAGCTCCTCTTCATGATATTTGGCAGAAAGTGGGATTGCAAGATTACTTTAGTGAAGCTTTGCCCAGACCGGATTTTCTTAGGTGCTACTACTTGATTGCCACATTGAAGCCGACAGGAGATAAAGATCATTCAGGCACATTCTGGGTGCCCTCCCTATCAAACCAGGAGGAAATGAAGAAGTTTGAGTTGAATGTTACTTTAATCAGGGAATCTCTTCAGATGTATGGCACCCATGTGCCTTCCGATTGCGATCCCTTGATACCAGAGTCAATGAAGAGCAACATAATCAAGAAGTTGAAGGACATGTGTGCCCTCACCCCTAACATCGCCATACCCCTGCGAATGTGCCTGCAACACTTCGCATTTCCAGCTCAAGACCGCTTTACCCAACCTCACAAGAAAATATGGTATGGATTATATTTAGCACAGACTGGAAGCTTGCCAATTAAGATGCCTGTATGGATTCTGGACCAATTGTATGAAGCAGGCAAGCGGGGTGTGAGGAAGCATACATTACATGGCTGCTGTGCGATCACCAAAATCATTTATAGATGTCTTGCATATGACGTGCCAAATAGCTAGGGCCCTTAAATACTCACAACTGGAGTTTTTCAAGGGGCGGAAGTCAGGGAACCAACCTGCGAAATGAATGCGTGGATCACTCTCCCAGGTCATGATCCCTCACGAGGCCACAGCCGACACTCCCCCTAGAGAAGAAGCCCAAGTAGCACCTTTCACGGTACATCTCCAAGGAACTCAATCAGGGGGCGTGGTACAGCCCACCCCATCCGCCCCTCCACTACCGACCGATGCCGAGTTTGCATCTATGGCCACCTTAACTGAGGATCCCAATTTTGATTTTGAAAGCTTCCTGCAGACGACGCACTTATCTGATAGTGAAGATTTTCCTGACAATGCCGATCCGGGACCATCATTCCGAAGAGAGCAGCCACAAGGCGAGGCAAGCAGGGTACATTGGGGAGATGAGGCACAACATCCTCATGATCCAAACACACAAAATCAGGAAGAAGAACGGGGAAATGAACCAGAGGAGAGTGAAGAGGAGGCCCCTGCCTACACGGCACAACTCAAACGGCTATACAAGACAATCAAGCACGTACAGAGAAGACATAAGATGAAAGAAGAGGTGAATAGAGCTCTAGTGAACCAAATGCTTCAAGCCGAGAATGTAGACTCACATTTTGTTGAATCATTGAATCTATTGGCGGAGACATGTGGGATCAGGGAAGCATTAAGGACAATGGTCTATCGGGAGAACCCTACCTATGATCAACGAAGGATTGATACACGGCCCCGACGAGGAAAAATGATTCAAATGGAAGTCTCTACTGCCTTGCCTACCACAATTTCAGAGGATGTTCACATGACTAGCCCAAGTCCCACTGACGAACAAGATGTAAATACACAGGTACCATCTCCACCGTCACCTTCGATTCAACCCTCAGAACCCTTCTCCACTAGTCTTTCTGAACAACCGATATCCACCCATCATGAAACCATTGTACACACCTCCGTTTTTACATCCTTCCCTTTACCCACATCCATCACTTTCGCCCAAATTTTTGAACCTCACACCGGTCATCCTGCCACAGATCAAGCCATAATAGGTCACCCTTCCTATCTCCCCGCCCTTGGTCAACCACTTGCCACTAGCCAGACCTTATCCCATCCTTTTCCATTCACCCACACCCAAACCCTATCCACCACTTCCCTTGTAACCGCCTCAGGCTCAACCCAAGTCACACAACCGTCATTCTGGACAAACCTTGTAAATATACTCCAACAGGTTGAGAACTATAAGAAAAAGTCCCTTTCCCAACCACACTCCCCCACATTCACTGCCACCACTAACACACCACCTACTGTTCCCGTATTCACAATTCACACTTCACACACTCTCACATCCGATCCCATGGATATTTCACCATCCACAGGAGCACCCACCACCACGTTTGTTCCACCATCAGCACATTTCACTTCACTCATAGGCACATCATCCACTTTTCCCTTTCCCACCTCCCGACCCTTTGCATGTTCCACCTCTACCCATGCATCCACATCATTTAGTAATGCACTAGACACCATGGTTGAAGCGGCCACTCAGCTTAAGCAAGAGTATAAGCTATTAGAAGAAAATAACACAGAGCTGTGCAATCTCTCGGCTCAACTCCAGGCACGAGTCGATGCCTTGGAACTAGGTAATACAGCACTACAACGCCAGGTGACTGCCCTCCAACAATCGAAGACAGAACTCGAAGCTAAGTATGCAGAGACAGGCAAAGCTATGGAGGAACAACTCAGAGAACAAATGGGCCACAATGCGAGACTTCAACGCAACATGGACCTACTACGTCGCCATCTAGCAGCGGCTCAAGAAGAGAACCGAAGGCTACAACAACAAAACCAGGAGAACCTAGAAGCGGCCATGGAAAACACCCCGGGAGCACCTATAGACCCTGCAAAATTCCAGGTTGTCCCATCAGAGCATATTCAACAGGTTTTAGAAGGTTATGCGACCCTCTTGGAAGCCCACGATTAGTTGGCAGACCAGATAAAGGAACTACAAGGATCCAAAGTATTGACAACACACCCACCCACACCTAAAGAGACGGTCGATGCCGCTACTTCGCCAGAACCTGAACCTTCAACCAACAGTGAGGTACTTGAGCTACGGCAACAGATTGCAGAGTTGAAAATCAAGTTGTTACAATATGAACGACCTCCTTCCCCACCTGAGCAACCCATAGAAGAAGAAGCAGTTATTATTCCAGTGGAGGAAGCATTTAAAGATAATTATGAGCCTCAACCTTTTCCAGGAGGCTTAATCACTGAGGAGGGACAGGACACTTATGAGGAACCCCCATCGGCATGGATGAAACAGGTCGAAGAAATGGGGCAGACTCATGAAGAACGTATCTCCCACCAGATGTTGGCCATGAAGACCATTGAAGACACCATACTTCAATCAGACTACTTCAGACATCTGGCCCCTAGAAGACTAATAACCAGCTCATAATTACAATATAAGCCTTACTTTGTACTATTGGCAGACTACAACGCCGAGATCAAACGTAAGACCAACAAGTACCCAACTTTCGCAACACAATTTGAACCTGAGGACATTCCAGAGGAGGCGCGCAAGGGGAAAATACACCAACCCATCTGGAGGCAAAAGCTATTGGAAACCTATCCCGAGATGCTACGGACATGGGACCACGCGCCCATGCATTTGAAGTATAACAATTGCTATGGACCAGTGCAACGGAGAAGAACATGGAAGTCATTTGCCATCAAAGTCAAGAACAATGCCAATTGCAAAGAATGGCTCAATTACCCTGCCATTGCACCCCCAAACGGCACGCCTACTGTAGCCTACATGATGGCTACCATCAGACATTAGCCTCCACGCCTCCACCCCATGCCAGATGTGGCTGCCCAAATGATGCTCAAGATCTTCGATATGATGCAGGTTGTGCTCAAAACTTTCCGCAATGTATGTCATATTCAACCTCCAATTCCCGGGTTTGTTAATGGTAATTACGACCTGCTATATGATATGAGCACCACCCCCAGCATACGAGTTGCTTATGCATGGCACGCACGCATCAGATATCTCCCTGCCTGCTACAAGCAAACTTTCGATGAAATGTTCACCACGGGGTTCTGGGAAGCACACCCATTTGTTACACCTCTTTGCTTGCGAACAAACGATGCACTCAGAACTCTACACAACGCCACAGTCGGACATACCGGGCCTAGTCAATTGGGATACCCTGCAGAGAGACCTGATTCGAGGGCTGCGAATCAAAGAACATGATGTGGAAGCTGACATTCTCCAGGAGTATATTAACCAACCCGCAGATCAAAGGTCTGTCAGAGGCGACAGACGCTAGGGGGGGAGAGTGTTGGCAGTATACGGGAAGAAGCAAATACGGGCATACATGCAGATCTAGCACTAAGGCAACCCTTTATTTTTTTCCAAACCCCTACACCATTTAAAAGTGATTCTTATCACTAAAAACCCTTGTAAATATCATTTCACCTTTTTGTAGCTCCATTTTGTACAAGCCGAGGAGTCCTTGAGCTTGGGGAGCCTTAGAAGTAGTTGCCTGCCAATTTTCATATTTTTTAGATCTCGTTTGAGCCCTCAAATAAGCCCTGGAACCTAATTTTTAACTAGGCCGGACACTAGGTCTGGACAGGGCCAAAGCTAGTCAAAAAACTATAAATAGATCTAGAGAGCTCATTTTTAGGGGCGGCTGGTAGTTTTGAGCTTGTATGAGAACTTTGTTGCAATAGAAGTGATTCCATTGTCTTACTCTCTTTGTTCTTGCCGTGTGTGCACGTGTGTGTGTATGTGTGTGCATGTTAGTGTGCTTCTCACTCACACATTTGTGCCTTCACTTGCTCGAGGTCTTCATACTATCCTCATGTCTTCCCGGATTGACATTAAAGGAGGTGCTACTCATCATTGAGCTACATGTGTGAATGTTGGTTAGTGGTTAGTTGTTGGTGCAGATCAATCACCAATTGAAGCATGGAGGAAAGATATATTCAGAGGATATGAGAAATGTACACATAATATGTACATTAGTATAGTTATAGTTCACTTAGATCTTTGATTAGTCATAGACTTGTACAAATTACTCTATAAATACCTTGAAAATGTCGAGGCGTGATATGAGAGCATATGAAAGAATAGATGAGTGAGCATAGATGTCAAGAAAGGAGAAGTTAGATGTCATGAGACATGTGAAATGTTAGTTGAGTTTTCCTCTCATCACTCAACTGTATTTTTTCTGAGTAATTGAAGAAATATTGCACCCGATCTTTTCGTGTCTGCTCCGTCTGTGTTTGATCATTTGTGAAATCCTTTTGAGGATATCTAAGTTGATAGTTAATGAGTCTTTGACTTGAATTTCAGATTCTAATTGTAAACAGGCTAGGAGAATTGTGTGTAGGAACATTCATATGTGATGAGTGTTCACAGTTCTCTGAAACAGGCGCAGATTTTGAGTCCAAAGAAATGAGTAGTGCTCAGTGCACAGTGTAAAGTTTTACACATATGATAGCTCAAAATCTAAGTTGAGAGATAAGCTATCTACAGCCAAAAGGATTTGGTAAAACGGGTTCGACATTGTGAGAACCAAAGTTAAGAAGTTAGGGGTGTCAAATCGACTTCTCAGAAGTGCAGATTTGGACATAGGTAGCTTGTGAAGTTGATTTCTCAAGTTATACTAAACCTTTTGAAGAACTTTAACTTGGAGGAGGTGCGCAACTTCTAGGCGACACTCCATACAAAATTTCATAGAAAACTTTACATGTTTGATAGGTCAATGAGAAGAAATTGTGCAGCAGACTTTCTGTGTTTTATCTTCTTCATAGAATTTTTCAACTTTTGATAATTTGGAGGTTGGACTTCTAATTTGGTGAAAGTTTTGACTTACTCTTGATATAGAGGTGTTCTAAATTCAAGAGTAGGTTGCTCTTTTGGAGATTAACACTCTCCATCAGTGGTATCAGAGCAGGAGACATCAAATCAAGGAAAGGAGGATCCCGACTGCTGTAGATTCAAGAAATTCAACAATTGAAGAACTAAAGGTGAAAGGTTGAAGGCAAAGCTTGAGGAGGAAACCATACAACATCAAGAAGGACAAAAGGAGTCTAATTCAAAGTAAAGGTACATAAATTGTTCATAAAGCTTGAAGATTTCAATACATAGGTGGACACAAGATGGGAGATTCTCTACAGATAGAGAAATTGGATAGGGAAAACTATCCTGCATGGTCAATGAGGATGGAAGCTCATCTTATGAGCAAAGATTTAATAGCCTACATCACAGGAGAAGAAGAGAAGCCACAGTTCAGAGATCCTAGTGTTCCAACTAGGGAAGAGTTAGCAGATTTGAAAAATTGGATGAAGAAAGATGCTCAAGCTAGGAGCATTATATATATGGCAATCAATGATTACTTGTTACCTCACATTCGAGGTCTTGAAAGTGCAACTGATATTTGGAATGCTTTGGAGGAGCATTTCCAGAATACTACAAAGTCAAGGAAGGCATCCTTATGGGCAGAATTTACAACCTTCAAGAAGAAGGCCTCTCAATCTATTTCAGACTATGTAACAAGGATGAAAGACATTGCAGATGCATTAGGAGCTGTTGATGAAGACATTGAGGAGGATAAATTGGTAAGGCAAATCCTTACAGGTTTGAGAGGTGATGACAAATGGAAGCCATTCATTTTGTCTACAGAGTTATCACTTGATCATTTCACTCCTGATTTAAATCAGTTGCTAGGTCATATGCTAACATTTGAGCAGGATGTTAAAGGAGATGGTGACAAGAGTGCAGGTCATGCAATGTACTCAAAGGACAAGAAGAAGAATAGCAAAGGAAAGCAACAAGCAGGTGAAGATGAAGGTACAACTAGTCAAGCCAACTTCCTAAGAGGAAGAGGAGGTGGCAAAGGTAGAGGAAGAGGCAGGAACAACAAAGATGGAGGCAAAGCTTGCTGGATTTGTGGTAAGACAAATCACTTAGCTAATGATTGTTGGCATAATAATCAGAGTATTGGTGGATATAATCAGAACTATAATTCAAGAGGAAGAGGAGGAAGAAATCAAAGAGGTAATTTCAGAGGCAGAGGTGGTAGGAGTTACTTTGGAAGAAATGCAAGAAGAGGATTCCAAAGTCAACAATACAATAACACCTACTACAATTATGCTTCAGATCAAAAGGAGGATTCAACATTGATAATGAATGCAACTTGTGAAAGCCAGAGTGAAGATCAGAGAGTCTTCTACATTGACTCAAGGTGTAGCAATCACCTGAGTGGTAATATATCTTTGATGACTGATTTGGAGAATAAGGTTTTTAATCATGTTGTTCAAACAGGTGACAACACAAAGCACAATGTGAAGTCAATTGGATCAGTGAAGGCCAAGGATGGTAGTACCTTATTGAGTAAGGTCTTGTATGTTCCTACAATTCCTAAGAATTTGATAAGTGTAGGACAAATTGTTGAAAAGGGATATGAAGTAAGGTTCACTAATGATGGAGTATATGTGGAAGACCCTAGCCAAGGGTATAAACAGATTGTTTCAGGGAAGAAAGAAGGAAGATTATTTACATTGAAGATTCAAGGCAATATTGATCATGCTATGTTCACATATGGAGGACATAAGATCTCTGAGTTAGATCTTTGGCACAAGAGGCTTGGACATTTCAATGAAAGAGGTATTAAAGACATGATTAACAATGGTTCAGTGCTTGGATTGCCTAATGTTGCAGGTCAACATATGACATACAGATGTGAGGCATGTCAATTAGGTAAGGCTCATAAGCTTTCCTACTCCAAGCATTGTTTTATGTACTCAGAGAAGCTTGAATTGGTACACACAAATGTGTGGGGACCATCAAAGGATTTGAGTATAAATGGGTCAAGGTATTATGTGATTTATGTTGATGATGCTACTAGATGGATCACTATCTATGTGATCAAAGATAAGTCAGAAGTGTTTAATACATTCAAACACTATCATGCATATGCAGAAAGAATTACAGGACATAAGTTGAAGAGACTAAGGTCAGATGGAGGGGGAGAGTATTTTTCTAATGAGTTCAGTGATTACTTGTGGAATGCAGGTATAAAAAGGGAAGTTACTTGCAGGTACTCTCCTCAACAAAATGGTGTAGCAGAAAGGAGAAATAGAACACTTGTTGAGTTTGCAAGATCCATGATGAAGGAGAAAAATTGCCCTAATTATTTGTGGGCTGAGGCTGTAAATATAGCCACTTATTTGGTCAATAGGTTACCATGTAAAGCCTTGCAGGGTATGACACCATATGAGGCTTGGTGGGGTAAGAGACCTACCTTGGATCATTGCAGAGTTTTTGGATGTGTGGCATATGCATATGTGCCATCACAATTAAGGCACAAGTTGGAGCCTAAAGCTGAAAAATATGTTTTCATTGGTTATGATGATAAGCAGATGGGCTATAGATTGTGGAGTCCATCTACAAAACAATTCATGGTTTCTAAAGATGTTACATTTGATGAGCAAAGTACTTGGTATGCAGGTACAGTCAATATCAATACAGGTGATGAAGAAGAAGTGAGCCAAAGGAAAGGTAAATCAAAGGTTCAAATATTTGATGAACAAGAGAATAATGAAGTGCAGGTTGAAGTGGAAGAAATACCAAGATTTGATCTTGAATATGAAGAACCAGAAACCTCAAGAAGTGGAGAGCTTAGGAGGTCTACAAGGAATAAATGGCAACCTACAAGGTATAGCTATGATACTTCATTTTTGGCCACAAAAGATTATGCTTATATGATGAAAACAGATGAAGACCCTTCTACATATGAAGAGGCAAAAGGTAAGGAAAAATGGGAGAAAGCTATGCAGGAAGAATTTGATGCACTATTGGAGAATCAAACATGGGATTTGGTTCCAAAACCAAATAGTAAAAAAATCATTGGATGCAAATGGGTTTACAAGACCAAGAGGTTTGCAGATTGAAGTGTGTCTAGATATAAAGCTAGACTTGTTGTCAAAGGGTTTGCTCAAACATATGGTGTTGACTATGATGAGACTTATAGTTCTATGGCAAAGATGACAACCATCAGGACACTTATAGCTATTGCTGCATGTAAAGGTTGGAAGTTATGTCAACTTGATGTGAAAAATGCTTTTTTGAATGGTTATATTTCAGATGATGTGTTCATGGAGCAACCTCAAGGGTTCAGAGATAAAAGGTATCCAGATCATGTGTGCAAGCTCAAGAGAGCTTTGTATGGCTTGAAGCAGGCCCCAAGGGCATGGAACAATAGACTTGTAAAGTTCTTGAAAGAACTTGGATTTCAGGTGTCTAAAGCAGATAGTAGCTTGCTTGTCAAAGCAAGTGATAATGGTTTCATATACATGTGCATATATGTTGATGATATAATCCTTACAGGTACAGATGAAGAAGGAATACAAAGACTCAAGAAGCAAATGGAAAAGGAGTTCAAAATAAGTGACTTGGGAGACTTGTCATACTTCTTGGGCATGGAGATTACATATACTCAACATGGAGTATTTGTGACCCAAGAAAGGTATTTGAAGAACTTGTTAATCAAGTTTAAAATGGATGATTGCAGGGTAGCACCTACACCAATGGAGGTGAATCATAAATTGAGTAAGTTTGGAGGCGAAGAGTTCAAGGACATGAGACAATATCAGAGTTTGGTTGGTAGTCTTATCTATGCTACTTTAACTAGACCTGATTTATCATATGCAGTAGGGGTTTTGTCTCAATTCATGCATTGCCCAAGGAAAGAACATTGGATTGCAGGTCAAAGAGTGTTGAGGTACATTAAGGGTACACTCAATGAAGGTTTGTATTATGGGTTCACCTCAGATACAAATATCAAAATTTATAGTGATGCAGATTGGGCAGGTAATCCAGATGATAGAAGATCAACTTTTGGATACATGTGTTATGTGGGAGATAAACTTATCTCATGGTGTTCCAAGAAGCAACATACAGTTGCTTTGTCTTCTACAGAAGTAGAGTACAAAGGCATGGTTGAAGCTGCAAAGGAAGTGATTTGGCTCAAGACTTTGATGAAGAGTTTTGACATTGTGCATGGGGTACCAATTATATATGGAGATAACATGAGTTCATTGTATTTAGCTGCTAATCCTGTTTTTCATGCCAGGACCAAACACATTGAGATACAATATCACTTTCTAAGAGAGAAGGTGATGGATAAAGAGATTGAATTCAACATACTTCAACTAAAGATCAAATAGCTGATATGCTTACAAAGAGCTTGGATGGACCAAAGCTACAGAAGTTTAAAGACATGGCAGGTATAAAGAAGAAAAGAGAAACCTCAATTGATGATTGAGGGGGAGCTGTTGGTGCAGATCAATCACCAATTGAAGCATGGAGGAAAGATATATTCAGAGGATATGAGAAATGTACACATATGTACATTAGTATAGTTATAGTTCACTTAGATCTTTGATTAGTCATAGACTTGTACAAATTACTCTATAAATACCTTGAAAATGTCGAGGCGTGATATGAGAGCATATGAAAGAATAGATGAGTGAGCATAGATGTCAAGAAAGGAGAAGTTAGATGTCATGAGACATGTGAAATGTTAGTTGAGTTTTCCTCTCATCACTCAACTGTATTTTTTCTGAGTAATTGAAGAAATATTGCGCCCGATCTTTTCATGTCTGCTCCGTCTGTGTTTGATCATTTGTGAAATCCTTTTGAGGATATCTAAGTTGATAGTTAATGAGTCTTTGACTTGAATTTCAGATTCTAATTGTAAACAGGCTAGGAGAATTGTGTGTAGGAACATTCATATGTGATGAGTGTTCACAGTTCTCTGAAACAGACGCAGATTTCGAGTCCAAAGAAATGAGTAGTGCTCAGTGCACAGTGTAAAGTTTTACACATATGATAGCTCAAAATCTAAGTTGAGAGATAAACTATCTACAGCCAAAAGGATTTGGTAAAACGGGTTCGACATTGTGAGAACCAAAGTTAAGAAGTTAGGGGTGTCAAATCGACTTCTCAGAAGTGCAGATTTGGACATAGGTAACTTGTGAAGTTGATTTCTCAAGTTATACTAAACCTTTTGAAGAACTTTAACTTGGAGGAGGTGCGCAAATTCTAGGCAACACTCCGTACAAAATTTCATAGAAAACTTTACATGTTTGATAGGTCAATGAGAAGAAATTGTGCAGTAGACTTTCTGTGTTTTATCTTCTTCACAGAATTTTTCAACTTTTGATAATTTGGAGGTTGGACTTCTAATTTGGTGAACGTTTTGACTTACTCTTGATATAGAGGTGTTCTAAATTCAAGAGTAGGTTGTTCTTTTGGAGATTAACACTCTCCATCATTAGTCTCATCCTAGATGCATACTTTGGATATGCAATGTACTCAGAATGCACCTACATCAGAGTGGAAGCATTTAAAAAATTGGGTCAGGGGGTTTGATGCGGGGTTTAAGTCTCCAAAGTTTGATTGTGGCATCATAGCCTTTAGAGGCGATGATATGTAAAGGTTTATGGACCAAATTGTGTTGGATTTGGGACCTTTTGGGTACCCATTTCCCAATATTCCTAGGTTTGGCCGAAGCTGTAAAGGTGTGGGGTGTAGGTTTCTACCCTGAGATGTTTGCCAAGAGTGCTTGTGAGTGTTGATTCATTCTTGTGAATGGAGGTGAAGCTATTTGAGTTTGTAAGCAGGCCTTGGGCACCCATATCTGTCGAGCATTGGGGATAGCCTTCATTGACCGCTTAGGAACCCAATAGAAATGGTATGTCTAGAGTGTTTCCTAGGGGACTCCTTCGTTGTAATCCTTGACGGTGTAGCTTGTTGGCTTCCTTGAGAATCTGTCTCGAGAGCCGTGGTTTTTTACCCTTGCGTATCCAGATCTGCTTCATGCCACGAGGTAGTTCATATTGCACAGGTTGATGCTCGTGCTTCTTGATCATCGGCCTCCTCGGTGTTGTGTGTTGCCCGGCTTGCCTTTCTCAAATCCACTTTGGAAAAGAAGGGAAGTCCTCATGAAGAGTGACAATCCTCTGCACCATAGCACTTTGGACAAGCATAGCATCGTTATCTTCATGTGGGTTCTTGGAGGGACCAGGTGTTGGTGCCTTTTCTATTGGCGTGAGTGCGTGATTTTGTAATTCAATAGTGAGGCGGTTTTGGCCTACCCAAGCTTGAAGAAGTCCACTTCTTAGGTTGAGGTTGACTGCATGATCATAGATCCAGTCTTGGCCCAAGACAAGAGGTTTGGTAAGATCCTCTTCTTCACATACTAACACTTTAACTTCCATTAGGACCTCTTGAACGTAGAGTGGAAGTTCCACCTCTCCCATGCAAGGGGTTTCAACACCTCCTAACCCTATGAGATATGCCTCTATAGGGTGGATCTTCAATTGCAATTCCTGGCAGTAAGAAATTCGTACTGCACTAGTGGCTGCTCCTGAGTCAATTAAAGCTCTCACTATCCTTGCACGCTCTCCTTTTCCTACTTCTAGGGTCACAAAAGGTCACCGATCAACTTTCCTATGGGACCGTTCACCTGAAGCCTTGCACATGGCCATGTGATAACCTAGAGCTTCATAAGTGTCAGGTATGGGCTGATCTCTACCTTGTCTTCTCAATTTCATTCGTCGGACGCGTTCTAAAGCTTCTGCCTGTGCTTCTTCTCGAATTTTCTTTTCCTCTTCCTTACGTTTCTTTGCAGTATTGAGTGGATTTAGCATCTCTTCTGTCAGGGGTTCTTGATATAACTTGACTCTATATCCACTTATGTAACTTGTTAGAATATCGCCTTCTAAAGTGGCTAGTTATACTGCTCCACTGGTTGAGATCCTATTTATGATCATAGGTCCATAGCCTCTATTCTCTAATTTCCGTGCATGTTGCTTTAAGGTGTAGACTAGGACTAGGTCTCCTGCTTTCAAGCCCTTATCCTTCACATGTGCATCGAAATATGCTTTTTGTCTCTTCTTGGCTGCATAAATTCTTGCTGCATCTCTCAATTGTGTTTCACCTAAACGTTCAAGATCAAAGATCCTAGAGGAGAGCTCATGGCCTATCCAGTCATGCTCTTGTGCTACTTTCAATGTGGTATCAAAAAGTCCAATGGTAGCACTGCATTTTGGCCAAACACCATCTGAAAGGGTGTGGCTTGGAGTACCATTTTATAGGCGACTCAGTATGCCCAAACAGCATGGTGTATCTGTTTGTCCCAATCAGAGTGTTTATTATTAACTAATTTTGTCAATACATTGCATAGAATCTTATTTGTGCTCTCAGCCTCTCCATTAGCTTGTGGGTGATAGGGGGCAGTCTTCTTATGTATCACCAAGAATTCTTGGAGAAGGTTTTCTATGACTTCATTCAAGAAGTGCGTACCCCTATCACTTACTAGCTCTATTGGCATCCCGTACCGGGTGAACACATTCTCAAATAAGAACTTAGTAGTGGTCTGCACGTCCTTCTTCATTGTAGCCTTTACTTCTACCCATTTGGTTAGATAATCAGTGGCTACAATAATATATTCAGCATGGGAACCCTTAGCTGGGGGATTAATAGGACCAACAAAGTCTATTCCCCACTTAGAGAATGCACGTCTGCCTATCATAGGTTTCAATGGGATCTCATCTTTATGTATAGGGTACTGAGTTTGCTGACAAACATCACATCTCTTCACATAGGCATGTGCATCCATGTGAAGTGTGGGCCACCATAGACCTGCAAAAAGTATTGCCTTGATTAACTTTGTCTGTTCCAAAGTGTCCTCCTGCCACACCTTGGTGTGCAGTTTCCAAGATCTTGAGATATTCACTCTCATGGACACATAATCTAAGATACTCGTCTTTTCCTCTTTTGTATAGATTAACTCCAATGAGAGTATAATCTATAGCTTCTTGTTCTAAGCTCCTTTGTCGAGCCAATGTCATATCTTGGGGAAAGGTTCTTGCAAAAAGGCTACTAAAGGTCCACTCCAATCTGGCACTAAAGACACTCGATAAAGAGTGGCATGTTCCACTGGTGGTTTAGTGCAACAGATTAGGCATTCTTTGCACATCCTATGAACATCTGCTTCCATATTAGGCCAGTGCACTCCGAGTCTCCTACGTGTTTGTAAGGTTCTTGGCCTTGAGTAGTGTTATAATCTAATGCACCCACATGTGCTAATTGCAACCATTTTGCGTGCTCATCCTCTTCCACACAACAAGCTAATATTCCCTGATCTGTATGTTTGTATACACTTGCTGCCATGATATGGTGCTTTTGGGCTTTCAGTACCTCCCTAACTTGAGTGTTTACTATTGGATGCTTAGGCCCATATGTCAATACTGGTACTAAGTTCTTGGCCCAACGTGGTACAACCTCTAAATTAAACAAGTAAACATCAGGAAGTTCATCTGATACTCCTTGTGGGGCCTCTCCCGACATGAGTCTCAAGAGATGATCTGCTCTCAAGTGCAACTTGCCTTTCCTCACCACTACCTCAAAGTCATATTCCATTAGTAAGAAGAACCATCTTACGAATCTACCTATATTGCATGGCTTGTTTACCAAGTATAGTAGAGCTTGATGATCAATAAAAAATTTAAACTTATTTGCAAGCAAATAGTGTCTAAACTTTTTAACCGCATATACCATGCCTAATCCTTCTCTCTCGATCGTGGTATAATTTCGTTCGCCTGCATTCAACTGCCTACTAGCATAGGCAATTGGAAGATCCATATTACCTTCACCAGTAGGTTGTGCAAGCACACACCCAATAGCATAATTGGATGCATCCACATGGACATGAAATGGCTTGTTCCAATCCAGTGTAGTCAAGATTTGCCTGAGTTCAGGTATATGTGTCTGTCTAATGTTGGAATGAGCACAAAGATCATCAACATAGACTTCCAAGTTCTTCCTCAAGAACTCTTTAAATACATGGCACATCAGTCTCTGGAAGTTTGCAGGCACATTAGTAAGCCCAAATGGCATTACCCAAAAAGCAAATATGCCCCACTCGATGGCAAAAGCTATCTTATGCTGATCTTCTGGTGCAATGGCCACTTGATTGTAACCAGAGAACCCATCCAGGAAGCTGTACACTTCCTTGCTTGCTACCCTTTCTAATAGATGCTCAGTGATAGGAAGTGGGTAACTATCTCTGATAGTGGCTGTGATAACCTTGTTCAAGTTAATGCATACATGTAGTTTTCCATTCTTTTTGGGCACCACTACAGTGGGGGAAACCCATTCAGTGTGCTCGATTTCATAGATAAATCCAGCTTCAACTAAGCGATCTATCTCTTCTTTGATCTTGGCAGCATAGTTGTCATTGTAAGTGTATGGCTTCTGTTTAGAGGGTCTGGCATCTGAGGTCATGGGGATCGTGTGTGCGCATATGTCGAGGTCTACACCTTTCAGGTCCTTGTAGCTCCAAGCGAATACATCTCTGTACTCTCTTAGCAAAGCTATCAACTCTTGCTCTTCTTCTTCCGTCAGGTCATGTCCTATGTAGGTGCATCTTTCTTCTCCTTCTTCCATGGATACTACTATTTTCTTGGTGGTTTCTTTGTTATCATAGGCCTCTCGTGATTGTGCCTCACGTTTAGGCATTCTTACCATGACTCTCCTATCCTCTACTTCATATTTCTTGAAATTTTCAGGGACCTCAAACAAAGATTCTTTATCCTCCGGTGTGACTTCTTTCTTCTTTCTTTTCTTTCCTTCACTCTTGGTGGTCATTTGAGTGGTTAATCTCACCTCATTCATACCTTCCTCGTGTCTCTGAGGGTGAGCTTCTACCTCGTGGAAATATTCGTCATCTGATGCAAAAGGTGGGTCCATAATGATTGACTCTAGATCAGAGTCACTTGCATCCTCAAATGCATCAGTGCTAGGTTCACATTCTTTTATAACCATGTCATACATGATTTCGTGAAGACTGAGATGTCATAGCCATCCTCGTCACAGTGGGGTGTCCATTGTTCTTCATGGATGGCTACATCCATTTTTGCTAAGATCTCTGCCCAACCATGAGGTTCAAATTCTTCATCCGAAAACACTACAGGTGCGTAGGCTGGGTCTTGAATTGATCTATGAGTTTCCTTTGCACCTACCTCTCTTGATTTTTCTCTCTTCTCTTCTTCCATTGCTACTTTGTACATCCATAAGTGGGTGTCTTCATGTATCCATGAGGATCCGGATCCTATGGAGTGCACTGATTCCGTATCATCTTTGGCTCTATGGATGGGATTCCATTGAATAGGGGGCACATCTCTATGAGAGAAATCCTTGAGATTAACTTTGGTTGTAACACCTAAGTGTTGCAGATACAAGGAATTGGTTCCCAAATCTTGTACCACTTGCAACTGCCGCATAAATGGTCTTCCCAAAATCATCTCATAGGCCTGATTTTTGCTAAAGTCACATATAGCAAAAGTATGCTCGAGCATGCATCATTTCTCTCAGCCTCTTTGTACCTCTCATCTTAGGTTGGGAACTAGTTTCTGGCTCTTCAATGACCTTTACTCCTTTTTTCTTTTTAGGGACGGTGGCAACCCTTGCATATTTTGCCATGACTTCCGATGATGGCATCTCTCTTAAGTGCTCTCGAATGCCCAATGCATGATATATCAATATAGTCAGAGCGCTGCTACCATTCAAAAACTTTTTAGAGCCCCATTGCCTTTTGGCTTTAAAGAGTCTTTCCTGAATATAGGGAGTCATGTTGACTTGATTCCCGATTTTCTTGATAGCGTGTGATAGCATTTGTACCACTATCTTTTGTGGAGCCGTATACCGGTGCATGTTTGGGAAACAAAAATGTTGATGAATAAGCCTCATTTCATCTTCAATGTCAATACGATTAATGTCGTTGAAGGTTCGCATCTTGGCTCCTCGGCTTTCTTCTTTCAAAACTGTGGTCCCATCCTTCTCCCATCCAAAAGCTTCTTTTATTAGATCATGTGTGAATTGTATTATGACCCATTCATCGACTGCATCTAAAACCTTGGCTTCAGGTACCAATGGATCGTGTAGGGCCTGCTGCAACGTATTCATGACTTGTGCACATCGCTGAAAGTCCCGCTTGTATATCGGCAACTCAAAGTATTTATGAATGCCATCTTTCCTCAGAATATCCATAGTTGATGTGAGTTCATGTACTACCTTTAAGTCTTTGGACATGATTGGGAACTGATGATCAGTATCCATGATTTTGATGGTGACCAAAAATAAGTAATCTCCTGCAGGTTGGTCATCCCTAAACCAGTGTCCTTTTGCTTTTGTCACACTCTGTAAGGGAAATTCCAGCACTTCTTCTTGAATGGTTGCTTCAGAATCTTCAGAAGCCATCTGCACTTGTAATGAAAGGAGTATTAGCTTCTATAGAAGACATAGCACTAGTGCTTGTGTGTTGTAGTAGTTTTCGTTCTATGCGTCGCTTCGTTCCCCTCGAGTGTATGAGTAAGATCTCTTACCGCATAATTTTTCATTTTCATTCCTGTCAAAAAACAAGAGTTAGTGTAGCCGAAGCAATATTAATTTATTTATACCGTAGATCCATTCCTATGGAAGTAGAAGCTATGACCTATCCCCAAGTGGGGAACGTGCACCACTAACTCTCTTAAGTACATCATGTGCCGAATGCCTGGCCGTGTAATGTGGCCCTATCATGCATACTTTGGTTGCATTGAATGCTTCATGTATGCGAGCGGACTTTATTAAGTTTTGATAGTTCGATTCCGGTTGTTGCTTCGATCTCCATATCCATTTTATAGTAGTTGTTTTAGGCTTTGTCTTCATTTCATTTCGTCGTGTTGCATGTGGATCGTCTTTCCCTTCAGCTGTCCGCGTGATGGAGGTCTTCCTCTTCATGTTTCTATGATGAATCTCTCTTGGCTTTGTTGTCCCATTGTGTCGGTGGAATGCTTCTTCCCGTCTACTTATCTCTTGGTTGGCCAGTTTTCTGAACTTCTTTGGGATCCACATTAGTTGTCTTGTCCTTTGAGCATCTACCAAAAGCTACGGAAGCCATACTCTCAAAAGTCGCTTCGGTTCTAGCTTTGGTGTAGAGCATCTTTGTTCCGTCCCAAACTCCACATGAAGGTTGACATGAACTGGTATTACCTTTTCTGATTCCTTAACTTGGTCCTTGCAAACCCATTTGAGCTTAACGTTTCTTGAATGTGGGTTACTCAAAGTTGGTTTCCCTATTGCAGATCTATCTCCTTCATAGGATGCTTCTAGAACATTCTCCTTTTGGGCTCTCTTTTGCTCATCCGTTAAGTGGAGTGAATCTACTTCCTCCCTGGGTGTCATGGAGATTGCCTCCCTCGCGTCCTTCGAACCTGCTTCTGATTGATGCGTGATGGAATCATTTGTTATGTGCGCTTTTAAGGTTTGTTTAGAACTTCGGTTGATTTCCGCTCTATGGGAGGGATTCTCTCCTAGTAGACTAAAGATTTCTTTATGCCCTATTTTGACTGAAATGTATCCTTGCACTAGGTGGATGCTCACCTCGTTCTCAATGATCCAGTCTTGTCCTAATATCAAGCTTTCGATTAGATCCTCATCTCTGCATACTAGGACTCGTTGTTCCATAGTTGAATTTCCTAGGTGGAGGGATACGGTGGCTTCTCCAATGCATGTTATAACTTGACCTCCTACAACTATCATGCGTGCTTTAGTGAGTGACATATCCACTTTGAGCTCCTTGATGATTGTACTTCGCATGCAACTGAGTGCTGCTCCTGAATCTATCAAGGCATCTATTAATTGGTACTCTCTCGTTCCAACTCCTAGATTTAAGTAAGGCTGGGACACATTGACAATATTCATCTTGGACTTATGGATCTGGTAATTTGCCATGGGAATAGGCTCTTCTCCTTGTAGATACCATTCATCTCGGTGCCTTATCCACTCCTTTCGTCTCTTAATATGTTCTAAGGCTTCTTCCCATGTTTCTTCTATAATTCGTTCTTCCTCTTTCTTCCTATTTTGCACACCTACAAGGCGTCCTAGCATTTGGTCTATCAATGGCTCCATATAATGCTTTACTCGACAACCACTAATGTAATTAGGGAGAATGTCTCCATCCAGAGTAGCTAGATTAACAGCTCCACTCGTGGAGATCCTATTGATTATTAGAGGTCCATATCCACGTTTTTGTAATTGCTTGGCATGTTGCTTCAAGGTGTAGACCAGGACCAAGTCTCCTTCTTTTAGTCCTTTGTCTTTTATGTGAGCATCGTAGTATGCCTTTTGCCTTCTTTTGTCCGCATAAATTCCTGCAATAGCTTGTATTCGGGTCTCATGTGATTTTTCAATTTGGTCTAGTTGCTTGGACAATTCGTTTCCTGTCCATTCATATTGTTGGGCTATTCTCAAAGTAGGCACTAAAAAATCGATCGGTAGGATTGCATTCTATCCATACACTAGATTGAATGGGGTAGTTCCAATGGCAGTCTTGTAAGCAACGCGGAAGGCCCAAATTGCATGGTGCAATTGTTTGTCCCAGTGAGACCTTCCACTATTGACTATCTTTGTCAATAATGTGCATAACACCTTATTGGAACTCTCTGCTTGACCATTTGCCTGAGGGTGGTAAGGGGCTGATTTTTTATGGATCACTAAGAACTGATTTATTAAAGACTCTATTACTTCGTTAATGAAATGCGTTCCTTGCTCACTCACAATTTCAATTGGTAATCCAAAACGAGTAAATATATGCTCAAAAAGAAACTTAGCAGTGGTTTGAGCATCGTTTCTTTTAGTAGCCTTTGCCTCGACCCATTTTGTCAAATAATTCGTGGCTATTATGATGTATTCGGCATGTGACCCTTTGGCCGATGGGTTAATGGGTCCTATGAAATCAATACCCCATTTAGAAAAGGCTCTGGTGCAAACCATAGGTCTCAAAGGCATGTCATCTCTCTGAATTGGGTATTTAGCCCTTTGGCATGTCTCACAAATTTGTACATAAGTTTCCCCATCCATGTGTAGAAATGGCCACCACAAGCCTGCAAAGAGGATCATTTTTATGGTTCTCTCGCCTGAGAAATGACCTCCTGCTGCACCTGCGTGTACCATTTCTAATATGGGTAAATATTCTCCTTCGTGTACACATAACTGCAACTGATTATCTTTCCCTCTTTTGAATAGCTCCCCATGATTACATAATCCTTCCACATTTCCTCTAGAGATCGTTTCCTAGCCAAACTGACTCCTTCCTCATGTTCCTTTGTCTTGAGGAATTTCACTAGTTTTTCACTCCATTTGGGTGCTATTGTAGAGAAAGGTAAGGATGTATGATCCTTAGGGATGGTCTCCTGGCACTCTACACAGTTACTAACATAATCATGGATAGTTTTAGGCATATCCGGCCAGTATACTCCTAATCGTTTCTATTCTCTTAGAGTTCCGTGAATTCCTTTGTGTGTCCTCCATTTGTTCACATGGGCTTGTTCAATCAACTTCATTTGTTCATCTTCCTCCACACATCTCAATAGGACACCGTTGGGTTCCTTAAAGTACACACTCCCGCAATAATATGTAAATTTGTTGACTGCAAAATCTCCTTTTTACTCTCTTTATTGATTGAGTGTTGTGGGCCATGAGTAAGTATCGGGATGAGTTTTTCTGCCCACTTTGGACACACTTCCAAATTAAACAGATAAGTGTCTGGCAGATCATCTGGTACTCCACTTGGTGGTTCTCCATGTGTTAACCTAGAGAGGTGATCTGCTCTTATATGAGTATTTCCCTTTTTCACTATTACTTCAAAGTCAAACTCCATCAATAACAAAAACCATCTCACAAGTCTTCTCGTGTTACAAGGCTTATTGACTAGGTACAATAAGGCTTGATGGTCTATGAAGAACTTGAACTTGCTGGCTAAGAGATAATGTCTGAATTTCTTTACCGCGTACACCATTCCTAATCCCTCTCGCTCCGTGGTTGTATAATTTCTCTCTGCTTGATTCAATTGTCGACTCGCATAGGCAATTGGGTGGTCTAACTTTCTCTGATCAGCCGCCTGAGCTAAGATACATCTTATTGCGTAATTGGACACATCCACATGAATATGGAAAGGCGTATTCCAATTCGGTGTTTTCAGAATTGGGGTTGTGCTAAGTCATGTTTTTAGCTCGTTAAAAGCCTTCTCGCATTCGTCAGTCCAAGTGAATTGAGTCAACAGTCCATACAAGGGTTTGGCAATTATGGCGTACATGTGAATAAATTGACGGTAGTATCCACAATGTCCCATAAATGCTTGCACTTCTTTTGCATTCTTCGGTCTAGAAAGTTCTAAAATGACCTTGATCTTGTCTTCATCCGTAGATATTCTGTTTCTAGACACTATGTGTCCTAAGATCTTCCCTTGTCTGACCATGAAGATGCGTTTTTTGGGGTTCAAGCAGACTCTATATTGTTGGCACTTATCAAATATCTTCCACAATTCAGGAATGTGGTCTTGCCTTTGATTAAAGTACGTACATAGGTCATCTACATACACTTCCATACTCTTCTTCAGGAACTCTTTAAAAACATGACACATCAATCTTTGGAAAGTAGCAGGAGCGTTAGTGAGTCCAAAAGGCATCACTCTGAAAGCATAGACTCCCCATTCAGTCGTGAATGCGGTCTTATGTTGATCCTCAGTAGCAATGGCTACTTGGTTGTATCATGAGAATCCATCTAAGAAGCTATAGACTTCTTTTCCTGCAACTCTTTCCAATAGATGGTCCGTGATGGGTAATGGGTAGCTATCACGAATCGTGGCTGCATTCACTTTTTTCAAGTTAATGCATACTCTGAGTTTTCCATTCTTCTTAGGCACAACCACTAATGGCGACACCCACTCGGTATGTTCTATTTCATAAATGAATCCAACCGCTAATAGCTTGTCTATTTCTTCTTTTATTTTAGCAGCATATACCTCTCAGATCCTTATAAGTCTAGGCAAATACATCCTTATATTCCCGGATCAACTGTATTAACTCTTCTTCCTCCTCTATTGACACATCTTTACCTATGTATGTACATCTCTCTTCTCCATCCTCCACTGTTACTATGATCTTTTTAATTTGTTCTTTGTTGTCGTACACTTCTCCTTCCTTAGCCTCTCTCTTAGGCATTTGAATGGCTATCTTTCTCTCTTCTACTTCGTACCTTTTTCGAATAGCTTCTAGGTAACATTCTTCAGAATCAAATTCTGGTTCCATTTCTATACCCTCATATTCCTCTTTCCACTCCTTTTCTACAAGTTCCCCTGCTTCCACCTCTTGCAGGACAACCATGTATAAGTTTACATCATAGGCTTCTTCATCTACACATTCATTGATCGTTAGAACTTCTTCATTCACACATACATCCAAGGTTGCTAAGATTTCCATCCATCAATGTGGTTCAAACGTTTCATCCGGAAAGATTTGAGGCATATACATTGGTTCTTCTACTGGTCAGTAATTAGGATGTCCTATTGGCCACAACTGCCTTTTATTATCCTCCTTCATGGCTTCTTTACACATCCATAATTGGGCATCCTCATGCATCCATGATTGATCGCTTGATCCAGCACTATGAATAGATAGATCATCTTCCTCCTTGTGTATAGGATTCCATTGTAGTGGGGGTACATCTCGATAGGCAAACGTATGCAAATTTATTTTGGTGGTATTTCCTTGATGTTGAAGGTATAAAGAATCTCGTCCCCAATCTTGCACTACGCTAAGCTGTCTCATGAAGGGTCGTCCTAATATCATCTCATAGTTGCTTGCTTTTCCAAATTGACAAATAGCTAGGGTATGTTCAAATTCAACTCCACAAGTGGTTAGTTTGATCTTTTCTAATATCCATAGTGGTTTTTCAACATGGAAATCTGCTAATTGGAGCTTCATGCGGGTGGGTCGTAAGGCAGGCTTTCCCCATTTCTCGCAAATCTCCTTGGTGGCAATTCCTACTCTTGCTCCTCTGTCTAGTATAGCCTTGGTCATGTACCCATTGTAAGTGACAGGTACACATGTGTTAACTTCGTCTCCTTCACTAAATTCTCCCACTTTGTCCATTGGGATTTGAACCTTAGATGGGTTTTCTCGTCCTTTGTTTTCCTTTTCCTCCTTCTCTTGTTCCAATTCTAGTTGACTTGCTAATTGGTTCCATAACTGCGATTTAACATGGAGTAGTTCCTCCACAGTTAGTTGGCATTGCACTTTTGTCTTTTTAAGCTCGGTTAGATTGTGTGAATTCTTATCTGAGTTTCCCTTTCCTCTTCCTTTTACAGTGGGTGCTCGGATTATCATAGATTCCTTTTCGTATTCTCCCATGTAATTTGGTAGGGTTGAAATGCTCTGAGCTTCTTCTCTATTTCAGTCTAGCCTTGATACTTTCTCATATACTTCTTCCATGTTGGGATTTCGCTGATAAACGTCCACATCTAATTCCTCAAAGGGAGGCTTAGTCACTCCATTCCTCTTCCATTGTTCTTCTCGGATTCTATTCCACAATTCTTTTGGCTAGTCAGCCTCTAAATCAGGTATTGTTGACATAGGTTCGTCCTCAATTTTCACTCTCTCACCTTTATCATCCTTCTCCTTAAGTTCTTTGTCCTTGGCTTTAATACAATCCTTGTATTGATCCTATGCTATCCTTGTCTCTGAAAGGGCTGGGATAGTCTTTTCTAGGGTTGCTTGTGCTACCTCTATAAGTTTCCTGCATATAGCAAGCCTCTCTTTTTCTAATTGTCCTTGAGGATAAAGCTTTTCCTGTTGCTCCACATTCGGTCCATCCTTAATTCTACCTTGGTATGCTTTTAACCACATATCTAAATCATCCGATTTTGGGTCAGCTAGAATTTATCCTGGTTTCTCTGATTCTCGAATAGGCGATGGACAGGAAGCTCCTTCCCTAGTCTCTGGTTCTTTATGCTTCTTAGTGCCTTTTTTATGTTTCTTATTTTCTTGAATTTTGTTTTTCATCCATTTTTCTTTGAGTTTCTCCCTTCTTTCCTTCCATTTTTGGTTTCTTGTTGTTTGAGAACTCTCGTGTGGTTCTTCAGAATCTTCCACTACTTGAATTTTGTGATTTAAGGTTTTATCGTTTGCTATTTCTGGATCTGATTGTTTCCCTTCTCATTCCTTCGTTTGTGCCCGTGTAATGGCCTTTAATGGCATGGTGTATTCCTTATCACTTCCCGGTGCTTCTATCACTTCGATTACATTAATAGGTGCAATGTCTTGAGCCTTGTTTGGATTCTTAGGGCAATCCCTGAAGAGATGTTCTTTCCCACAATCACTACAATATCCTTCCCAAGTCCTAGGAGGCGGTGGGTTGTAAGGTCGAGTGCATTCTTTGATGAAATGGTCTCCTCCACATCTATAACAAGGTCCTCTTGGCATAGGTGGTCTGAGGGGTGGTCGTACATGTGGCTGTGCTTTCGATGCAGTGCACATTAATGTCGCCACTTCTGGCCCATAGGCGGCATATTCGTATCCTTCGTACCCATAGTAGTGTGGATCATAAGTTTGTTCATATTCCGATATGTTAGTGTCATATGGATAGTACTCTCCCTGAGATGGCTCATAACCTGGGTTTGTCGACTCCACACTGGTCATAGGTGATGCTGGTACAATGGCTCTTTCTAGGTTTTCCTCTGGTTGAGCATACTTAACCGGCACCACATGTTGTGGCTATGACAGTTGTGGTCCTAACACTGGTTGGGGTTGTGGATATTGTGCTTGCTCGTATGGTCTCTGTGCTCCTGCTGGTGTTGGGTAGGGACTGTATCTGGGCACATCTCTGCCTGGCTCTCTAGGTGGATACCCATATGGTCGATACTGAGGTGGTTGTAGAGGCCGTGTCTGCCTGTTGAACGGGCAATTTTCTGTGTTGTGATTGGTGTATTTTTGTTCTATGTGGCAATACAGGGCCGTTCCTTGATGGGGCTGCCTATTGTAAGGATATGTCTGTGGTACTCCTGTTCCTCCCCATACACACATGTGCGTGGGATGATCTCCTCCACATAGACTACACCTTTGCAACATAGGCACTCTTAGGGGTGAATGGTGGTAATTTCTCTGTCCTTGGACTCCTAACTTCTTTGCCACTAGCTCAGCTAATTCTTCTACATTACTAGAGTTGGATGTAACAGTACTCTGAGAGTCTTCTAATTTAGTGGGGCTGGGCGCACTCTTCAGACCATTCGCTAGGTTGTCCTCTAAATCAATACATTCTTGCAGGCATTCATTTAGGGTTTGTAATCTCTTCATGTATACTAGCGTTCTTAAGGTTCCGTTTGTTAATCCATCCAAGAACAATGAAATCATTTTTTGCTGAGTGGGTCTCTCTGCTGCTGGACATCTATCGACATACTGATTGAACCTTCGGGCGGCTATTTTTACAATTTCATTAGGGTTCTGTTTAAAACTATGGATTAAAGACACAGAATTGTGTTTAATCCCTCTCTTAGTGAATTCCCTTATGAATTCTTGAAAGAATTCCTCCATATTTCCAAATTGGTTGGGATCTAGAGGTTGGAACCAAGTCAGAGCTATTCCTGTGAGGGTGAGTCCAAAGGACTCATACTGCACAAAGAATTTGTCTACTTGTTCTGCTCTTAAAACTTGTTTAAATTCAGCAATGTGGTCATAAGGTCCTCCCAATCCATCATAATGATTCCTCACACATTTGGCTACCTGGATCGGTCTCAATCTTCTCATTGGCTCTAGCTGTCTAGGCATTACAGGAAAGACAGGAATTGCTAGTGTAATTGGGGGTATCCCGGGTTGCACTCCTATTGGTGGTTGTGGCCTTACTGGCAGTCGGTATTGATTTCCTACTCGAGAGTGGGGTTGATTGTGCGTTTGCACTCTGGGTGTTGTGAATTGCACGTGAGTTTGGTTCGGAACGCTTCGTTGGCTTGTTTGTCCCGACATTGTATGCTCTACCTCCTGTTGTGCTCCAAAGGGGTTCTAAGAGGTGGTTGCTTGTTCTCCTTGAGGGAATATAGGCAATCCCATGTATTTCAATTGGGCTCGATCTATGGCATCTACAAGCCAATATCTCCTTTGGTTTTTGTCCAGGTATATTATTCGAGACTCGTCTTCCGGATCCTTTAGCTCGTAAAATGTCATAGTACTCTCCTCTCTCCGTTGAGTCGATGAGTCGGTTTGAAGTAATAGGTCCAATCCATGGATCAAATACACTTCCAGTAAGTAGTCATCTTGAGGTATCAAGTCTTCTGTCAAGACTCGCGTCACCACTGACTTGCCTCTAGGGGTGGTCACTAACTCCTCAGGGTTCGATCTCCCTGAGTTCTCTTGTCCCACTAACTCTCCCCTTTCATTGATCAAATCAGGATATTCTATCACCATGTATATGAGACCCAATTTGTCCATGTATGCTCCACCTTCATACTTGACCGCAGGTTTGGGCACAATTGTTGCATCCATGGAAGTAACCATCCTAGCCACAGATCTGTTCAAGCCATCAAGGTAGATGGGAATCTCTTGGGCATTGGTAGAAATGTACTGCAACAAGGTGCGGTAATCCCCTTCTACCATGGTCATGAAGTTTCTTCGAGGAGCAGGACCGTGCATGCCCTCTGAGGCCATGGGTATCTCCTCGTCTGAGTCACTAGAGATATCCGAATAGATAGACCGGTGATTGACCTGAGCAATACTTCCAACGGATGATATGACACTTCTCCGGCTACTTAGAACCCTTCCTGATCTCAAGTTCATTCACCCTCCTGGGCTCACAAACCTAACCAAGTGTATGAGGATGTGTGCACACGTGATGGACAATCAAGTGGTTCAGCTTACATGCATGAGAAAAGACTAATCTACCTCTCAATCTCACTTAACTACTGAAAATGTTTGTCGTGATACCACTTATAGCATTTTTCACTAAATCAAGGATTTCTCCCAACTGCGAACTCCAAATATGGCCAATAGTGTGTTCCTTTCGAAGGTCTCAATGAGACGCATCTATTGCTGGTAGTTTCACTCGATTCTGATAATTGTGCTTCAAGTTATGACCAAAATAGTGAATGGCAGGAAACACCCACACTCACTCCACAACTCCTACTAGCTCACACACACACTACAGTAGCTCAAAAACAGTGGGAAGGGGTAGATAAGAGTCCTACACACACATTCCAAGCATTACACACACATAGAAGATCAAAGAGAAGATAAAAATCTACAGGAAAGAAGCAAATTCGAAATTCAGGAGCTCTCCTTCTTCACAATGGCAAAAAGTGTTTACAAAGAGTCACCAAGTGACTTATATACATGTGCCCTAAAAATGGTCCTTCCACACAAGAGACCGGCACTTTATTAACTAAAAGGTGAATTTCCTAATAATCTACAAGGAATATAATACAATGAGTTGGGATTATGCATCTAGAGGACTCCTCTAGTGCATTTACATAGCTTGAGGGAATTTCCTAAGACCTTGAAGAAGAAAAATATGCCCATTAATTTGAAAATTTTGGGGCTCCCCTTTTGTGCTTCTGTGCTCCGCAACACACACAAACATGCATACACATACACACACACACGTGCACACACGGCAAGAACAAAGAGAGAAAGACAATGGAATCACTTCTATTGCAACACAGTTCTCATACAAGTTCAAATCTACAACAAGCTAGCTCAAAAATGAGCTCTCTAGCTCTATTTATAGTTTTTGACTAGCTTTGGTCCTGTTCAGACCTAGTGTCCGGCCTAGTTAAAAATTAGGTCCCTAAGCTATTTTGGAGGCTCAAACGAGCTCTGAAAATTATGAAACTTGGTAGGCAAATACTACTAAAGCTCTTCAAGCTCGAGGACTCCTCGGCTTACAACAAATGGAGCTAAAAAAAGATGAAACAGTATTTACAATGGTTTTTAGTGATGAGAATCACTTTTAAAATAGTGTGAGCATTGAAAAAATTTGATTGGTTGCCTTAGTGCTAGATCTGCATGTATGCCCTTACTTGCTTCTTCTCAGATGCCAACAGGGAGGCTCAACTTTGGTGGAATGTCCTATGTCATAGTGAAAATTGTCCAACCACATGAAGGGCTTTTCAGAAAAATCTTAAAGAGTCTTTTCTTCCCCTATAATTCTACCTACATGTTCGACATTTGTGGGCTGCATTTACATGGATGGAAGGTGGTACTTTTACAACCTATATGGACCATTTTTGGGCAATACTTAGTATTTCTTCGCCTGCTTGAAGATGTTTCCAGAGATAACATGAAGAAGAAGTATGACGATGGTTTAGAGAAGGAGATTCAAGCAAAATGTCACTCATGCTAACCTACATCACTTCATGAAGCTATTTCCTTTGCTCATGATGGAGAGAAAGAGTACCAATCAATTATCAAAATGATTTGTTTGCAGCAACCACGTTAGCAACAACAACATTTTCACTAGTCTAATTTTCTTTGCTTATCAAGCTTCCATTTTCGTCTTTATTTAATCATATAGTTCTTTATATGTGATGCACTTACGCATATAATTTAGTATATGGAGCATACTTTAGCTACACTTCCCAAAAGAAATTAGAATATTTAGAGCATATTCTAGACTGTGAATAATAAAAAAAAACATTTCTTATAGTTAATAATATACGTTCTTTTATTGACTTACTATGTTAACACCTCATAAATAATCTTAATAATTTAATGTCTCCATGAAAATTTCCATGCATGTGTTTTTACATGGAAAATTCTTATTTTTGTCCAATGATGGAACGTGTGACTGGCCATCCATGTTTATTTTTACTTAATCAATTGAGGTTAGTTGCTTTTTTCAACTGAGGGGCATGTTATGAATTATGGAATGTGTTGAACAAAGAATTGTTGGAGTGTTAATTTATTAATTTATTAATATGTTTTTGATGTTTTGTTATAATAGTTGAACGTTTGTGAGGGCATGAAAGGGAGGACATCAATAATCGGATTTATGTTTTATATAGTTTGTAAATAAACCCATTTAGAGGGTTCTATTTTTAGAAACAGTTAGTAAAAGTAGTGGTTAGGATAAGGATTGTTGTAGACCGTGATTTCTGTTAATAAAAGCAAAGGCTCTCCACCAAAGAGAGCAGCTTTTACTTTCACGCATGCTTTTCAAAGCCGCCTCATTGTAACTGCTATTTTCGAGATAATGAAAAATCCTATAAATACATGCACTCTGTGGACTGTCGAAACAGAGTATGTGGGGGGAGATTGCACCCAATCATGCGTTCTATCTGGTCTCTTTGCTATCTATTTTTCTCTATGTTTTCAATACGCATATCCTCGGTGTGAGTGTGAATTAAGATCTTGGTTAACACATTCAGTATTGTGTGTTGTGCTTCAAGCTTCTTCTTCTTCTTCCTTGTGCTGTTCGCAGACCTCAAACTCCAACACTTTAGGTCTAATCACTTAAAAATCTAGTGGTGAAAACTTCGGTTAAACTAGTCAAAATGCTAAAACTTTGAAAAAAGTTATTATTGCATATTGTGATAGTACTCCTCAAGAGCTATCTAAGGGTATATAACACTTGGGTAGCCCATTCAGGACATAAGAAATGGAAAAAAAGGCTTTTTGGAAAATTTGATGGAAAATCGATCATGATTTACTAAACCTAGTTCCAATGGGAAATCTCAAACTCCAACACTTTACGTCTAATCACTTACAAATCTAGTGGTGAAAGCTTGGTTAAAGGCTGGTCAAACTAGTCAAAATGTTAAAAATTAGACAGAAATTATTATTGCATATTGTGATAGTACTCCTCAAGAGCTATCTAACGGTATAAAACACTTGGGTATTTGATAAGTATGTGCGTGTTGAAATTCAAACACTAATTTCAAGTGAAAATCACTGTCAAATTATAGCTTATTTTAGCATATAATGTTAATGGCTATTATTAGCCCATTCAAGAAAGAAATGAAAGAAAAAGGCTTTTTGGAAAATCCGATGGGAAATCAGTTGTGATTTCCAAAACCTAGTTCTTTGGCTCTTTGGGTTGCTAAAAAATCATGGTAGTTGTGTTCTATATAAAGGATATGGTTTGAATCGCTTCATTACATCAACACTATTGGGCTCTCTTCTTGAGCTTGTGTTGGAGAAGGAGGTCCAACTTAATGATCCACCGGGGTCATGCCAACTTACGAAGTTCCAGAAATTAGACTACAGGAGCTTTTATTATCTCGTGTTCTCCAGGTTCCAAGTCGTGAACTTGTGAGGAAAAGCAGGTACTACGAAGAAGGAACATACTACTGAACATTGGAATTTTGCATCTTCAACGGTAGGCGGTGTCGACTTTCGACTCTCGACTGTTAGAACTTAGAGGAATCAGCTTCGTAATCAAGAGCTCCCCAAATCGCCAATGTTGGATATTCGGAACTGGAGAGTAGAAATCTATTTTCATTAACTTTCTTCATAATTAAGAACTCAGAACTAGTCAGTAGAAAAAGGGAGAAGTACTGTTCGGCTGGTCTGGTGAACGTAAGTTCTGGCTGGTCAATCTTCCAATTGTTGTATTTTCTGCTTGGTCATGTATCGCCAAGGTTGGACAACACTTTAGTGGGTGTGGTGTTGCACTCACGTTTGGAGGGCCAGTGCACTTTTCTATTTTTCGTTTTAATTTTCATTTTATAATTTTCTTTCTGTGTACTCCTGTTATATTTTTCTTTCTTGTATATGCTGTTTTCATTTAGGTGATCAGGTCTAGCTGTTCCGTCAAGACTTGTAGCCTGAAAGGTTTTGGCCTCAGTGCTCAAATTTCTTCGCTGAAGTTACTTCCAAAGCGATCGGGGATGCCTCGTACAAGCACAGTCACCCCAGCAGGGTGTCCTCCTTGCGAGTTCTCTCGTTTGACAACTTGGGTCTAATCAAAGGTGAACTTTACCACACATAAGATTGCTCATAATTCAGCTGGTTACTTATATTGATGAAGACGTGTCATTAAGGCGCTATGAAATCGGTGGAGTTCTGAACAAACGATTTGTCGTGGCCCATGGGTGGGGTACTTCGATGAACATCCACTCTCTCAATAATTTTTGATGCACTCAAATACCAATCATGACATACACAAACATGAATTTTTTCATCTTAGGTTGAGCTCTAAAAAAATGCATTCTGATGCAGTAATTGAGAATTCGAAGAAGCAAGGAGATCTACAAGTCATAGCTCGATGGGGTGAACCAAGTTTGCAAAGGAGCATAGTGGCTGCCTGTCTTTCTTCCGATGAAGTTTCTCAGGTGGATGTTTTCAGATTCATTCCAACACCACAACCCCTCGTCCTCCTGCATTTGTTTTGGTTTTCTGCATGAATGGATCATATGCTTTGTTAAGGAAAAAGCAAATATTAGAAAAAAAAAGATAGAGAGAGAGAGAGGTAATATTGACTTCCGTCTTCAACACAATTTTGAAAAGAATAAACCATGAAATGGCTAGGTTTTGAGCCCAATATCGTACTAAGATTCTTTCTAAGCATGCCAATATTTCATGAATCATGTTGTCATTAAATGAGGTATTCTAACAATATAGCTAGTCCTCCCTTTACGAACTCATAGGAGGGGAGTCATGGTTGACTATGAATTTGCAGAAAGGCCAATGCTTTTATGGATACTTTTGTAGTCTATGTATAATGTAAAGAGGGTTAAATAAGATCTATATATCATAGAAAATGAGAAATCATGTGTTTTAAGTGTTGTGGTCTCCATGGGCCTTTGAGCACATAAGAGTAGGGTTTGCATTATTTGGAAATGTTGCTTTTAGATATCATCCAGATTCCAAACTCACTCATGCTATACTTGCACTCATCTCTGAAGAAGATAACATCAAGGTTCGATGGTTTGCTTTTGCATCACCAATTTCACATAGGCCAAAGCAAAGAAGTGGCTAGTTATAGATGCTCAATTATAAGGTCTCAATAATTTATAGTGGGTACATGCAAGTGAGAAAAGTAGTGGATTACTTATCCAGATGTACTTGATATTTCAATCATCTTAGGCCATAACATGCGTTGAATCACAAAGTATTTGTAGGAGATCTTTTCATGCTATTGTGGACATGGAATCTATATTTCATGTATAATTACTCATAATAGGAACGCGATTCATGAGTTTACTTATGGTTCAAGAATTTCTTTACCAATGAACTATAAGTGAACTCATGAATCATATCTTTGAATGGTTTGCACATCCCAACGAGTATTCACAATCAATTGTTTGTTTGGCACGGTACGTGACTCTTATTAATCATATCTTTCAATGGTTTGCACATCCGAACAAGTATGATTAGTGTAACAAAGTGATTTCAATGGTTTGCACATCCGAACAAGTATGATTAGTGTAACAAAGTGATTTCAATGGTTTGCACATCCGAACAAGTATGATTAGTGTAACAAAGTGATAGGTAGGAGATGGTTGAACCACACCCTAAGAGAGAGGATTAGGAAGTAATCCTCAACCATGGCTATGTATCTATTAATGGTTTGTTTTTAAGTTATCAATGTTCTTGTTGCCCGTTTTCATGGGTATTATTTAAAGAGACTGCGTGAAGCCAAGATTTTTACATATGATTTCATGAAACGTTTCTTGTGGTAACGAACTATATTATAGCAAAGGATCATGAAAACTTTCAATCACGCCTCTTTAATGATCTTTTGAGTAGTAAGAAGTCCTTTTTCACTTTTTTGAGTGAGGGTTGTGGCGTACATAACTTAGGATCATTAACATTAATGTTGATCCAACTACAAAAAATTGGTCATATTACTCTTTACTTATGTTGATCTTTAAGTATGATAGCCGTATTTTTCTTCTAATTTTAGTGCAAGTCAAGATTGTGTTTGTGCGTATGCGTATGGGTACATACGCTTACAAACATGAATACATACATGGGGATAATGGGGGGAGAGTTTTACCCAAAGAGCTCTAGAGCTTTCTAACTCAAGTTAACGTGAGTTCACTTGAGTTTAGAGAGACTTAACTTGAGTGGTGAGTACACCTAACACTAGTGGCCTCTAGTGGAAGGTACTATAGACATCCAATGTCCATATATCTAAATGCATTATGCACATTGCACAATGCATTATGTAAGATTCCGTAAGTGTTAATGCATTATGGCATTATGTACAAATTACAATGCATTGTGTAATATGCTCATTGCACATGTCACATGTGACATTGCAATGTGCATTATCGTTTATGTAATATGATGCATAGTGTGTGTTTTTATCATTATGTTACAACTTACATGCACCATGTGATATGCATTATGTAATGTCACATAGTGCATGTAAGTTGTAATGTAATGATAGACACACACACACACATGACACACATGTGCAACATATTTCATAAATGAGAATGCACATTGCAATGTCACATATGTTGGAAGTGGGGTGGGCCTCAACAACAATATTAATCACAGGTTTACAAGATCTTCCAACACATGAACCTTAGCATATACACCTTGATACTCAAAAGGAGATCAATGTGAGAGAGAGAGAGAGAGAAAGAAAGAAAGTGCTTTTACCTCTATCAGGAGGCCAAACTCGGCCTATGAGACAAATCGATGTACATGGGGTGTATCTTCTATCAATCAGAAAAGATAAAAGTGCTGAAAAAATTGGTAAAGCTGATATAGATCTCTGTAATATGCATGTGGAGATATCCATGAAAGTGGGGGGTGTATGGAGTGCGATATCTATGATAGTCTATATGCAAAAGGGTAGTACAACAAGCATGAGAATGCATCTGAAACGACTAACTAGTGCCATCCTGTGTTAGTGGGGGGGTGTAAGATGTGATACATAGGTGCAAATGGAGTCAATGCCAACCTGATGGCTGCACCAGGATCAACCATCATCTGGGATTGTCTCTCCTCCATGGCACGATGGTCATGAGCCTGGATCTCCGCAATCTAGTGTCAGTGAAGTCTCGGGGCCTGATATCCTATAGCACGGGGTCATCTCCTAGCTCCAGAGGTCTAAGCCTGTTGAAGGGTCACTCCTCTTGGTGTGTGAACTGAGGGGGGCAGGGGTGCTGCATGTCGTGGAAGAAAGAAGTCAGTGAGCTGACTTTGTCTCCCTTATGTATGGGCTAGGGTAGTGATTGGCAAGTTAATAGTCTCATCACACTGACTTGAGATTGAGATGGTGCGCATACATTCCTAGAGAGGAGCAGATATGCAGGGTATGCAGAGTAGAGATGGAGGATGAGGTGCACTTTGTATGCAGATTAGAGCCAGATACGAGACTCTGTTTACCGGGCAGCCCACCTCTGAGAGATCATTGACTCTAGAGACCAGTGACGGCTTGGGCTATTCTTACTAGAGATACAGATTCACAGAGATTCCCTACTCCAGCCTACTATACGAGCTAAAGCATAGCAATCTGATGCAAAAGAGGCACTATGAGAGCCTGATCGAGTGCGATATGACAAAGGTGCATCTAATTTGCTGTCACACAAGGTCTGCACAACCCATTTTGGCATAGTGTTTGCCTCCTCAATATCAGCTCTTTCATTAACAAGTGCATCATGTAAATCTGCATCAGAAATGGGATGATCTGCATCATCACATGAGACCTACAAAGGCTGAGAACTTGCCTCATTAGGACCAGCACTAGACTGTCGACCTATAAAAAGAGGAAGCAAAGTATCATACATGTCTTGGGAGCTAACACATGTCTCCTTAGTACATGAAAGCAATGGCTAAATACCATCTTCCACAAAAACAACATCACGGCTAACCAGAATGTGTTTAGTCTGAGGATGATACAGATGATAGCCTTTACTTTTAGAACTATACCCAACAAAAATACATTTTACTTCTTTATCATCCAATTTTCTTCGATGTTGTTCAGGCACTAATGCATATGCCAAACTGTTGGTACATTTGGCAAGCCTTGATGCTTGACCAAAAGTTCTGTTAAACGTGCTTGCCGTCACAGGCGCGTTTAAACTCTTTCGGGTTCTTGGGAGTGGTAGGGGTCTGATAATCAGAGGCCCTATGATTAATTTTCCCAATTAACGCATTTACATCGTAGTACGTTGTGGTCAAGATTCGAAGCCAACCACTTTTGCTTCAATGATTAAGGCATCCTCACATGTTAATGCGTTGAAAGCAGGATATGAAATTGGAAGGTTTGTGAGCAGATTCCCCTTTTGTTCACCCAAGAGAGTGTGTCTTAGCTTGGAGAATATGGGAAGGAGGAGATGGTACATACTACTATTTTGCAGAGCATTATGAGCATCCAAATGCTCCTACGTCCTCAAAATATACTCGGGGTTGAAAACTATGTGTGTGGCGAGAGGATTCGCAGAAATACTACTAATTTAGTGATGCAACGTGGATGAAGGGGGGGCAACAAGTCCTGTCTTCGGAACCTCTACAAGGAAATTTTCGGCAGCAGGCTGCGGGGGAGGCTCTTGATGCGAAGCCATCGGCTGAGCAGTAGAGTGGCCTGAAGTAAAGAAGTGGCTGGGTGCATGCAAAAGATAGAGGCGACTTTGCATCACGGAGAGAAGAACATCTGGAGATGCATGGAGAGGCATGCATGAAGGCCGACGCTGCCTTTGGACTGGACTTATAAAAAAGGAGGAAAATCTCGCACAGGAGGAGGCCAAACTATGGAAAGCATCTGGCATATAGTGACGGATCTGATTTGACAATGCAAGGGGGGGAGCTCTGTGATCTATTGAAGACGATGCAGCAAATTCTGACACAACCTCTTAAAATTGCTCATACAACAAATTTGATCTACTGTGTCGAGCTGCAGGCAGAGGCTATTACACACGCTGATCAGACTGCGTGATTTATCAAAAGAAGGTTACTTTGAGAGGCGTTGTTAGAGGTACGCGGGCAGGACATAAGTTCTCTTCTGAAGAGAAGGAGGAGGATTGGCTCGTGTGAAGGCTCTGATCAGATGTAGAAGGTGCAGAAGAAACGTGATACAGATTGGATGTAGAAGCAAACAATTTAGAAGAGGAACAACAGGTGCGCGCAACTGTGAAGAGCATGATGTTCGAGAACTATGTTTGAATACATAAAAAACAGAGGTAGGAAATGCAATATTGGCAGGTATCCAGATTATATGTACTTTTTAATTCATTGATGATGTATGCTGCTCCTTATACAAGCATGTCTGGTGCTCTAAATGTGTATTCAGTTCTGTGCTCGAACTATATTTCCTCGGTGCCATAAACTACCCACAGCTGAAAAGAAATCATTTTTGTTGATTATATCTCGCAGATTGCTTTGACTGTTCTCTTATATTACGTTCTTCAATTGGGAAGAACACATATCTAAAGTGCTACGAACTGATCTCTAAACCGGCATTAAAAGGATATGTTTTTTTTTAAGTTAGGCGCAAGTATGCTGTTATTTCCCTCCTCCTTTCAAAAATAAATTCAGATATAAACGCCTATCTATCTTATGCTTAATATTTGTTCCATTGCGATATACTCCAGATTTGACACCATAACCTCCAACCATAGAAACTCTTCTATTGCTTGCTATGATGCTATTTTGCTCATGAAAGACCTGATAGCCAGCAAACAACAGTTGATAGTACTTTCTGTACTGATCACAATGATCAGAATCTCAACTGCGCTTTTAGTAAAAGAATTAAATCGTGCGTGAAGTTTCATAGTTTTCATTAAAAACCTGATTATCTTTTAACCTTCGCATACTGGATTCACATCGTTTGAGAATTTGGTTCTGAAAGTAGCTGTTTTTTTTTAGAGATTTTGTTCTAGCACGTTGTGCTATATCAAGATGTGACTACTGCAATAAATCTATGATTCATGGTTTCTGCATATATTGTATATTGTAGATACATGTTCATGTAAATACGTAAAACTTTCTATTAACAAATTCTGTTTGATTTTGAATGAATTGAACTAGATATAGTTACTCAATTAGAAATTTTACAAATAGAGTTCCTGAATACTCAATTAGAAATTTTACATATAGACTTCCTGAATTGATAATTTATTGGTTGTCTCATTAGATCAAATTGAAGTCACTAAGTTAATAGACGATCACGACTATCTATAAAGATGCCTTAGGTTTGTCCTTGAGTGTTTTCTGCACCTGTTGTACAACAGAAGTAAAATAAAGCCATTTGATGAACTGTTTTGTTTAAATATACGTAGGAGTCATGATTTTTATTCCTCTTTACAATCAACGATCTCTGTTCTTTAAAACCCACACGATTAGAGAAGTTTTTAATCTAGATAGGTCGATCAGAGTCTTAGATTTCCATGCTCCATTAAACTCGAGACCATATTCCTTACATGATTTCCAATTAACTCTAAACCCAAGAAAGTCGTATAGTCGTCAAAGCAACCTATATTTTATCTGTCATTAAGAAGAAGGCTTTCTAATGGCTCTCCCTCCTTTCGATGAACTCCTCGACATTTGGATTCTTGAAGACTTGCAGATACCGAGATCGATGGTGGTACATCCGGAGGATGTACAGGTTCAGAGGGGGTGGATGTGGTCGCGATCCGCGGCACTTCTGTTCCAAAGCTGATGCAGCAGTGGCTATGAGTTTCTTCTCATCACTTTTTGTCATCTCATCTGCTGTGTATTCTGGATACCATACCTCGGGTTCTCTATCGTAGAATTTTTCCGTCATCGTACTCAATATTAGAAAATCTTTTGGCTTCTCATGGAGGATTTTGGCATGCATATCGGGTGGAAGAAGGAAAAAAGGATAGTACGCATATCCCGCTTCCTAGTTGCTACTTTGGTCGCTATGGATTTCATTCAGTTTTTTTTGGTGCGAAATGGAATAGAGTAGGCATACACCTGCGGCGCTGGAGGATGTTTTCTAAAGAAGGAAGAGGTGTGTACGCATCTGCTTGCGGATCGGGAAGCCAAGCGGACGAGGGGAGCAGTTGCTTCGACTTTAGGGACATCAGGTCCATCAGCCAGAGAGGGAGGAGGTGCACGGAAGGATCAAGAAGGATCTATTAGGGGAGTTTTGTGCAATTAGAGGGCAGCGGATTGTCTTCTTCCCTCTCGCGGAGGAGGACAATAGCATATACGCACAGGTGGCTGCTCATCATCGGGCTCTACAAGATCAAGAGAATCACTGTTGTAGATGGAGTTTGCAGGTATGGACTATCAAGAAGAAGCAGGACATGTGTCTAGATACGATGGTTCCTAGAAGAAGGAGAGGCGGCAAGGGCCATTCGGAGGATGGAAATAGGCATCTTTCTCACAAACTGTCTCTGGCAAGTACCGGCTGCAGAGGACCAATAGGGGTCGGCATGTCCAGCAAGGTTCAACCTCCGTAGCTCCGTGCAAGAACAAATAAATCAGGGAGCACCATCTCCACATTGTCATCTTCAGATTATGTTCCCTTGTCGGCGGTGCATCACAATCTTTGCCGCTCATCATCTTCAAACCGAAAGCTCAACCTGGACGTTGCAGAGAAGCAAGGATCTGCTGCGTCTGAGAAATATCATCATGTTAATTTACTAAAAGAAGGGAATCCATGGTTTCTGAGGACAAGCTCAACCTGGACGTTGCAGAGAAAACGGCGCAACTGCTGGAGTACTTTGGTGGGGAAATACCACTATAATCTGATAGGATTGAAAGGAGGATATGAGGGTTACTGCACCGTCGAATTAGAAAACGTATGCAGAGGGAAGGACATGATGACAGATATCTGATGGTTCAGTTTCTTCAGAAGTTAGTGTATCAACCTTGATACCACTGCTCATAGCGTCTACTTTACTTCAATAGAAGACTACATGCTCACTTCTGTTGACAATTGGCAACACAGACATCAAAGACAGAGTTACGTACAGGCACAAACTAGGCAATCGTCTTCTTATTTCTGAGGAATGCGCTCGTCAGAAGGGTTCGTGAAAAAGTACCGAAAAGGTTCGAGAGCTTTGGATTTTTTTGCTCGAATACGGCCCAGACTCTCATGGACTTGATGGTCCAAATGGATGATATGTCTCAAGGAAAGACGTTCGAGGTCATCTCCAATCACGTAACTTGGGAAGCCACGAATAAAAGACAAAAAGAAGAAGCATCAATGGCTGACTACATCTCTGCAGCATCTTCCATTTCTCTGTGAATACAGTCAGACGATCGTCTTGAACATTCTGAACAACGATGGCGATTTCATGCTTAGCATCGCAAAGACTTGTTTCCAGAATGCAATCGGAGAGGATAAAGATGAAAAGAAAAGGAAAAGTTTCCATGCTGCCACCGATCATGGGAAGTCATACACTCATCAGGCAAAATTGAACATTCTTGTGAGTGCATATCTGTAATCCTGAAGAAAATCGTTATTCTAGTTTACAGTTCCTTTTGTGATCGTCATGTTAAGCGATTACTATGCTTGTTACACTATCAGAGAAACTAATATCATGCAATTCACTGCTTGTCTTGGTGTTTACTTTTTTTTCTGAATACCTGAACGCGTTTCCATAGATCATGACGACATGGGCAGGGGCTTCTGCAATAAAAGAAAGTTCATTTCATTAACATGTTTAGCTAGTGATTGCCATATCAATATCTGTTAACATTTTGGAAATGTAATCTGTCCTCTCTAGCTTGCCACACTAACCTGAGTAATATTACCAAGCTTTGATGCATGACTAATGCATAGTTAATGGAACCAACAATTAAGCCATTTAGAACAACTTCCGAAAGTGAGTTAGTTAGGATTTTGTGTTGTTTTATTTCATCACGTCAGTTCGACCCAAGCATCTTATCTATGCTGTATTAGTAGTGATTGAACTAATCCATCAATCGAGCCTTTCATGCCTACACCATTCTCAAGAACAAGTAAGTTTAAGGCTTTATCCATTCGCGTTGGTTCTCTTGCAAATTTTAAGACACAACTCTGAAGCTTTCTCTTAGAGCCAAAGAGTGTAATATGTAAGAAGTATCCATTATTCTTCAATCTACCCTCCTTGATACGAACTCGACGACAACGTTAACACTCAAAACTCTGCATACAAATTACTATCAATCCTCTGGTTCATTCTATCACAGACTTACTATTCGTACTCTGGTTACTACTCTCTCAGTACGTAGCACCGGAGTTATTTATTACCGTAACACAGACCATTACCATAACTTAATAGAACTGGACTAACCGCAAGTTAATGTAATCAAAACAAAGACAAAACAAGACAGTACTACTCAGATTTCTCAACACTGCACCACGACAACTTCACAGAACGTAATCGCCCAGGCAGACATTTTGGCGATTCTACTGATCATTACCAGAGCGTCCTTTCATTAGTTTATAAATAGTTACAACTCTTCACAATGACCTTTCGGTTTGTGCGGAATACGAAAAGTAAAGAATTACAAATGCCAATCTGGCGGCTTACACTGGCACGCACGGTGGACTTGAACCCGCAATGGAATAAAATCTAGGGCTCATCTACTATACCCTGTAGATACATGGTTCTAGCTAATTTAAATGTTCTGGCAATTTTTTGCTTCAGGCTATCCAGCATTTTCTTTAAAGTGTCTGGTTCGACTAACTGGGCGTTAGTACGAACAGAGCTTGCTGCAATTACTTGTGTCATCAAAATGTCAGCCTGTGTCTGCAAAAATGCTTCTTGTAAATAAAAATCGTTTGCCAGAGCTGCATCACGGCTCGATTTCATGTCTTGAATTTGTTTATCAATTCTAGATAATCTTTCTGCTTGACAACCAAGATGCTTTTCTCTTCTCTCCAGTTCGTGTGCTTGATACTGAATGGTCTGGTAATAAGCATCTCGTTCCCTTCGGATGCCTGCGACCTCCTTCTAGAGTTGAGCGGCCAATGTCATCTGGTTTTTTAAGAGCAGAATTTGCTTCAAACAGGTTGGAGTTTGCGAACTGAAGTTTCACATTAGTCTTCTGGGCTAAATCAGCCATTTCCTGTCCTTTCTGTACAACTTCATCCAATTGTACTCACGTTTCTTCCAATAAGTTTCCAAGTGCAATACGAGCATCTTCTCTATCCTGTGCTAACTATTTTAACTGGAGAGTTTCTGCATCAGTAGCACTAAATAACTCATCTTTAGCTTGTATCGTAGCTAATGCAACATCTCTTTGGCTGATCAATGATTCCTGTTCGACAAGTCGAGCCTGGAGTTGTTGAATCTATTCGTGCAGAGCATGATTTTTTGCCTTTACTACATCTACCTCTTCTTGCAGTGGGGTAATATCTGCTTCGAGTAACTTCCTTCATCTGCATTGGTAGTTGTTGCGACAAATGGATCAGCATATGACCCATGGATGCTAACTCAGTAAACATGGGAATCGGAGGAAAAAGAGGAGGAGGAAGTGGTTGGGATGAAGAAGCTGTCAAGAGCTGATGGGAAGAGGGTGGAGAATAATTAGGGGAAGAAGAAGAGGAATCCGGTGCTTCAGGGACAATAGGTTGAATGGGGACAATGGGCTCGATCGGAGGTATGGGAGTGGGTAGAAGAGTGTTGGGAACCAACACTATTCCTGTAAGTTGCTGTGTAGTCACTTCAGTTTGGGCAACTGCAGAATCCACTACTGCAATTATTTCCTCGAAAATTTCTGCAACAATAGCTTGTGCATCTTCTTGCACATCTTGTTTGGACTGTTGCTGAGAATTTTCCTGAGAAGAGCTTTCCGTAGTATTGGCAGAGGATGCACTGTGTTCTTGTTGCTGGATGGGAGAAGACTAGGTAGACGAATCAAGGTGAATTGAGGTGGCAATGTCATGGAAAATTTCTTCTTCATTTCCAGCGGCAGAACCTTGCACTTGACTGTCAGAAGAGCTTATCCGTCTGCGTTTCCGGCGAAGGAGTTGGAAGAGATCTTCATCATCCTCTTCGGTATCTTCAAGTATTTGAGCAGATTCCTCATGATATAAGATTGGAGCGTTTGGAGGTGGTTGCGCTGCTTGGAGGGCCGAAAACAAAAAAGTAAGGATGTGCGAAAGACGAGAACGTGGCAGATCTCCTTTGTTAACATGCTTAATGACCGTAACACATTCATAGTGAATGCGCCGGAAATAATACGAAGCAAAATTAACAGGCTCCCGAGAAGCCATGTCAATCATTGAGTAGAACGGGCGTGAAATCCCGTAAGTGCGTTTCTATAGATTCAATATGGCCACTAAGAATTGCAAAGCTATTCGTTCAGGATCAGGGCAACACAAGATAGTGTACTCATTCGAGGAGTGTCTTGGGAACAATTCAAGCATAGTGGCTATCGGAAGATTAGGACCATTCTCTCGTCCTTCCAGAGAGAGTCAGAAAGCTAAAGCAAATGACTCTAAGGTGATTACTACACGAGATGGTAAACTTGTAATTGGCCAACTCTGCTCTGTAGCAGGTGTGGCGGCAATGGCAGCGATAATTTGTGCGTAATACGGATGACACTCCACTGAATGGCAAGGCAATTCAACGAAGTTGGACAAACCTCGGATACGCAAGAATTCACTCACGTCGTGAGGGAGTCCGTCACGGAAGGTATCAAAATTTGCTAAGGCTTATGAGTGTATGGGAAAACACAAAGACACGAATACACAGGGATCACATAAAACACAACGCACACAGACACAATAGCGATTAACAACGAAAAGAAGAAGATTAAGTAGATACTTGGCAATGGGAGGCGATCGAAAACCTTAATCTTCGTGTGGTGTTGAGATGATAACCTTCATAACTATGGCATGCATGCATGTGCAGATCGATAATAGATGGCGGCTTTTAATCATAATTAGATATCAAAACGAGGATATTTACAGGCTTATTCAACTAACATGCCAAAATAAAAAGAAAGTAAATAACACGCGGAAAAATGAAGAACACGTAAGTGAGAATCAGGTGCTTGTTGATACGGCCGTAACTTTGAACCATTGATCACTTTAGGAAGAGGAACTCCGGTCAAATTAGTCAACCAAAAAGTAGCTGGGCCCACTTGTTCACTAATTCGATAAGGGCCAAACCACCGTAATTCGAATTTTCCAACAGCACGGTTTGATTTAGCATTATAAAATAGCACAATTTTTCCCACCGTAAAACTAGTATACATTCTATGTTGTTCACAGATGCCAGATTCAAACACCTCAGCTGCTGGTTGCAACTGCCAGATCTTGTCTGAACCACTGCTGTTTGGGTTTCCACTGGTGAAATATAGACCATATTGGTCATTGGGTTCTGACGATCTTTCTTTTGTTGGTCATATTCGGCTGCATCCTTGTAGAATCTCCAGATGTGACCAAGCTCACCGCAAAAGTGACATCGAGGTGGTGGCAGAGAAGTATTCTCCGCTGATGTACTGGCTTGCCATCGATTTGCATTGAAGTTGGTATTCCGTTGTCCCCGATAATTTCTGTATCCTTGCTGTTGATTGCTTCGCATCTGCGGTGGCACGTAATGAGTGGCTGGCTGCCCTGGTTCTTGTATAATGGCATTTACAGTTGCTTGTCCCTGCACTTTGGCGTTATACGCATAATTTTTGGTGGAATGTCCGGTGGTATTGCAGATAGCACAATACATCTGATTAAGGGCAGAGGTAGCACTGGTATGCCTAGAATGTTTGCACTTAGTGCAGTAGATCTATTTAGCCGGATCCTCTACAACATTTTTACTGGCTTTCAGCCACTCCAAATCCTTAGTAAATCCTCCCACCTTTTGCTCAAGTTGTAGGACCATCGCAATAACCGCATCCAGTATCATAGCTCCCACACAACGAATGATCATAATTTGTCTTAATTGTGGAGTTAACCCATTAATAAACCACTGAGTTATCACATCATCCGACAAGTTGGCATGTGCCAGCGGCAGTTGTCTCAAATGAGTTCTAAATAATGTGGCATATTCCTGCATAGTCTAGTGCAGCTTCTGCCTATTGTTCTACAAGTAATCGAAGATTTCGGCAGGGTTCTTCTTCAACCGGAACCTCTGTAAAAATGCATCCCTTATCGCCTCATAGGTGCCGAAATGGTTGATATCATACTCTATTAACCACCTCGCTTCTTCATTGACTAATGTAGACTGAAATACAATGGCCTTATACGCTGGATCGGGTGGATGGTTTAGCACTGCATAACTTATTTCAAAGGTGCGTACATGGGCATCAGGATCGTCACCTGGAAATCCACCGAACTTTGTGTATGTCACCCTTGTTGGAGCAGGTCGAAGTGGAAGTGGCGGTTGCTGTTGCTGCTGTTGTTGTTGCTGCTGTTGCTGTTGCTGCTATTGTTGTCCACTCATGGTGCTAGTAGTGGTATCGTTGCTTTCTCCTGAGTTCTGAGGAGGTGTTTCCGGTCCTTGGGAATCTATATGATCAGACTGCTCACCTTCCGGCTTGAAAATAGCATTCAGCCTCTTACGGATCTCCAATTCAAATAGCCTATCCTCCTCTTTGGTATCAAACGTAGGCAAACTTACTCCGAACAGTGGTGTCCGGAATGAGGATTCACCAGGAAGTATCACACGGTCACCAGAAAACTGTAAATTGCCTTCAACTGGGACCGAAGTGTCACCGGAATTTGTCGAACTTTCCCCAAAACAGGGTATTCTTTCACCTTCAATAATCTCTTTGTGCAAGACACCTCGATCCTCTGACGAATTCGAATCCTGACCAGACGGTGTCGGGTCAACTGCACACTGTGTTCCTGTAGATTCCAAAGTTACTGTACCTTCTGCAAACTGTGCCGAAATCACACTAGAATCTACCAGAATTGCAGTATGTTCCACCGGAATGCTACCAGAATCACTGCTAACGTGCTTCGCTTCTTCTACGACTGAGCTTAACCGATCTGTGCTTCTGCCTCCTGGGGGTGTCCCTAACAAATTTGGTACTGGCCAAGGCTGTCGGTCTCTCCTGTACTTCAGATACGACTTGCCGGACCGAGTAACCGGCATATATCACCTTTGCAACACTTGCGTACTACTCCTTACTGTCGATTCACAATCTATGGCCACCTTCCCACAATCAATTTGCAACACTCTGTTGCCACCTTCCCACAGATGGTGCCAGTGTTAAACGCGCTTGCCGTCACAGGCGTGTTTAAAATCTTTCGGGTTCTTGGGAGTGGTAGGGGTCTGATAATCAGAGGCCCTATGACTTAATTTTCCCAATTAACGCATTTACGTCGTAGTACGTTAACACTCAAACAAATTACTATCAATCCTCTGGTTCATTCTATCACAGACTTACTGTTCGTACTCTAGTTACTACTTTCTCAGTACGTAGCGTCGGAGTTATTTATTACCGTAACACAGACTTCATTACCGTAACTTAATAGAACTGGACTAACCGCAAGTTAATGTAATCAAAACAAAGAGAAAAAAAGACAGTACTACTCAGATTTCTCAACACTGCACCACGGCGACTTCACAGAACGTAATCGCCTAGACAGACAGTCTGCCGTCACAGGCGCGTTTAAACTCTTTCGGGTTCTTGGGAGTGGTAGGGGTCTGATAATCAGAGGCCCTATGACTTAATTTTCCCAATTAACGCATTTACGTTGTAGTACGTTAACACTCAAAACTCTGCATACAAATTACTATCAATCCTCTGGTTCATTCTATCACAAACTTACTGTTCATACTCTGGTTACTACTTTCTCAGTACGTAGCACCGGAGTTATTTATTACCGTAACACAGACTTCATTACCGTAACTTAATAGAACTGGACTAACCGCAAGTTAATGTAATCAAAACAAAGACAAAAAAAGACAGTACTACTCAGATTTCTCAACACTGCACCACGACAACTTCACATAACGTAATCGCCCAGACAGACAGTCTGGCGATTCTACTGATCATTACCGGAGCGTCCTTTCATTAGTTTATAAATACTTACAACTCTTCGCAACGACCTTTCGGTTCGTGTGGAATACGAAAAGTAAAGAATTACAAATGCCAATCCGGCGGCTTACAGTTCAAAGGTTTACTTCATATCTTGAACTTGAATGTTCATTAGTCACATGTGAACACCTCTTGTAAATATCTTGAGTTTAACTCAAGATAAATGTAAAAGGCAAAGGTTGAGAGAATCTTGTAGCTTTACGAGTTGTAATTCACAACAATCAAGTGATTGGAATCAAATTAATTAGGAGCCTAAAAGATAGGATCACTTTTAGGTGGCAGATTCCAAATTCAAATTCAAATTTATCTATAAAAGCTCATGACTTTTAGTCGCGGGATAGAGAGCAGATCAAGGACACATTGAGCTTCAAGATTGTGGGCACACTTAGTTGACATGTGTATGAGTAAGCCTACATCATCTCCTTTGTATCATACATTCAATATATTATACATTTGTTTCAGATTATGCAACTATCTCATGTTCACTATTACCTGCTGCTAGACTCTTATTTTTAGTGGTTATTTGTTGAGCCGTTCTCTGCGTATACTTATTCTTTTACTGTGATTCAACTTGATATATGTAGCTTAGACCTTCTACTTCTATGCTAAAAAATTTCACGTCATTTGGTTCAGAGATCTGCGAGGTATGTTCATTATAATCTACCTATGTCTGTTGTCTGTCATCCTCCTAAAATGTCGAGATTACACACCTAACTTCTTAAGATTATTTCTGAGCACATACTCATCCTAAATTAGTGAAATAACTTCCTATAGAAAGCTTAGGGGTCCAATTAGATATGGTTAAAAGCTCTCGGGTCAATTGTAATCAATGAGTGAGCACTGAGTGAAACACTGAGCAGGTCACAGTCCATAAATAGCAAGTTTTTACAACTCTTCAACATTGAAAGTAGTTTGTTTTGATGCAATTATTTGAAAGTGATGCTTCAAAGCACATTATGGCTCCAAATGCATATTTGGGAAGCTAAAGGTGTCTACTAAGATAATCTGAAGTAACATTGGTAGGTATAGAGCATGATTTGTGCAGCACCAGCTCATTTCTGGAGTGTATCCAACCATCTCCTCACAATGGTATCAGAGCAATCATTAACTCAACATGGGAGATGGATTCCCATCATCAATTGACAAATTGAATCAAGGTAATTACTTTGCTTGTTCTATTAGAATGGAAGCATATCTACAAGGTAGAAATCTTTATGGTTACATATCTGGAGATGAGTCAATGCCAATACTTAGAAGCAAAGGGCAACCCACTCAAGAAGAACAAGAAAGGTTATCAACATGGTGCTCAAAGGATGCATTGGCCAGGTCATACCTTCTCAACTCAGTTTTTGATTTCTTACTCCCACATATTAGAAATTGTAATACATCACAAGAAACCTAGAATGCACTTGAAGCATTCTTCTCTTCAAGCACTAGAGCAAGAAAGAATCAACTATGGATGGAGTTCACAACACTCAAGAAGATGCCCAAATAGAATGTGACTGATTATGTCACTAAAATGAAGGACCTAGCTGATCAACTTGGAAGCATTGAAGAAGTCATTGATGAGTAGCAAACTCTTTACTCATGAAGCTAAGCTTGTGAAAAACAATGAAAACTCAAAAGGCAATCAATCCTCTGCCCTATACATTGATAAGAACAAGAGTAAGGATGGTAAAGGTAAAGGCAAGAAATCTGATGATGAAGCTAGTAACTCTCAAGCTAACTTTGCAGGAAAAGGTAGAGGTACAAGAGGAAGAGGCAGAGGAGGTAGACAAGGCAGGGTGAGATTCCAAAGCTCTTATCCATGTGCCATATGTGTATTGACTAACCACACAACTGAGAATTGTTTCAGGAACCCTAGAAATCAGAGAGGAAGAGGCTTCAATAGAGGAAGCTATGGAAGAGGAAGATCAAACAACTTCAACAATTATAACAACAACTACAACAACTACAATAACCAAGAAGGCTATAGAGGAGGAGAGACTACAACAATTATACTGAAGAGTAAGGACAAGAAGAGTCACTTTTGTTAATGAACATGACCATGAGGCAAGGTAAAGCAGATGAACATGTGTTTTATATAGATTCTTGTTGTTCATATCATGTAGCAGGAAATGTGGCATTACTATCTGACTTGGAGGATCCAAGGAACAAGCATGAGGTTCAGACAAAAGATGATACAAGGCACTCAGTTGAAAAGATTGGGAATGTGAAGACTTGAGATGGAAACATGAATCTACTCAGTAAGGTATTGTATGTACCTACCATAACCAAGAACTTGATAAGTGTTGGACAAATTGTAGAAAAAGGTTTACAGGTAAGGTTTACAAGAAATGGAGCATTTGTTGAAGATCCTCAACAAGGATTCAAGAAGATAGCTAAAGGAGAAAAGATAGGTAGACTCTTTACATTTGAAGTGCAAGATACTAGAAATATATCACTTTTCAATTATGGAGGACGAACCTTATTAGAATTAGAATATGCAAGGATCAGAGTGTGCTTGGATTGCCAAATATATCCAAGCAACATATGATATACAAGTGCAGCTCATGTCAATTTGGGAAGTCTCATAGACAACCATTTATGAAGAAAGGTTACATTCATGGTGATCTACTGGAGCTAGTCCATACAGATGTTTGGGGACCTAGCAAGGACCCTTCAATTTCAGGATCCAGGTATTATGTATCATTCATTGATGATTGTAGCAGATGGACGATACTTTATTTCATGAAGCACAAAGATGAAGTATTCAACTGTTTCAAAAAATATATTGCTCTTGTTGAAAATCAGACAGGGAAAACATTAAAGTGGCTAAGGTGAGATGGAGGGGGAGAATACTTCTCCCATGAGTTTGATGCATATCTCCAAGATAGAGGCATCAAAAGAGAAATCACTAACAAATATACTGCAGAACAAAATGGAGTAGCAGAAAGGAGGAATAGGACCATTGTGGAGGCAGCAAGGTCCATGATCAATGAGAAGAAATTGCCCAACTACCTATGGGCAGAGGCTGTATCCACAGCCACCTATCTTATCAATAGACTCCCATCCAAAGCATTGGATGGGATGACACCATATGAAGCATGGAATGGAAGAAGGCCTAGCCTAGATCATTGAAAAAGTTTTGGGTGCATAGCATATGCACATGTTCCATCACAGATCAGAGGTAAAATGGATCCCAAGGTAGAGTTCGTGTGTTCATAGGTTATGATCTTAATCAACAAGGGTACAGGTTGTATAATCCAAGTACTAGAGATGTTTTTTTTGATGAAAACAACTCGTGGTTTGAAGATGATTGTAGAAAAGTCAAGCTACCTTATGACCTAGAAGAAGACTTTCCTAAATTTCAGAAGGCAAATAATCAACAATGTGAAGATTCAAGTGATTCTCATGATGATCAGAGAACACCAAGGAGGAACTTCAAGGTATGGAGCAACAAAGGTAAAGAGAAGATACAAGACCTTAGGGATATTGCAGAATCCTCTCAACAAACAATAAGGAGATCAACTAGGGAAAAGAAGAAACCAGAAAGGTATGTATATGGCACCTCTCTAGTCACTAAACACTCAATCTATATTGCTCACGATATCAACTCAGAAGAACCATCAACTTTTGAAGAAGCTAACAAGAAATCTGAATGGAAGGAAGCAATGGAGGAAGAGATACAAACACTTCAAGAAAATCAAACTTGGGACCTAGTTCCCAAGAATCAATCCATGAAGATCATTGGATCTAGATGGATCTATAAGGTGAAAAGGAATTCTAATGGATCAATAAATAGGTACAAAGCAAGACTTGTGGCCAAAGGGTTTGCTCAGACCCAAGGGATTGATTATGAGGAGACCTTCTCTCTTGTGGCAAAGATGCCAACAATCAGAGTTCTCTTAAGCATAGCTGCTTCAAGGAATTGGAACATCTATCAATTAGATGTAAAAAATACATTTTTAAATGGTTGGATCTTAGAGGAGGTATACATGGCACAACCTCCTTGATTTGTTGATGATGTACATCTTGAGTATGTGTGCAAACTCAAGAAAGCTCTATATGGTCTCAAACAAGGTCCTAGAGCTTGGAATCATAGATTGGTTACATTTTTGCAGTACAAAGGATTCAAGATGAGCAAAGCTGATTCTTTAGTCTTCACTAAGAAGAGTAACTCTGAAGTTATATATCTTTGTGTGCATGTAGATGATATTATTCTTATAGGTAATGATGCAGATGGAATCAAGAAGATCAAAGCCCAAATGAAGGAAGAATTCAAGATAAGTGATCTAGGTTTGCTCACTTATTTTCTTGGATTAGAAGTTGTCTATACAGATAAAGGGATCTTCCTTACTCAAAGGAAGTATGTTAAAGATGTAATTGCAAAGTTCAAGATGCAGGATGCTAAGGTTGCAGATACTCCCATGGAGGTCAATCACAAGTTAAGTGTTGATGAAGGGGAACCTATTGAAGACATCACAAGCTACCAAAGCTTAGTTGGAAGCTTGAATTATGCAACCCTAACTAGAGTAGATATCTGCTATGGTGTAAGTGTGCTTAGCCAATTTATGCACACTCCTAGAAAACCTCACATGGATGCAGCAAAAAGGATATTGAAATATCTGAACGGAACTATGAATGAAGGATTGTATTATCCTTATACATCTGATTTGAGTGCAAAGCTATTCACTGATGCATCTTGGGCAGGAACAAAAGATGACAAAAGAAGCACATCTGGATGTTTATCCTTTGCAGGTACAAAGCTCATTTCTTGAACTTCCAAGAAACAACCCACAGTAGCACTCTCATCAACTGAAGCTGAGTATAGAGGATTGGCAAATGCAACTCAGGAAGCAATGTGGATCAAGACCTTATATACAGATTTAGGGTTAGATTTTGGCACTCCATACATATTTGGAGACAACATGAGTTCTTTGCATTTAGCTGCTAATCCTATCTTTCATGCCAGGACTAAGCATATAGAAGTCCATTATCACTTTGTTAGAGAGAAAATAGCAAGTTATGTATCTACTCAGATGCAATGTGCAGATATGATGACCAAAGCACTTGATTGAAGCAAACTCAACAGGTTCAAATCAATGATTGGAATGCAAGAGGTACCTATGGATTGAAGACTCAAGCATCTTAGGCTTGAGGGGGATCTGTTGGTACATTTGGCAAGCCTTGATGCTTGACCAAAAGTTCAAAGGTTTAAGTCATATCTTGAACTTGAATGTTCATTAGTCACATGTGAACACCTCTTGTAAATATGTTGAGTTTAACTCAAGATAAATGTAAAAGGCAAAGGTTGAGAGAATCTCGTAGCTTTATGAGTTGTAATTCACAACAATCAAGTGATTGGAATCAAATTAATTAGGAACCTAAAAGATAGGATCACTTTTAGGTGGCATATTCCAAATTCAAATTCACATTTATCTATAAAAGCTCATTACATCTGTTGGAATACATCACTGCTTCGAGCCATGGTCTGTGACTAAAATACCTTGATGCGGGAAATTGAATGTATCTCAAAAAGTTGAACAGAATTGTCCAGATGAATTCTGCTAAACTTGTAGCAGACTTCGAGACGCTTATACTGGCGAATCAAAACTGATATATACCTTTGGCACAAAAAGAGGAAATAGCCTGCATAAGCTTTGCGATAGTGCATTCGGAGGCTCGAAACGAGCTCATATTGCGATTTTGGCACCACAAAGCAAAGCAGTTTTGATCTCTGAAACACCCTGAGTATGCTCACCAAATTTCATGTGATTCTGAGATTGCAACCGGAGAGGTGTCAATGATGCTCTAAATGAAACGACGACCTACTCTTATACCAATTTTTTGAGTTAGATGTCTGTGGAAGCATGCAAACTGCACAAGGAAGAAGAAGAAGCTTGGGGCTAAACACACAATACTGAATGTATTACCACTAGAATATACAAAGATAAGTAGCCCGTTAGGGTATTGAGCGTATATACAAGCCGGGGAAAAGAACCTCCGAAAGAGGGAAAAAAGTGCCCCGACAGTCCTAGGGTGTTCACAAACATCACTACCTAAATATATCAACATAAAGTGCCTAAGAGCTATGAAGAATTTATGTGTGAGAAAATGTGGAGAATATGAACAGTTTAGAATTGTTTTACAACAAGCCCTGATTCTGAAATTAGGGTTTCAAAAACCCTAAATCAGAAACTAGTGACCTAACAAGTAAGAAACTGATATAGACTTGTTATTCACAGTAAATCAGCAATTTACTGATGGTTGGCTGACAAAATCTCCTCCACAATGGCACCAAAGATAGAGCACACCTCGTCCAAGTGTAGAAGAATACTCCTAGTAAAGCTGATCACCAACAATGACTTGATGCCTTGAGTGATGCCAAGTGATGACCCCAAGAGTCTCTTATATAGGCCTCCTAGCTTCCCACATTGAGCTTTTACGAAAGAGCATAAAATTATGTGCTTAATTTAGTGAAACGACTAAAAATAGTGAAGGCTTTTTTCTAAATCTGCTAATACTGCATAATCAAAGAAGGATGACAAAGACGAGAAGAAAACAAAAAAGTAGAAATTGTTTTGCAAATAGTGTAAAGGAAATGATCATGTCATGAAGAGTTGTCCAAAACTGGCCGCTAAAGAGGCAAGGAAGAAAGAGGCTTGAATGGTTGTTGTAGAGGTCTCTACACCAAAAACACAGATTGGTAATCTTGTGCAGAATGAAGAACGGGCATTTACCACTGTTTGGAGTTATGACCCATCTTCTCATGAACAATGTATGTCTTCAGTAGACTCAGTGTATGAACAGTGTATGTCTGCAGTAGACTCATATGTTTGGTACTTTGACAGTGGGGCAACCAAACATATTACCTCGCAGCGGAGTTTCTTCACTTCAATCGAGCTTGTCCCTACAGGGAATATTGTCACATGCTCCAAAAACTCCTCTTACCCTGTCATGGGAGTTGGTAAGATCATTCTACCTATTGCTGATGGTAGTTCTTTTACATTGTCGGATGCTTTATTTGTGCCAGGGATCAAGAAGAATCTGTTATCAATTTCAGCTTTATCCAAGATTGGCCTGATTGTGAAATCTGGTGAGGGAAGACGTACAATTCATGATTTGCCAAGTGGCGACGTCATTATTGCTTATGGCATTTTATATCGTGGGCTTTATAAGTTCATAGACTACGAAAAATCTATCAATGATTCGGCATGTGCACTACATGATTCTCAATCTATGTCAGATCTCTTTGCCCAAACTTGAGGCACTTGGTAAACATGTATGTGAAGGCTTTATTTTGGGGAAAATGGAGCGTTCCTCCTTCCCAAAAGATGGTTCAGTTCGAGCTACTCAAAAATTGCAGTTCACAGTGATGTTTGTGATCCTATGCAAACAATTTTTTTTGGAAAGATCTTTACTTCCTGACTTTGATCGATGATTTTTCCAGGCATGCATGGGTATATCCATTGAAAGAAAAGTCCGAAGTGTTTATGTGCTTCAAACAGTTTCTGGTTTTGGTTGAAAATCTGTCAGCATATAAAACGGCACCCTTCATTTTGATCAAGAGGTGGAGTATATGTCTTTCGACTTTAATGCGTTTCTGGCTAAACGTGGGACAAAACATCAGTGTACAGTGTCATATACACCTCAACAGAATGGAGTTACTAAAAGGAAAAACATGTCATTCATGGAGATTGCGAGGTGTATGGTCAAGAGTCAGGCTTTACCACATAGTTTCTGGCTTAAGGCTATTATGTGTGCAACATATATACTTAACAGGTGTCCCACTAAAGCATTGCAATCTATTACTCCATATGAGGCTTGGCATGGTCGCAAGCCATCTGTTGCTCACCTATGTATTTTTGGTTGTCTAGCATATGCATTAGTGCCTGAACAACAACACAGGAAATTGGATGATAAAGCAGTGAAATGTATTTTTGTTGGGTACATTTCTGAAAGCAAAGGCCACCATCTGTATCATCCAGACTAGACGCATTCTAGTTAGCCGTGATGTTGTTTTTGTGGAAGATGCTATTCAGCCATTACTTTCATGTATTAAGGAGACATCAGTAAGCTCCAAAGACATGTATGACACTTTGCTTCCTCTTTTTAGAGGTGGAAAATCTAGTGCTAGTCCTAATGAGGAAACTTCTTAGCCTTTATAGGTTCCATTTCTGATGCAGATTTACATGATGCAGTTATTGATGAGAGATGATATTGAGGAGGCAAAAACTATGCCAAAATGGTTGGTACAGACTAAAGAATGCCCTGTTTGTTGTGAAAGACCACCAGTAGAGCATGCTACGTTATATCACATGTCTCTTGTTGCGAACATTTGTTTTATGTAGGGTACAAGTTTCAAATTATGTAAATACCTTTGGGAAGTCTTCAAATACTTCAAGAAGGCTCATATTATTCATAAAATGTAGCAAAAATACCATGTGAGTTCTAGAACATGGTGAGTCAAATTAGTGAGTCACAAGGGAGCTTCAGTGGTGTCCTAGTGGAAGGTCGATGTGGCTAGTTCTCAAAGTCCATCAATACTTTGCTTATTTGAGCACTTGAGTCATGTAATACCTCATCCAAGCATCTACCACGAATTTAGATGTATTAGGAAGGTTTTAGATTAGTTTCCCATGCTATAAAAAGAGGAGAAAAGTCGTGATCTTGTGGGATGTCCAAGAGAGTCATATGTGTATCTCTACATTGCTGATAGTTTTGTATGCAGAGATTGCAGAGCTTGTATCTCCCTCATTATATATCCAAATTACAGGTTTGATAGCTCATTGGAAAGCTCTTACTGTCTACGTTCTTCTTGTGAATTTTCATAATCATTGGATTTGTGAGCTGAGAGCAATACTCTCTGCAAGTAGTGTGTGTTCTCTGTTTTTTATCCCTGCTGAAGGTCTCCATTAAACCTCAAACTTGCAGAGGTCATATCTCCTTGTGTATGTATCCAAATCATGTGTTCTTTGGCTTGTTAGAAAGCTCTTTAAGTCTACTTGTATTCTGGAAAGTTTCAAAGTCATTGGAGTTGTGAGTTAAGAGCAGTAGTCTCTGCAAGTGATGTGTGTCCTCAGGTTCATCTCTGTTTCAAGGTCTCCATTAAAGTTGCATATTGCAGAGGTCATAGCTCATTGTGTATTTATCCTTTTGAGGTGTTCTATATCTTGTTGGAAAGCTCTTAGAGTCTAGTTTATGTGTGTGAAACAGTTTTGGAAAATTCCAAGTGAGTAAAGAGAAATTTGCTCTCCAAGAAAATTGGTCTGTGCATACAAGTTTGTAAAAAAGTCAACTAGGTCCTGTTGGGTTTCACCTACTTCTAGCTGTACTTTGGAGATCAATAAACTCCAACATTGGTATCAGAGCAAGTACTTAGAGGCTTGGAGAAGGTTATCATACCTTGACGAAGAATTTGAAGCTATCAAAGAAGCAGTTCATCATCAACACTACACAAAGGTAGAAGAAGATTGCAAGGAGGCATCTGAAGCAACATCCAAGCAAAGAAAGGTGCACATACCTCATTTACAAGGTAAAATATTATATTTCTTCTCATCACACACATTGGAAAGGAGGCTTAAAGGAGGAAGCTTAGCATTTGTATTATGGGAGACCAACATGCACAAATAGAGAAGCTTGATAAGACCAATTATCAAGCATGGAAGTTTAGAATCACAGCATACTTGCAAGGTAGAGGCTTGTATGGTTTGATTGACGGCACAGATATCAAACCCACATTACCAGAGGACCCAAATCAGCAACAATTGAGGGAGTTTAGACTTTGGAATGAGAGAGACAAAAGGGTTATATTCATTTTATCACAAAATATTCAAGATTCAATGGTAGGACACATACAAGATCTAGACACAAGTAGAGATGTTTGGCTTGCATTGGAAAGGTTGTATGCTACATGTACAAGAGCAAGGAAGATTCAACTCAAAAATGAGTTGAATAACATAAAGAAAGATACAAGGACATCGGTCAATGATTACATATTGAAAGTTAAAGAGATTGCAGATCAACTAGGATCAATTCAAGCTCATGTGGAGGACGACGACTTGGTTGCACATACTCTCAACGGACTCAAAGATGATGAGAGATGGAAACCCTTCATTACTTCAGTTTATGTCAGAGGAGAATTACCAGATTTTGATCAACTTATTGCCCTCATGGTCACGGAGGAGATGAATCTAAATGGTTCTACTTCAAATCAAAAAGGATCTCAAGGACAAGCTCTTTATGTAGGATCATCAAGAGGTGGAAACAGAGGTGGAAGAGGTTCAAATAGAGGTCGAGGAAGAAGGAGCGATGATCAAAGGACTTCAAGTGGCTTCTTCAACACAAGAGGAAGAGGAAGATCAAGCGCTAGAGGTACGAGAGGCTACTACAACTACAACCAAAGACAAAGGAGTGAAGATAATAAGAACAATTGCTATATATGTGGAAGGTATGGACACTATGCCAAAGATTGTTATCAAAATGAAAATAATCAAGGTGGTAATCGAAGAGGAGGCTATTCAAGAAGAGGTAAACAACAAGGAAATTATGCAGTTGAAGGTAAAAGTGATGATTATGATTCTCTTCTTATGATGAATGTAGAAACTAAGATGAATTGCAATAGCGATGTATGGTATGTAGATAGTGGTTGTTCTAATCACATGTCTCATGATGCTTCATGGTTTTCTAATATGCATAATCTGTCATGTAAAGGTCATGTTGAAACAGGAGATGATACAACACATAAGATTATGCAAGTTGGAGATGTTGTTATGCAGGATAAGAGCAAGAAAAATTGCTTGAAGGATGTACTTTATGTGCCAACGATCACTAAGAATTTGATGTCGGTTGGTCAAATGGTAGAAAAAGGTCTACAAGTGAGATTTAATCATGCAGGTTGCTTCATTGAGGATCCAAAGCAAAGGAGGTTAATTGCTAGAGGTCAAAAACAAGGTAGATTGTTTACATTCAAGGTAAACCCAAATCATACAAACTATTTCTCTTATGGTATGCATCGAATAGCAGAGCTTGATCTATGGCACAAAAGGATTGGACACATGAATGTACACAGGTTAAAGGAGCTATCAAAGAAGAGGATTGTTGAAGGATTACCTGATCTTACTAAGCAACATATGGTGCATCTTTGTGAAGTATGTCAAATGGGTAAGCAGAGTAGACAACCTTTCAAGCATTCAAGCTATGTAAGTGATGGTTTGCTAGATCTCATACACACAGATGTGTGGGGACCTACTAAAGAGGCATCCTTGGTTGGTAATAAGTACTATGTATCATTCATTGACGATCATAGTAGAATGACATTTGTGTATTTTATTAAACATAAGAGTGAGGTCTTTGATTGTTTCAAGAAGTTCAAATCATATGTCGAAAAGCAAACAGGAAGGTATATTAAGAAGCTAAGATCCGATGGAGGAGGAGAGTATTTCTCTCAAGCTTTTACTGATTTTTTGTATGATGAAGGTATCAAAAGAGAAGTTACATGCAGGTATACTCCACAACAAAATGGAGTCGCAGAAAGAAGAAACAGAATCATAGCAGAAGCATCTAGAAGCATGCTTAATGATATGTGTTTGCCTAATTATTTTTGGGCTGAAGCTGTTAGCACAAGTGTTTACATTATGAATAGAGTTCCGACTGCTGGAGTTCATCATTTGACACCATATGAGGTATGGCATGGAAGGAAACCAAGTGTAAGTCATTTGAAAGTATTTGGCTGTGTATGTTATGTACATGTACCTAGTGAGGTGAGATCTAAACTTGATGCGAAATCAGAAAAATGTATATTTATTGGTTATGCAGATACTCAAAGAGGATATAGATGCTATAATCCTCATACCAATAAGGTTGTTGTATCAAGAGATGTAAACTTTGATGAATCACTTTCATGGTATGCAGATAAGAATTGTTTGCAGGTCATGGATGAAAATGAAGAAGGTGTGGTTGAAGGAGATGAATGCATAGTTCAGCCATCAAGAAGTTTAAATGATGAAAGGAGTGGTTTAGATGAAGAAAGAGGATCACCTTTGGAAGATTAAGGCAAGATTCACCTCCAAGTGTTAAAAGTAAAGGTAAACTCAAACTTGTTGAAGTTAATGATGAAGGAGAGGAAATTAGTGATGTATGTGAGTATGGAGAATCATCAAAGGTTCCTAATAAGAAAGGAAGAGCATCTACGTTGGAGGTAAGAAGAACTTCAAGAGTAAGTAAGCAACCTCAAAGGTATACTTATGAATCTTTCATGAATAATCATTATGCTTTTATGACAAAAGTTGAGCAGGAAAATGAACCCACATGTTATGATGAGGCCAAAGGAGATGAAAAGTGGGAGAAAGCAATGAGAGAAGAAATGGAAGCACTACAGGATAACAAGACTTGGAATTTAGTTCCAAGTACACCAAAGCAAAAGGTAATTGGTTGCAAGTGGGTTTTTAAGATTAAAAGAAATAGTGATGGTAGTGTGTCTAGATATAAGGCTAGACTTGTAGCAAAAGGATATAATCAAACTCAAGGTGTGGACTATGAGGAAACATTTAGTCTAGTAGCAAATATGGCAACGGTGAGAACTTTGTTGGCTTTAGCTGCAAGTAAAAGGTGGAATATATATCAACTCGATATAAAGAATGCCTTTCTTAATGGTGAGTTAAATGAAGAAGTGTATATGTCACAACCAGATGGTTATGTGGATGCAAAATGTCCTAATCATGTATGCAGGTTAAAGAAGGCATTGTATGGTCTTAAGCAGGCACCAAGGGCATGGAATGCAAGGTTGGTAAAGTATCTTATGCTGCAAGGATACACAACGAGTCATGCTGATCCTTCACTTTATGTAAAACATGTAGATGGCATGTGTGTCTATGTATGCATTTATGTGGATGACTTGTTGATTACAGGGAATGATGCAAAAGCAATTGATGAGATAAAAGGTAATTTGGGAAAGGAATTTAAAATTTCAGATCTTGGTTTGCTCAGATACTTTCTTGGGATTGAAATTGTGTATAGCGATGAAGGTATGTGGTTGATACAAAGAAAGTATATATGTGATATGCTGAAAAGGTTTGGTATGCAGGAATGTAAATTTGTTTCTACTCCAATGGAATGTAATGTAAAGCTAAGCGCAAAGGAAGGTGATGAGTTGCATGATATGAATGTATATAGATCCATGGTAGGATCTTTGATTTATGCAACAAAAACTAGACCTGATCTATGTTATGCAGTGGGAGTATTGTCACAGTTTATGCATGAACCTAGAGTACCTCATATGCATGCAGCGAAAAGAGTGCTTAGGTATTTGAAAGGTACCATGAACGAAGGATTATTTTATAGTCATGATGCTGATCTAACTCTTAAAGTCTTTAGTGATGCAGATTGGGCTGGAAGCAAAGATGACAGAAGATCCACAAGTGGATATGTGGTAATAGCAGGAAACAAGACATTAACATGGAGTTCAAAGAAACAGCCTACAGTTGCTTTATCTTCTACAGAGGCTGAGTATAGAGGTTTAGCATTGGCTACTACTGAGGTTATGTGGTTTAAAAAGTTGTTTCATGACTTGAATGTGCAGGTTGATGTACCACTGATATATGGAGATAACTTGAGCAGCATTCATATGACCTCAAATCCTATTTTTCATGCTAGAACAAAGCATATAGAGGTTCACTATCATTATGTTCGAGAGAAGGCCATGAACAATGAAGTGCAGGTTTCTTTTGTTGGAACAAAGGATCAAGTTGCAGATATCTTCACCAAATCCTTGGATGGACCAAAGCTTCAAAGATTCAACTATATTCTTGGCATGAAGGAAATACCCTTTGAAACTTGAGGGGGAGAATGTTGCGAACATTTGTTTTATGTAGGGTACAAGTTTCAAATTATGTAAATACCTTTGGGAAGTCTTCAAATACTTCAAGAAGGCTCATATTATTCATAAAATGTAGCAAAAATACCACGTGAGTTCTAGAACATGGTGAGTCAAATTAGTGAGTCACAAGGGAGCTTCAGTGGTGTCCTAGTGGAAGGTCGATGTGGCTAGTTCTCAAAGTCCATCAATACTTTGCTTATTTGAGCACTTGAGTCATGTAATACCTCCATCCAAGCGTCTACCACGAATTTAGATGTATTAGGAAGGTTTTAGATTAGTTTCCCATGCTATAAAAAGAGGAGAAAAGTCGTGATCTTGTGGGATGTCCAAGAGAGTCATATGTGTATCTCTACACTGCTGTAGTTTTGTATGTAGCGATTGCAGAGCTTGTATCTCCCTCATTATATATCCAAATTACATGTTTGATAGCGCATTGGAAAGCTCTTACTGTCTACTTTCTTCTTATAAATTTTCATAATCATTGGATTTGTGAGCTGAGAGAAATACTCTCTGCAAGTAGTGTGTGTTCTCTGTTTTTTATCCCTGCTGAAGGTCTCCATTAAACCTCAAACTTGCAGAGGTCATATCGCCTTGTGTATGTATCCAAATCATGTGTTCCTTGGCTTGTTAGAAAGATCGTTAAGTCTACTTGTATTGTGGAAAGTTTCAAAGTCATTGGAGTTGTGAGTTAAGAGCAGTAGTCTCTGCAAGTGATGTGTGTCCTCAGGTTCATCTTTGTTTCAAGGTCTCCATTAAAGCTGCATATTGCAGAGGTCATAGCTCATTGTGTATTTATCCATTTGAGGTGTTCTATATCTTGTTGGAAAGCTCTTAGAGTCTAGTTTATGTGTGTGAAACAGTTTTGTAAAATTCCGAGTGAGTAAAGAGAAATGTGCTCTGCAAGAAAATTGGTCTGTGCATACAAGTTTGTGAAAAAGTCAACTAGGTCCTGTTGGGTTTCACCTACTTCTAGCTGTACTTTGGAGATCAATAAACTCCAACATCTCTCACACTAGATTGGAGTGAACCCTTAGTGACATACTTGAGGATGAACACATTCCCTCAAGGAATGACCTTAGCATGACAACGAAGTCTAGAGCAGGAAGCTCAAGACTATTCACTTATCAGTGATAATCTATACAAAAGAGGACGAGATGGATACTTAAGACAGTGTGTTCATGAAAGTGATTATTTGAGCATACTAGAGACTGCACACCAAGGTGTTGCAGGAGGTCATTTTGGACCCAATAGGATAATCAAAGCCATCCTCTTTGCAAGATTATGGTGGCCCAATCTTCACATGGATGCACATACCTATGTTAAGAGATGTGATGTGTGCCAGAGAACTCAGTTTCCTACTTGCAAAGATGAAATGCCATTGAAACCCATGATGGGAGGATGCACATTTTCTAAGTGGGGTATAGACTTTGTAGGACCCATTAACCCCCCTGCAAAAGGTACACATGCGGAATATATCATTGTTGCGAAAGATTATCTTATCAAATGGGTAGAGGCCAAGGCCACAAAAAAGAATAATGCACACACGACTGCAAAATTCTTATTTGAAAATGTCTTTACAAGATAGGACTGCCTATTGAGTTAGCGAGCGATCGAGGAACTCACTTTCTAAACCAAGTCATTAAATATTTGTTACAAGATTTTATGATGATTCACAAGAAATCCGCACCATATCATCCTCAGGCCAATGCTCAGGTTGAAAGCACTAACAAGATCCTTTGTAACGTATTGACGAAACTTGTGAACAAGAAATATTCAGATTGGGACAAACAGTTACACCACATTGTTTGGGCATATCGAGTGGCCTACAAGACCGTACTCAATGGAACTCCCTTTCAGATGGTTTTTGGTCAAAATGTTGTGCTTCCTTTGGACTTCTTGATACCAACCCTTAAGGTTGCACACAAACATCAGTGGACCGGCCATGAATTATCAGCAAGAATAATGGACTTGGAAGATTAGGAGAAACCAGGTTGAAAGCAGCAGCAAGAATATATGCAGCAAAGAAACGACAGAAAGCCTATTTTGATGCACATGTGAAAGATAAAGGCTTAAAAGAAGGAGATTTAGTCCTAGTGTATACGCTGAAACAACATGCACAGAAGTTAGAAAAGCAAGGTTATGGACCTATGATCATTAATAGACTCTCAACAAGTGGAGCAGTACAATTAGCCACCCTAGAAGGAGACATAATGCCTAATTACATTAGTGGTTGTAGAGTCAAGTTATACCAGGAACCTCTTACCGAGGATATGCTTAGATGACTCACATTGGCAAAGAAGCATAAGGAGGAAGAAAGTAGAATAGGAGTGGAAGCTCAGGCAGAAGCTATAGAACACATTAAGCGCATGAAGTTAAGAAGACAAGGACTAGGCAGAGAACATTATAGCCATCTGGAAACAACACCCAGATACCCCATGGCCATGTGTCAAGCAAAGTCGAGTACTCATCCTAGCATAGTGGATAGGAGACCATTCATTACAGTCAGGCTAGAGCACGTCAACAAGGCTTTAATTGACTCAGGTGTTGCGACTAGTGCAATTAGATGGTCCCACTATAAGGACTCAGAAGTAGAAATGTGGCTAATTGAGGCATACTTCATAGGGCTAGGAGGCATGGAAACCCCTTGCATGGGTGAGGTGGACCTTCCTATCCGCATACACGATGTGACCATGATAATGAAGCTACTAGTGTGCCATGATGAGGACCTGATAGAACCCCTAATCTTTGGCCAAGATTGGCTATACGATCACTCAATGGACCTAAATCTTAGACTAGGCTCCTTGCAGATTGGAACCTTAGATCAGAAGCGAGTGATACCGCTTGACTTCCCTAATAACACTCCACCTGAGGTATGTAACCTTAGACCCTATGGAACGCACGCAACGGAGGACCGAAAGATTTTTGGGAAGATCCCTCGGCTAAGCATGCTCATTCCAAACTCAACCCATGAGAGCTTGCCGATGGATAGGGGCCAGCCAAAAGAATGTCAAAGGATTTTCCCCTGGTCTTCCAGCAGCGGACAAATGGGGACCATTGCAGGTCAGGTGGGCTTCATCAACGGTCAGGTGGACTACATCAGTAGCCACACGGGTAAAATACCCTACAGTGCCCATCCTTCCACACTTACTGCCGACTGGCCTAGATCTATGGTACAGAATGCCTCACCTCTTAATGGGTAGGTTTTGCAAGTGTTGGATCTCCCTTCTTTTCCAAAGCAGAGTGTCCATCCGACCTCTCAACCTCAACCACCAAGGAGTCAACCACAACGAAGGAACCCAAATTGACAACCAGACCAGATGATGCAAAGAAAGAAACAGTATCAGCATCTCAAAACAGGTGGCACGAGACAGATATGGGTGCCAAAAGGACAGAAACCATCGACAGTTCATAGCAATGCAGACAATGAAAAGTAGAAGTTTCAGCCAAATCAGAGGCAGCATCCAAAGTCTCCTCCACCTTCTTCTACGAGTCCGAACATTCGATAGATTTGGATCGCCAAGAAGTACCTTAAGAATAGACTCACACCCACGCAGATTTGGGTACCCAAACCGTGTATCATAGCTCAACCCCAAATCCATGTAATATATACCCCTCTGAAGTCTTTTCACCCCTCAGTATTACCACATCCACTACCACCTTTTCCCCCTCAGAAGAAATAGACCACCCGCTCAACAACTCTTAGGAAATGGATACCGAAAGGTATCCAGAAGTCTCCTCATGTACTAGTGTCAAACATTTCTCCCACCCCGACTCATCACCATCCTTATAATAATTCACTCACAACTAAACCTTGTACAAATTCACACACCATAACCCCACATCACTCATAATAAAATCTCATCAAACAATGTATGCATTATCTGAAAACATGTAGGTGTCTAGAGACCTGCATGAGCTCTGCAAAAATCATTGCATCAATCACTTCACAACACTTGGCTACACGGGTTACACATCGGCTATGGAAAGGGATTGCAGTCTCACTTTAATGGGATCATAATTAATTTCCATACTTATGTGCTAATCTTTTGTAGCAGATTTTCTCCATTAGCGCATCATTCCTCATGCAGACAGAAGAAGGACCATCTGAAGCCGGTTCCAGTGTACCCATGGCTAATATTGGTCAACTACTAGCTGAGCCCCATTGGACAGCACAACCACTGGAATCTCAAGTTTTCCCAAGACCTATGCCGATCGACGACCCTCCTAAGGGGTATACTGAAAAGGTTCATCAAAACTCTCATTGGTTCCAAGGTTTAGCAGGCCCATTGCAGATGCAGATTTCCTTTTTGAGTCCAATTTGACTTTTGATACCCGTACATGGGGAAAGTACCAATTTTTCTCAAGGGAGTTTGAAGCACTACAGAACACAGAAGACTTGAAGCATGTTTGGGCACGAGCACGCTTCACAGAATACTTTAGTGATCCTTTGCCTAAACCAAACTTCTATAGATGCTATTACCTAGTCACCACATTGACAACTTCAGAGAACAAGGATCTACCAGGCACATTCATTTTGTCGTCATTAGTAAATGATCCTCCTTTCAAAAAGTTTTATCTAACTAAAGATTTGATTAGAGTTACAATCAAGATACATGGAACCCACACACTTACAAAGCGAGAAAGGCTAATTCCAGATCCTATGAAACGTGGGGATGTTACCAAGTGGGAAGATATTTCAGCGATCACACCTGAGCTCTCTAAACCATTGAGGATATGTATGCAGCGCTTTGCATTCCCAGCTCAAGACCAATTCACCATGCCCCATAACGTATTTGGTTTGGATTGTATTTGGCATGCATTGGACCACAGACAGTTCTCGCAAGCTGGATCATTGATCAGCTGTACTTAACACAACACAGATGGGAAAGGAAGAAGGTAATCCATGGATGTTGTGCTCTCATGAGGATTATATACATGTGTTTGGCCTATGACTTGCCAATTGAGCGTGCAATGACAAGCGATGAGTTAAAGGCATTTAAAGGGACTACCAAAAAAGCCAGAAAGTCTAGCAAGGGACGCACAGGCAAGCACATGCGAGGCTCTATCCCGTGCCTACAAGTTCCAGAGTCCCCATCCCCTCAACCATCTCCAGAACAGTCATCGACGGAAGCCCCTGTAACTGTACAACCTATTCGGATACGATTATCATGACCTATCATTACAGAAGGCACTACTAGTGTGATTAATTGACAACCAACATCAGTTCAGGAACCTATCACCACTGCAACAGAAGCTCCCACCACCATTGGTGCGGAAGCATTTTCTTTTCTGATACCCAACTTGGAAGCAGAACCACTAGATACGACTTTTGATTTTGAAATGCCAGATGCGTTTTCAAATGAATTTCAGTTTCCTGAAGGTCAAATTTTCTCTCAGGAATATGAGTGACCAAGGTACTCTACCACTCCGCCTGATCAACAGCAAGGACAAGTAGTATCCAGCTTGGAAGAAGAAAGAACAGAAACAGATGATGACGATGGCGATGATGAAGCCAGCCAGGGCACTCATGAATCCCAAGAGAATGTGCAGACAGATGATCAAGGACAGCAAACGGGCACCCAGAGTGACACAAGCACGCACGAGGATGAAACATTTGAAGCAGTAGCCTACACCTTGGCGATCAAGAAGTTATATACGCACCATGGAAAAAGTTTGGGCACATAAAAAACTATCAGAAGAAGAGAGCCAAGCAATGATAGAACAAGAACTCATCATCGGTGGCTTTGAAGAAGTATACATCAAAGGCTCCAAGGAACTTGTTAAATCAGTGGGATCTAATGAAGCACTAAGATATTTGCAGAGAAAACCACTCCCACAGTTTGACCCCCGACGAGTATGTTTACTATCGAAACCGGGTAAATACATTCCTGTGCCGACAGATGGTCAATCATCCCCACAGGCCAGTGAAGCACGCCTGATTCCTGAAAGATCTGTGGTCGAAGAAGCGATCCTCATCGACTCCCCGCCCCACACTACAACTGTACATACCACTACTGTGACCGAAGTACCCACCAGTCCAACTGCTCCTCTTTCACCTCCCATCCCTCCAATCTCCCCTATACATCCAATCTCTCCTAGACCATCCACATCTTTCGACAGTGCAGTAGCAGAAGCCTTCCTTACCTCCATTCCTCCCACAATTCCCGCACCCACCCAACCTAACCTCCCACCTAGGATGTCCACCATACTATCCAGTCCATTTCTCCATCCCTCCTTTCCTTCATTTCCTTTCCCACCACGAGCCCTATTTCCGTTTCCCCCTCCATTAACCTTCTCCCCCGTTTCACCTCCCCGACCCACCGTATTTTTGCTTTCCCCTTTCCACCAAGGCGTACAAGAGACCACTGCTGTAAATTACTCTACAACTTTTGTAAACCCTGTATTTACACCTACGCACGTGTTGAGATATCAATCTCAACATGTGATGATCCAGGATGACACGTACCAGTTTTTTTGTTTCTCTGACATGTATAGTGGTCACGCCGGTATATGTCAGGGATACTTCATTGAGCTTTATTAGATTTATCTACCGAGAGTGATGGCACATTTGTTTCCTGCCAGCTCACTCATTCGCGGACATTAGGTTTTCCCTTATGTACTGATCTGTATATATTGCACTTGTTGTATTCTTGTTTCAGGTCATTCTTGTACATTCCTTTTATGTAATAGAAGAAGAAGAAGAAGATTATTCTTCCTTGCCTCAATTTGTGTGTGTGCTTCTCCTTGAGAGTGAGAGTGTGTGTGTGAGCTCTCTTCCTTATCTCCTTCCTCGTGACATGGTATCAGAGCTAGCATGGCTGTAGAGAGCTCGTGGAGAAAGCGATGGTGAAGACTACGCGGCAAGGCGTGGAGAAAACGCGATTTCACAAACGGCCTCCGTTTGCTACGAAAATCGGCGTGAAAGTAGAAGACCTCAAAATATTTTCATGAGTTATCCCTTTGGGATCACTCGTTTTTGTCAGATCGAAGTTTCGGAGCCATCTCGACCTCCGTTTCGAGCCCGCAAGGTGGGGCCCACAGAAAAACCAAGTCAGTTTCAAAAACTGTAACTTGCCTTGTGTTTGGCGACACTCATATATTCCACATCCAGAATTTCAAGCGATTCCATGTACTGTTGACACATGAAAACTTTGTTTTTCTGAGATCAAACTGTCACGTCATAGTGCGACAGTGTTCAAGCAGAAGTGCTTCTTGTAGTGTTTTGCAGTGTTGTGAACTGTTGCAGAAATGGCAAATGTAGATGGAATGAGTCAGCTTATGAGCGATAAGCTGGACAAGAACAACTTCCATGCTTGGAGATTCAGAATGAAGAATTTCCTGATGGGAAAAGGCTACTGGAAGTACATCAAAGGAGAGAATGAAAATGCTCTTCAGTTACCAGAAAGGAATCGGACTGCAAACTAGTTAAGAGCATATGAGGAATGGAATCAAGGAGCACGAAAGGTAATGTATTGGCTATCTATTAGCATACAGGATAGCATGATTGGACACATACAGGATGCCAAGACTCCAAAAGAGGCTTGGAACAGTTTGGTCACTTTGTATGAGACTAATACAAAGGCACGGAAACTGCAACTCAAGAATGAGTTGTATACATTGGAAAAGAAGAGCATGTCGGTAAGTGACTACACTCTAAAAACCAAAAGCATATGTGAGTCACTTGCATCTATTGGCGTGAATGTAGATGATGATGATAAGGTGGAAGTGTGCCTTCGTGGTTTAGGAGCTGCATATAAGCAGTTCAGAACTTCCATACATACCAGGGAAAATATTCCGAATTTTGTTGATCTGGTATCTATGCTGATTATTGAAGAAAAGAATCTTGGTGAGGATTCAAACTCCCAAGGAAAGCCCAGTTCTAGAGGCCGAGGTAGAGGTTTTGGAAGTGGAAGAGGAAACAATAACCAAGACCAAGGTCAACAACAAAATCATGCAGGAGAAAGAGGATAGTTTCGAGGTAGGGGGCGTCAAAGAGGTCATATAAATTTCCAAATAAATGATTCAGGTAATGATAGTAAAGGATGCTGGAATTGTGGTAGATCTGGACACTTTGAACATGATTGCAGGTTGAAGAATCAAAATAACACAAGGCAGCAAAACAAGTATGCATCCACAAGTGCAGATGATTCTGAGAAGCTGTTTATGGTTCAACATCACATGATGAATACGATGTCTGATGGTGTTTCAAAATCGAGTGATAATGTCTGGTATGTTGATTCAGGTGCTTCAAATCACATGACCAGTCATGTAGAATGGTTTAGTAGTTTGTGGATATGTTGAAACAGGTGATGATACATCGCATCCTATTGAGCATACAGGAAACATAGCATTGTCTATGGAGGACGGGAAGGTAAAACATCTTGTTGATGTGTTGCATGTTCCAAATATAACAAAGAATCTGGTTTCTATTGGATAAATGGTTGACCAGGGATTACAAGTCAGGTTCAATGCTGATGGATTATATGTAGAAGAGTACAAGCAGGATGGACGATTGGTTGCCAAAGGAAACAAAGTGGGTAGGATGTTCACCTTAAATGTGAACATTCCTGAAATGAATGCAGCCATGTTTGCAAAAGGTGTAGGAGTTATTGCAGATATAGAGATGTGGTACAAACGGATTGGACATGTAAACTTGCAAAGGCTGAAATTGATGCAGTCAAAGGACTACAAAATTTCAAAGTTGCAAAAAGGCAAAAGGTATGTGCAGCATGTCAATTTGGTAAACAGTCAAGAGCATCATTTCCACATGACAAGCATGTTAGTGAGAATGTACTAGAAGTAGTACATATAGATGTTTGGGGTCCAGCAAAGACCACATCTATGGGCGGTTGCAGGTTTTATGTTACATTCATTGATGACCATACACGCAAAGTATGGGTATATTTCATGAAAGAGAAGAGCGAGGTGTTCACTCACTACTATGTACAGGAAAATTATGGGAAGTCTCATATATCTCACAATTACAAGGCCTGATCTAAGTTATACTGTTGGACTTGAAAGTCAGTTTATGCAGGTTCCCAGGAAGCCACATTTGGATGCTCTGAGGTGCACTCTACGTTATGTGAGTGCTACTTTGGATTATGCATTGTTTTATGGAGCTGGTGTAGATTTGCAGGTTCATGGATACACCAATGCAGATTAGGCTGGTAGTACTCCAGATAGAAGATCTACTAGTGGCATTCTTCTCTCACTTGGAGGTGCAGCTATTACATGGAGCAGTAAGAAGCAACCCGCTGTTGCTTTGTCGAGTACAGAGGCTGAGTATAGAGGTGCTGCAATGGCAGCATGTGAGGCATCATGGATGGAGATGTTACTTGCAGATTTAGGTGTGAAAGTGCAAAATCCTATCACTATCTATTGTGATAATCTTAGTAGCATACAGTTAGCATGGAATCCTGTTTTCCATGCTAGAACAAAGCATATCGAGGTACATTATCACTTCATCAGAGAGAAGGTATTAGCAGGTGATATTGATCTTGTTTATGTGAGAACAGATGAGCAAGTTGCTCATATTTTCACCAAAGCACTTGGAGCTCAGAAGTTGAAGAAGTTTTGGGAGATGCTTGGATTACAGGATGTGGCGTTGAGCTTGAGGGGGAGTGTTGAGATATCAAGCTCAACATGTGATGATCCAGGATGACCACGTACTAGTTTTTTCATTTCTCTGACATGTATAGTGGTCACGCCGATATATGTCAGGGATAATTCATTGAGCTTTATTAGACTTATCTACCGAGAGTGATGGCACATTTGTTTCTTGCCAGATCACTCATTCGCGGACATTAGGTTTTTCCTTATGTACTGATCTTTATATATTGCACTTGTTGTATTCTTGTTTCAGGTCATTCTTGTACATTCCTTTTATGTAATAGAAGAAGAAGAAGATTATTCTTCCTTGCCTCAATCTGTGTGTGTGCTTCTCCTTGAGAGTGAGAGTGTGTGTGTGAGCTCTCTTCCTTATCTCCTTCCTCGTGACAACACGCACCCACGATCACTCCACTATTCAGAGTCACTGCACTTGACACCACATCCAGTGACATGGATATATACCCACCCACTGCACCACCACTCACTTCATTCATGGCACAACCATATTTAGGCACCTCACTTTTTTCAACAATCACCACTGCATCCACTTTCCCATCCCCATTCCCCCTTCCCCTTGCATCAACACCCACTGCATCTTCACTTAGCCATCATTAATATTATCACCCAGTGTAGACACTACATTTCGCCAAATGTTCACATGCATGAAACAAGTAAGAGATGAGTTTGCATCTCTTGGAAATGATTACCAGACGCTGCAGCAAACAACGAAGGATTTACAGTCGCAGCTCAATTCACTGACTATTGAGAATGCCTCACTGAACACCCGCTACCAAGAGCTATGCAAGGCTTATCACAAACTCGAACTAGAACGTGAACAAAAGACCAAAGAGGCCGTCACTGACATCAACAACTTGTTAAGGGCCCAGACCATTCGCAATGCGACACTCACTAGGAACATGGGACTGCTCAGACGTCACTTGGTAGTAGCGAAAGAAGAGAACCAACGTTTACAAGAACAGAACAGAGAGAATTTGGAAGCTGCTCTAGATCAACCAGACCAACCATTGAGTCCTAGTCGCTTCAAAGCTGTTCCTTCTGAATCTATGCAAATATTACTAGATGATCATGTCAGACTGCTAGATGAATACGACAACATGAATGAGGAATATCAAAAGCTGAAAGAAGATCATAAACTACTCCAATTACGAGCACCTGTAGAGCAAGGACTACCAGCTCCTGCAGACCCTTCTCCTGAGATCATAGAGGAACTCAACGCATTATGGGCCCATGTAGTAACTCTTGAGACATAGATAGCCGCATATGAAGCTCCCTCTAGGCCAGACTCCCCACCGGAACTACCAGCAGAGGAAGAAACAGTGACTATCCCGATGGAGGATACTTTTGAAGAAGCATATGAACCCCAACCCATCCCAGGTGGACACGTCACGGTCGAAGGCCAGAAGACTTTTGAACTCCCTACTCCCGCATGGATCAAGATGATTGAAGAACTTGGCAAAACTCACTCAGTAAGGGTAGAGGCGCAGTTACATGCAATGGCAATGATAGAAGAACGAATTTTGCAATCTCCATACTTTGCTCACTTGGCCCCTTGCAGGTACATATCTGGGCATGAGCTACAATACAAACCGTATTTTATGTTAATGGCAGAATATTCATTGGCCATAGAGAAAGAAACAGGCAAGAAACCCTCTCACGCTACTCAGTTTGAGCCTGAAAATTTGCCAGTAGATGCACAACGAGGAGAAATCTATCAACCAGATTGGCGCAAGGATTTATTACAAGCATATCGAGAAATGATGAGTACATGGGCCAAGGCACCTTTACACTTAAAGTATAACCCATGTTGGGGACCCATGCCACGTTGACGATCCTGAAAGGCATTTGCAATTAAATTTCAAAATAACAAGCAATGCCAGGATTGGTTGAATTACCCATACTTCACTCCACCCCGTGGACCACCGACAGTTGGATATATGATGGCAACGATTTGCCACTGGCTCCCTCACTTATGATGAATGGATGATGTAGTCGCGCATATGACTATCAAGATATTTGACATGATGCAGATTGTACTCAAAGTCTTCCGACGTGTCAAGGCACCACATGTAAACACCCCGGGATTCGAGCATGGAAACCAAGATTTAGCATATGATATGAGTATGACACCATCGCTCCGGGTGTGTTATGCCTGGCACTATAGAATCAAATACTTACCGGCGTGCTATAAGCAGACATTCGAAGAAACGTTCACTACAGGTTTTTGGGAGTATCACTCAGAGGTGTTCATAAGTAGGCCTACACATCTATTACAATTATTTGCCTGTGAACAACTGGTACACTCCACACATTATAGACTCCCGCCACCAGAGGAACCTCAACCCATTGACTGGGAGAAGCTTGAAGCCGATCTTGCCAGAGGGTTCCGTCTGTTAGAGCACACCCTCGCTCAGGAACTACTACAAAATTATATCAGACAGACCCCACAACAAGGTTCTATCGAGGATGACAGAAGCGAGAGGGAGGGGGTGTTGGTAGTAGCCAGAGGCATAGACGACGTGGAAGCATGTGAAAACAGAGCATAACAAAGTATCTGAGAGCCAGTCAAATTATTTTTTCAAACAAATATGTTTCAAAAAACTTTTAAAAAACCTCCAACAGTGATTCTCATCACTTTTGTACCATATGTAACATAGAAAAACCGTTTCTGTAATTTGTAGCTCCATTTTGTGCAAGCCGAGGAGTCCTCGAGCTTGAGGAGGCTAGGTAGAACAAGCCTACCAATTTTGCTTATTTTTAGATCTCGTTTACGCTTTCAAATAGCACCGAGAACCTATGTTTTTAACTATGTCGGTCACTAGATGTGAAACCGGTCACTAGTCTAGAATCTATAAAAAGAGCTAGAGAGCTCATTTTTGAGGTTAGCTTGTATGATTAGAGAAGAGATTAGAGCTATTTTGGGCTTGTATTTGAGATCATGAGTAATAGAGTCTACTTTCCTACCTTCCATTGTGTCTTGCTTGTCTCTTCCTTGTGTGTGTATGTGTGTGTGCATCTCTATGCTTCTCACCTTCACTCTCACTACATCTCACGTTCACGATCTTCAAATCACTCCTATCTCTTCCACGGATTGACATTAAGGAGGTGGAGCTTCTTAACGTGGTTCTCACCATCGTGCTAGAGCAACAGAAGGCTTAGGCATGGTCTATGCTGTAAAAAAGTTTAGACACTATCTATTGGCCAACAAGTTTAAGTTTTTCACTGATCATCAAGCCTTATTATATTTGGTCAATAAACCTTGCAATATCAGACGCTTAGTAAGATGGTTCCTCTTACTAATGGAATATGACTTTGAAGTGGTTGTTAAGAAAGGTAAGACCCACCTCAGAGCGGATCACCTTTCTCGCATCACTTCAAGAGAGCCACCGTGGGGAGTGTCTGATGAATTCCTCGATGCTTATCTGTTCAATCTAGAAGTTGTTCCTAAATGGGTAAATAATTTGGTACCAGTCCGAACCTTTGGACCTGCAAATAAGAATGTGAAGACGAACAAGGATGAAATTGTATGATCACAAAACTATCAAATATTGGCAGGAAGCATGTATAAACAAGATACAGAAGGTGTTCTAGCTTGTTGTGTCGAGGACGGTGAACACAATAGCTGGTTGCAACAAGTCCATGAAGAATTTCTAGGGAATCACTATTCTAAACAATGAACACTGCAGAATCTTAAACGTTTAGGCATGTATTGGCCTAGCATGGACAAAGAAATACATGAATAGATTAAGAATTGTCCAATGTGCCAAGAGAGGCCCCCGAGTGGAGCATGCTACCCTTTATCATGTATCATTAATTCCAGATTGGAGTGCTCCATTGGTAGAATTCATGAGATCAGGAATGTTACCGAACGAGGCTAGTCTAGCAAGAAGATGAAGCATGGAGCAAGAGGCTCAAGACTATTGTTGGCGAAAAAACTTCGGCTCTAGCGCCTACTGTTGCGGAAGTACTTTCGCCCTGAAGGTGGATTTCGCGACAAAGCTTGAACTCTGTCAGGCCTGCGGAAATTGCCGCGCCACCGTAATAGGATGCTAAACTAGAGTGATTCAGAATACCTCTGTAATCAACAGTAGCTCAGCCTAATTAACGTCGTCTTAACTATGTTATTCTGTAACTCAGGTTCCACCGGAACTTCACCAGACTGTCGCTGGAACGTCACCGAGATCTTACCGGAACTTCACCGAAATGAACTGCTACTTTGGTTATAATTACTTCAAGTGAACATACAAGAAGTAAGAGAGTGATTCGTGAGCCTTCTCCACTTAATGAACTCTTCTGAAAGTTTAAGAAAAAACTTCTCAGTTCTGAAGTGTTACTTTCCGGTTAACTTTTGTACTGTGTGTACATCTTCATTCCACCGGAAACTGTGACCAGCTTAAAGTAGAGACGTCTAGCTACAAGATGAGCTATCTCTCATACAAAGCTTCGAACTCTGCTGCGAGTTATACTTCGTTGTTCTACCGAAAAAAACTTGTTTTCTGAGAAACTGTAACTGATCGAGAATTACTGAAGTATGTCTACTGAGTAAACTGTTATTCACCGAAACATGCGTTTACAGAAAAGGTACTGAGGCACGTTTAGTAACAAGTCGTGACAGTAAACGAGAAACGGAACTTTCTACCGTAATATGAAATAACTTCAGATTCTACACAAGTAAAGATTACGCGTAGACATCCACATGAACATGTGTTTTCGATTTAGAGAAGATGTGTACAAGTAAGCTTGGCCTCTTCTTGCTCAAGTTACAGAAACTCTCCTACAGTGAGTAGTTTCTTATTACCATCTCTCTTCAGATGAAAAGACCCGACACTTCAGGCTTGTGTTATTCATCTGTACATACGCGATCTATGGCGTCTTCTGAGAACTTCTAACTCTCTCTTCACTCATACGCGATCTATGGCGTCTTCTCTCAGTCTCTCGTTCTCCTCTGTGTATCATCCTCTGTCTCTCCCTCTCTCTGTATATATCTCGTCGTGTTCTTCAAATCTTGCTGTATATATACAATTTCTTTGGCGCTCCTCTGCCCTGTCATTCTTCAATTCGCGTTATGCGCGCCTTACGCGCCCGCCGCGGTTAATTGCTCTATTATGCGGACACCGCGCACTAACTTCGCATACTGTACACCTGTGCACTGATTCTCCGGCTGATTCTGTTTTTTTTCTTGTTTGTTATGTCAAATTCTTGAGTGTTTCCTTAACAGCTCCCCCTCAATCACTAATTTGACATCTTCCGGTCTTTCATATATCTTTCTTTCTTTTATACCTGCCATCTCTTTGAATCTGTTTGTCTTTGTTCCATCCAAGCTCTTTGTCAGAATATCTGCAATCTGATCTTTCGTAGGAGTATAGACTATTTCTATTTCTTTCTCCATTACCTTTTCCCTTAGGAAATGATACTGAATCTCTATGTGTTTTGTTCTTGCATGAAACACAGGATTCGCTGCAAGATACAGCGAGCTCATATTGTCTCCATGTAGAATTGGTATACCTTGATCTATACCCATGCTTTTAAGTAACATCTGCATCCATATTATTTCCTTTGCTGCTTCTGCTAGTCCCTTGTATTCTGCTTCTGTTGATGATAAAGCTACTGTGTGTTGCTTCTTCGAACACCAGCTTACCAGCTTATCTCCTAGGTATATCATATACCCGTGCGTTGATCTTCGGTCATCTTGACTTCCTGCCCAATCTGAGTCACTATATGCTCTGAGCTTTATATCTGACGTAAAAGGATAATATAATCCTTCCTTTATAGTTCTTTTGATATATCTGAGAACTCTTTGTCCTGCAACCTAGTGTTGCTCTGTCGGACAATGCATAAACTGTGAGAGAATTCCCACCGGAAAACTCAGATCCGGTCTTGTTAGCGTAGCATATATTAAGCTTCCTACTAACGATTGATACTTCTTCATATCCTTGAATTTTGTTCCACTATATTTGCTGAGTTTATGATTTACTTCAAGCGGTGTTAAGGCTTCTCTGCAATTCTCCATGTTGAACTTCTTCAGTAAGTTCAGGAGATACCTCTCTTGTGTGACATATACACCATGATCTGTATATGTGATTTCCATTCCTAGAAAGTATGATAACTTTCCTAGGTCACTGATCTTGAATTCCTTTTCTAGCAGTTTCTTTACTTCTGTGATTCCTGCATCTGAGGTTCCTGTGATTATTATGTCATCTACATAGATACAAATGTAGATCATTCCTTCTTCTGTTCTTTTGATGAGTAGACTTGCATCTGCCTTCGAACTTTGGTATCCAAGTTCGTTCAGATACTTCACGAGTCTGTAGTTCCAAGCTCTTGGAGCTTGCTTCAGTCCATAAAGTGCTTTTCTTAACCTGCAAACAAAGTTTGGATATCTGGGACTTATAAACCCTTCCGGTTGTTCCATATATACTTCATCTGATATATATCCATTTAGGAATGCATTCTTTATATCTAGCTGACTTAGCTTCCATCCTTTTGATGCTGCTATAGCAATCACTGTTCTTATGGTTGACATCTTTGCTACCGGACTGAACGTCTCGTCATAGTCTATGCCATGCGTCTGAGCATAGCCCTTGATAACCAGTCTTGCTTTATGTCTGGCTATCCTTCCATCTGCAAGTTTCTTTATTTTGAACACCCATTTATTTCCAATTACTTTCTTATCGTTCGGTTTAGGAACAAGCTCCCATGTCTTGTTCTCTTCCAGTGCGGTGAGTTCTTCCTCCATTGCTTCTTGCCATTGCTTCTTGCCTTTGGCTTCGTCATAGCTCTGAGGCTCTTCCTCTTCTTTAACCATATATACATAATCTTGTTGAGTCATATATGATGTATCATACGAGTATCTTTCCGGTTGTCTTCTTACTCTATTTGACCTTCTTGGTTCATATTCTTCGTGTGTGTCTGAGTACCCATCTTCATCTTCGTTCCTTATACCTGTTCCGGTCCTGGACGTACTTGCCTCTTCATCTTTGTTTACCTGAACAATTGATTTTCCTTTCTCTCTTCTTTTTATCTCTTCTTCAAATTCTTCAGCTGTATGACTCTGATCTGCATACCAGCTTTTCTGTTCATCAAATGTTACATCTCTGGAAACAGTAAAATGTTTGGTTAGAGGACTCCATAACCTGTAACCCATCTGTTTCTCGTCATATCCAACGAATACATATTTCTCTGCTTTTGGTTCAAGCTTATGTCTTAGTTGAGACGGTACATAAGCATACGCTACTGATCCAAACACTTTGCAGTGATCAAGTGTTGGCTTCTTTCCCCACCAAGCTTCATAAGGGGTCATTCCTTCTAACGCTGTACATGGTAACCTGTTTACCAAGTATGTAGCTGTATTTACGGCTTCAGCCCAAAGATAATCTCGGCAATTCTTTTCTTTTAGCATAGCTCGTGCAAACTCGACTAGAGTTCGGTTTCTCCTTTCTGCTACACCATTCTGTTGTGGTGTATACCTGCAGGTTATTTCTCTCTTAATACCTGCATTCCAAAGATAGTCATTGAATTCTCGGGAGAAGTATTTTCCCCCTCCATCAGACCTCAGTCTTTTAAGTTTTCGTCCGGTAAGTCTTTCAGCATATGCATGAAAATGTCTGAAAGCTCCGAACACTTCTGACTTTTCCTTCAAAACATAAAGAGTTATCCACCTTGTGGCATCATCAATGAATAGAACATAGTACCTTGATCCGCTGATTGATCCTTCTTTCGTTGGCCCCCATACATCTGTATGTATGAGTTCCAGCACACTGTCATGTTTGAATCCTTTCTTCTGGAAAGGTAACCTGTGGGCTTTTCCCATTTGACAGGCTTCGCATTTGTGGATCATATGTTGGTTCTGTACGTTTGGTAATCCCAGTACAGACTGATTCGCTATCATAGCTTTGATTCCTTTTTCGTGAAAATGACCTAATCTCTTGTGCCAGAGATCAAGTTCTGTAATTACCTTTTCATCATGCGTGAGCAGCGCTTGGCCAATGTTCCCTTGTACTCTTAAGGTAAAGAGTCTGCCTTCTTTCTTACCAGAAACAATCTGATAATATCCGTTCTTGGGATCTTCTACAAATACTCCTTTGTTTGTAAATCTGACCTGAAAACCTTTTTGGACTATCTGTCCCACACTGATAAGATTTTTCGGTATTGTTGGAACATACAAAACATTGGTTAGCAAATCTGCTCCACTTTTGCATTTCACCTTTCCGATTGATTGTACTTTGTGTCTTGTATTGTCACCTGTTTGAACAGTGTGACTAGAACTACCTTTCTCTAGTTCTGACATTAGTTCTATATTTCCTGACAAATGATTAGAGCATCCAGAATCAATGTAAAATACCTTTAGGTCTTCATTTTCTGATGTGCTGATTGAGTTCATCATCAATGATGTATGACTTTCATTCTGTGTGTCATTTGCGTAGTTGTTGTAGGTGGTGTTGTAGGATTGGCTCTGTCCCCAACTTCTTGTTCCACCTCTACCGTAGCCTCCTCTTTGGTTTTGTCTTCCTCTTTGGGAGTTACTTTGATTTCTTCCGCTACTGCCTCTGCTATTATTGTTCTGGCTTTGATTTGATCCCTGTTGGTTGTGCCAACAGTCATGCGCCAGATGGTTACTTAGTCCACAAATCCAGCAAGCTTTCTTGGTGGTATTATGGCGGCTTCTTCCTCTTGCTCTTCCTCTGCCAGTGCCTTTCCCTCTTGCGTAATAGGCCTGAGAGCTCGACTCTTCTTCGTCTTTTGACTTACCCTTGTCTTTCTTCTTGTTCTTCATATACATTGCTGAGCTGTGTCCTTTGTCTGCGTCTCCTTTCAGGTCTTGCTCATATGTGAGCATCAAACCAAGCAGCTGATTTAACTCTGGTACAAAATGATTTAGGGAGAGTTCAGTTGATAGTACGAAAGGTTTCCACCTTTCATCTCCTCTCAAACCTGTGAGCACTTGCGCTATCAATCTATGATCTTCGACTTCTTCATTTATGGATCCAAGACTATCTGCTAGATCCTTCATTTTAGTGACGTAGTCACTGATGCTTTGACTCGGCTTCTTTTTGAACGTTGTGAACTCGGACCATAGGCTGGCCTTCCTAGCTTTCGTAGTATTCTGGAAGTGATCTTCCAATGCGCTCCATATGTCCTCTGCTTTCTCCAGACCTCTAATGTGCGGTAGCAGATGGTCTGACACAGTGTTGTAGATGTAGGCTCTTGCCATTGCATCTTTCTTTTGCCACAGCTTTAGGGCATCTAGTTCTTCTTTTTCCGGTTGACTATCATCTTCGAAGGTCGGTTTCTTTTCTTCTCCGGTCACGTACGTCATTAAGTCCTTACTCATAAGTAAGGCTTCCATGCGCATTACCCATGCAGGATAATTATCTCTGTCCAGTTTATCAATTTGGACATGATCTGCCATGATCTTCTTCCTCTCGTGGAATGATCCGGCTCTTATACCGATTCTTGGAAAACTAACCGGCTCTGATACCAATTGTTGGCGAAAAAACTTCGGCTCTAGCGCCTACTGTTGCGGAAGTACTTTCGCCCTGAAGGTGGATTTCGCGACAAAGCTTGAACTCTGTCAGGCCTGCGGAAATTGCCGCGCCACCGTAATAGGATGCTAAACTAGAGTGATTCAGAATACCTCTGTAATCAACAGTAGCTCAGCCTAATTAACGTCGTCTTAACTATGTTATTCTATAACTCAGGTTCCACCGGAACTTCACCAGACTGTCGCTGGAACGTCACCGAGATCTTACCGGAACTTCACCGAAATGAACTGCTACTTTGGTTATAATTACTTCAAGTGAACATACAAGAAGTAAGAGAGTGATTCGTGAGCCTTCTCCACTTAATGAACTCTTCTGAAAGTTTAAGAAAAAACTTCTCAGTTCTGAAGTGTTACTTTCCGGTTAACTTTTGTACTGTGTGTACATCTTCATTCCACCGGAAACTGTGACCAGCTTAAAGTAGAGACGTCTAGCTACAAGATGAGCTATCTCTCATACAAAGCTTCGAACTCTGCTGCGAGTTATACTTCGTTGTTCTACCGGAAAAAACTTGTTTTCTGAGAAACTGTAACTGATCGAGAATTACTGAAGTATGTCTACTGAGTAAACTGTTATTCACCGAAACATGCGTTTATAGAAAAGGTACTGAGGCACGTTTAGTAACAAGTCGTGATAGTAAACGAGAAACGGAACTTTCTACCGTAATATGAAATAACTTCAGATTCTACACAAGTAAAGATTACGCGCAGACATCCACATGAACATGTGTTTTCGATTTAGAGAAGATGTGTACAAGTAAGCTTGGCCTCTTCTTGCTCAAGTTACAGAAACTCTCCTACAGTGAGTAGTTTCTTATTACCATCTCTCTTCAGATGAAAAGACCCTACACTTCAGGCTTGTGTTATTCATCTGTACATACGCGATCTATGGCGTCTTCTGAGAACTTCTAACTCTCTCTTCACTCATACGCGATCTATGGCGTCTTCTCTCAGTCTCTCGTTCTCCTCTGTGTATCATCCTCTGTCTCTCCCTCTCTCTGTATATATCTCGTCGTGTTCTTCAAATCTTGCTGTATATATACAATTTCTTTGGCGCTCCTCTGCCCTGTCATTCTTCAATTCGCGTTATGCGCGCCTTACGCGCCCGCCGCGGTTAATTGCTCTATTATGCGGACACCGCGCACTAACTTCGCATACTGTACACCTGTGCACTGATTCTCCGGCTGATTCTGTTTTTTTTCTTGTTTGTTGTGTCAAATTCGTGAGTGTTTCCTTAACAACTATGCCTTAGTAGGAGAAAATCTATAGCGAAGAGTCAAAGATGGTTACTTAAGATTGTGCATTCACGAATGAGAATATTTGAAAATCTTAGAAACTGCCCATAGCAGTGTTGCACGCAGACATTTTGGTCATGTCCGAGTAATTAAGACTATTCTATTATCAGGACTTTGGTGGCCCACTCTTCATATAGACGCACATACCTATGTGAAGAAATGTGATACATGCCAACGTGTACTATATACAATAAGGAAAGATGAAATGCCTTTGAGGCCAATGATGGGAGGACGTGCATTCTCAAAGTGGGGTATCGGCTTTGTAGGTCCTATTAACCCCCCAACTAAAAACGCCCATGCCAAATACATTATTGTAGCCACCGACTACCTTACAAAGTGGGTAGAAGTCAAGGCCACAACACAGAATGATGCTCAAACGACGGCAAGGTTCTTATTTGAGAACACAAGAGTTCTTGGTGATACATATGAAGTCTGCCCCCTATCATCCATAGGCTAACGGACAAGCTGAGAGTACAAACAAGATCCTATGTAATGTATTGACAAAATTGGTAAGTAATAAGCGCTGTGATTGGGATAAAGAGCTTCATCATGTTGTTTGGGCTTACCAAGTTGCCTACAAAATGGTACTCAATGCCTCCCCATTTCAGATGGTCTTTGGACAGAATGCTATGCTACCTTTGGACTTCCTAATCCCAACTTTAAAGGTAGCATGAGTGGATTGGACATGAGTTATCCTCTAGGATCTTTGATCTAGAATGCTTAGGTGAGACAAGGCTACGAGCGGCGACAGGCATCTATGCTGCAAAGAAAAGGCAAAAGGCATACTTCGATGCACATATCAAAGATAAAGGCTTGAAAGAGGGAAACCTATTGTTGGTTTATACCTTGAAGCAACATGCCCAAAAATTTGAAAAAAGAGGATATGGACCCATGATCATTAATAGAATTTCCACTAGTGGTGTTGTTCAATTGGCCACTCTAGAAGGCGATGTCTTGTCGAGCTATATTAGTGATTGTCGAGTCAAGCTATATCAAGAACCTCTTACAGAGGATATGCTAAAGAGACTAAACACTGCTTACAAGCGAAAAGAAGAAGATTTAAGGGTTAGAGAAGAAGCACAGGCAGAGGCTAGAGAATGCATGAGGAGAAATAAGTTAAGATGCCTAGGTCTGGATGTCAATCTTGAGGCCCCAAGATACCACATGGCCATGTGTCAAACATCAAGGGAAATTGCTAATCGAATAATTGATCGACACCCCTTTGTGAACATCACAGTAGGACAAGAGAAGAATGCAAGGACTGTGAGAGCATTGATTGACTCAGGTGCAACAACTAGTGCGGTTAGACTTTCATACTGACAAGATCTGCAATTGAACCTCAATCCCATAGAAGCTTATCTTGTAGGATTGGGAGGTGTGGAAATCCCTTGTCTCGACGAGGTGGAACTTCCCATCTATCTTCAAGATGTTTCGATGAGAGTGAAAATGCTAGTGGGTGAAGATGAGGACGTTACAAAACCACTTGTCCTAGCTCAAGACTGGATCTATGACCATGCCATCAACTTAACCCTTAAAAGCCAACTTCTTCAAGTTTGGGTACCTAAACAATGTATCACCTTAGAATTAGACAATTGCATGCTCACAAATCCAGAGGTCACACATTCTCTTAGTTCTTCCGAAACTATTCGCAAAGAAAATGTTGTGTGTGTGAATAGCCATACGAAGCAAGAGGACTCAATCATGGAAGCACAAGCTCAAAGGCCAGCAAACCTCTCTTCTTCTTCACAGACTTATGCAAGCACAACTCGACCAAAGAGGCAAGCAAAAAAAAAACATTTGTTGTATCAACTAGACAGACAGAATTCAAGAAGAAAGAAGCTCACGACATGAAGCAAATTTGGGTATGCAAAGGAGAGCAACCACCAGCTTTGCCACAACCATTCCCATCGAAGCAAGATAACCATGCTAAAAGACACACCAAGAAACGAGGACAAGCTCAATCCCAAGGTCGCCGACAAATTTGGGTACCAAAGCAATCGATGAAGGCCGACCATAATAACGTACAAATTTGGGTGCCAAAGAAATTAGCTGCAGCTCAACAAGGGTGATTACAAATGTGGGTACCCAAGGCACTCTTACATGCACAAAACCATATGATCTCCCTCACGAGAAAAGTCTCAGCAAAAAAATCACACAGAAACAAGAGTCGAAACCAAGAGTATAGACCAAAAGAAGATAAATTCATCTCCTCGCCGGTAATAAAAACACAACCATCAAGGATATGGCTTTGGAAGCCAAAAGCACCAGTAGAACCCACAAAACCAAAGAACCAACCACCAGGGATAAAAAATTCAAGCAACCATCCATAGATGAAGAAGCCAAAGTTGATCTCTACGCAATCAAACACTATTCTCAAATGGATCCCTAAAGGGAGGCATGTGCACAAAAAGAGAAACAAAAAAAGAGGCAGACAAAATAGGAACAAGTAAGCAAATATTCTCATCATGGAACCATCATCAAGGACATCCGTCAAGAAGAAAGACAAGCTAACGATCAGTCACGGTGATGGGAGTACAACATGAAGAGATAAACATCGACCAACCTTTCACCATGGTAAGGAGCGCCTACTTTGGCAACATTACACCCATGATAGTTTAGGAAACCTCTTCATCAGCATACCCTTGAGCACTTTGCTCAAGATCCAACTTCTTGCACCATATTTCTTCCAATGCATTCCCCAAGTATGCATACATAGGGCCATATTACAAGGCCATGCACAAGGCACCTATCTTGTTCAACCCATGCACTAATGCACTTACCCATCATCCATTATGGGTTACAAGTACTTGGCATGAAAAAAAAACCATCTTTGGAAGAACCAAAGGACATCACGGTGACAACAACAAGAGCAAAGAAGCAATCCACCATGAGAGTTGCTCATAACCAACATTGACAACCTCTTTTGAGTAGCTAACAATTTTTGAAAGCTCACAAAGACACCATCAAGATCGAATACAAGGAAGAAGTATATACAAAGGTAGCAGTGACAAAATGACGAACTAGACAACTGCCCAAGCTACAATTGGAAGATGGACCACTCTTGTGGATACATGATGGACACTATCTCTCCACGCACTACATGGAACACCCACTACAACAAGTGTCTGTCTGGGACGACAGACTCTAGAAGGGGGGGAGCATTGATAATCAAGGTCAAACACAAGCAGCAAAGCACATCAATGAAGTGGACACACAAGAAGAAGGAGCATGTAGGGAGCTCCAAGAAGCACATGTCAAATTTTCACAAGAAATCCCTATAAAAATAGTGATTCTTATCACTAAAAACCATTGTAAATACCATTTTCTATTTTTACAACTCCATTTTGTTGATGCCAAGGAGTCCTTGAGCTTGAGGAGCATTAGAAGTATCATCCTACCAATTTTCATAATTTTTAGACTCTGCTTGAGCCCCCAAACAAGCCCTAGAACCTAATTTTTAACTAGGCTGGACATTAGGTCTAGATAGAGCCAAAACTACTCAAAAAACTATAAAAAGGATTGCAGAGCTCATTTTTGGGGTTAGCTTGTTATAGATTTGAGCTTTTGTAAGAGATTTCTTTTGTAATCGAAGTCTTCCATTGTTCCACTCTTTGCTCTTACCTTGTGCGCATGTGTGTGCATGTTTGTGTGCTTTCACTCACGCACTTGTGCCATCACTTACTCATGGTCTTCATACCCGTCCTCACATCTCCGCGGATTGACATTTATGAGGTGTATCTCCTCACATTGGTACTTTCCATTGTGCTAGAGTGACACCAAATTTGGCATCGTTGTTGGAGATAGAGCTTGGAGGACAAGCATGTGATGGTAAGACGTAGAGTAGCTACGTTGGAATGTAAAAAAATCACTATTTTCAGTTCAGTTTTTGAGTTTTGCTTCATCTCCATCATCATCACCACCGTCTCCTCTCATCTTCACCTTCTCTAATTTTTTTCGCTTTTGGATTGTATATCCCCTATTTGCACCTCTTCTTCTTCATTCTTGGTTGTGCAAGGAGTTCAGAGAGAGTTCAGAGCTTACAGAGAATCACATTGTTAAAACAACAAAAAACTGAGTGATAGTATCATGGAGTGACAAGGGTTGCACCTGGTATCGCGAGTGTCGTATCGTGAGATTGAAGGGTGACTTTGCATATACAGACACAGTAGTGACAAGGAGGACACAAGGTACAGATATTTGCAAAAATTTTTGAATTTGGGTGTCAAAATCTCCAAGTATCGTGTCCGATCGAGTTTTTGTATCGCAATAACAGAATTCCCATGTATCGCAATACTTGTCAAGGTATCGTATCATCACACCCAGTATTGTGTATCGTCTGTTTTGAAGTATTCCCAAGAAGGTCCTATTTCCCTGTTTTAACCCCTAGAACCATGAACTGGCATCACTTTCTCATACGAAATCCATTTGGAGTGATTTTGGGCTCGTTGGAAAGCTCATGGGGAGTACAACAAAAGCATTGATTGGTTACAGTAAAACTAATACATGGATTATTAGATATAGTATTTTGAAGTTGACCCTCAGGTTGGACTAGGAAGCAAGGGGTTCCACAAGATTTTGAATAATTCAAAGGACAATTTTGGACTTGTAGACAAGGCTTATGAGCCTAAGATCAAGTAGACACTAAGGAAGAGATAGATAAAGTACCAAATCATTAGAGGCTAGTGTCAACCACACAACCAAGTCAGGGACTCAAAACTCAGTGGTTAGCACTATGTGTTGAGTTCACAGACGAGTGAGTCAAAAATGCTATTTAACTGGGAGAGACTCTTGGCTTCTGAAGACATGCATAGTTCAGTACCTAGGGAAGGTTTTATGTCTAAGTGGAAAAGAAATATCGGATGTCTCTTCAATATGTATCCACTAACTTGCAAGGGATACCCATCTACCTCGACAGTATACATAGGTTATTAGCAAGAATGATAAGCACTACAGAATTAGAAATAGTTCGAAGACCAGTTGTCAAGTATGCAGGTGGAGTTTACATGGACAAGATGCACCAGATATATCTAGTAACTGAAAACCTTGATCAGATCAATGAAATAGGAGAGTTAGAGGGACAAGGAACTTCTGGGAGAACCAACAGTGGAAATACAGTGACTACCCCAAGGGGCAAGTCTGTGGTGACTCAAGTCTTGAGAGGGGATTCGATGCTTCAAGATGACTACCTGATGGATGTGTACTTGGTGCATGGATCACACCTACTCCAAACTCATTCATTGACATAAGGAGAAGGCATCAACCCAACAACTATATACGAGTTAAGGGATCCGGAAAATCCACCTAGAATTACATACCTAGACCAAAATCAAAGGAGATATTGGCCTGTAGATGAAGTAGATAGGTTTAGATTAAAGTACATGGTTCTACCTATATTCCCTCCTCCAGATCAAGAAACTATCTCACAAAACACATTCTAGACCCAGCAAAGAATGGAAAATGCGATGTCAGGACAAATGAGCCAATGTAGTATACCCAGCAGACCACAGGTACAATTCACCATGCCAGGAATTAACTCCCACAACCAAACTAGGCAAGGAATGGGAAATATGAATAGACCTACCTTTAGGACAGAACCACCCCAAGGTCTTCCCATCATAATTTGATCCTGAGAGCCGGACAAAAGACTCAGACCAATCCAACTGGCCAAATGTATGCGAAATCATTACGATGGCACAGGAGAGCCCTATGACCACATTGCAGAATATAAGCAGGTGTTGCGAGCGGAGCAAGTGGATGACTTTTTTATGCAATATGAATCCTTTGGGCTAACCCTCACAGGAATAGCCTTAACTTGGTTTCAATCCATGGATCCAAATTGCTTTGGACATATTGAACAATTCTTCCAAGAATTTATTGGGGAATTCACTAAGCGAGGGATTAAACACAATTCATCATCCTTAATATGTAGTTTCAAATAAGATCCTAACGAGACAGTAAAAAATGAAGCACGAAGATTTAATCAATATGTATCCCGATGCCCTATGACAGAGAGACCTTCTCAGCAGAAAATGATATCCTTATTTTTAGAAGGTCTAATGAATAATATTGAGAATGTCAGTATACGTAAAATGATTGCAAACTATGAGTGAGTGTCTTCAAGAGTGCATAGATTTGGAAGACAACTTAGCTGAGGATCTCAAAATCACACAAGATCCTACCACAACAGAGGATACAAGGAGCAATGAGACTTCTAGTTCGAGTTATGTGGAGGAAGTGGCAGAGTTAGTGGCCAAGAAATTAGGGGTAGAAGGACAAAGGAACTACCAGCACTCTTCCTTGAGAGTGCCAATGTTAGGAAGTTGCACATGTTGCCGTGGAGATCATCCATCTCATGTCTGCACCATAGAAGGATTAGGGTTATCACAACCTTACCCTTACGATAGACAACCAACTTAGGATCCTAACATGTACTCTTATAGTGAGCAGAAGTACATCAACTACAACATCAAAAACTATCCAATAAATAGAAAACCACGACCATTTGAACCACCCCAATGTAGATCATACGGGTACCCTCCTAGAGAACAAGGCAGAGAAATTCCTAGGTGTTTGTTATAGATCTTTGGTGTTCTCCTCTCCAATCACTTAGTATAAAGAATTAACAATACATCTTTATTTTCTCAATCCTGGAAGTATACATGAGACCACAGCCCCTTCTATATGATAGAATCCAAGAAATAAGAGAAAACTGGCTGGATTTCTGAGAATAATGAAGATGAAGAGGAATTTTTAGGGTTTGGATTATCTTGAGCAAATATCCATCATTTTCCACAATCTTGGTGTCTAAAGCATGTTATTTTCTCAGCAGAATACAATCATGAAGTCAAAACTCAAAAATGATACATGTAACCTTCAGACGAGACAATGGGGATTCTATAAAATCAGATGATTTTCATCTTCAACACCATTCTTCATCACTTTCTAACTCAACATATCAGCAATCAACTCTCTTCATACACATTCATAAGAGATACACAATAGAAGCTTACAAATCTCCATGGATACACATAGAATAGTTCAACTAATCAAAGAAATCACACAAAAGGGAGAAACACGATTTTTTGCAGGAAACTCTCTCTCTTTGCTTGGATAGCATGTAATACAATTAACCAACCCTCTCATAATAGAGGAAATTGTCTTTTATACGTTTTCAAGTGTCCCTTTTCACACTTGAATTTTGGTCCTTTCCTCTTTTTTTCTAAAAATATGCTATCTACGAGTTTCCAAAAATTCTAGAAAAATTACATAGGATTCTACTCTACATAAGGAAGACTCTTCCTTATTTTTACATCAGTTGCATAAATATTTTTACAATTTTTTGGCATTTTACAATTATTTTTCATCAAAAATACTTCAAAAAATTACTTCTTCCAACATTCTTCCCCTCCTAGACCTTTTGGCTCTTGACAAAAGACATTCCTGCTCATATATTCCAAATGCTTTCTTCACTTCTTCTTTCTTTGATAGACATGTGACAGTAAGTCATGGCTTCTCCTTTTAGTGGCATTCAAGTTGTTTACCATCTCAAACAGTGCTTTCCTCCACTATACTAAAGCTTCTGGCTTATCAATTACATCCTTTTTCAAGTATTCTGTGTAGGCAGCTTCATATGTAGTGAGTCGAGACTTTGTGACTACAGACAATTTTCCAAATATCTCTGATTCTCTTTCAAAAAACCCATAATCAAATGCATCTTCAAAAATCTGTAGATAATGGCTGCCCAAAAATATTATTCTGCTGTAATATGCCATCAAACATATTCTATCAGGTGTTTCACTAAGATCAAATACTAAAGCATCAGTAGGAGAATTGAAGCCAATGTAATTTAAGATTCTGACGTCTGTATCTGTATATGTCTCTATACATGCCAAAATGAGTCTCATTACTCTGATCAGTAAAATACATGCTGGGTCATTAACATCTTTATATGTGGCTATAGGAGATTCAGCTGTATCCACCATATATTTTTTTATAGGCCACGTTCTTGCCTTTGGTCCTGCTAACTTTGGAAAATTCAACCATTTAGGTGGATTTTTTCCTTCTTTCCTTCTTTCCCAAAAAACTGTCCACTCTCTTATCCTTGCTACTGGGCAGTATGCTGGATTAATTTTCAACTGAATAGGTGCTTCCTTCCATATTTTCCTGCACTCTTTATTTGCATCCATCCATCTATTCCTCCAATTGGGATTAGCTTTTTCAAATAACTCTTTGGTCACATTGATATCTTCCTCATATTCTAAATACTTATTAGGAGGTAATCCAACCCTTGCCATCTGATAATTTTTTATACTTTCCATGATCATGTATAAAGGTATGCCCAGTCCATCTACAGCCCAATGAGGTTGATCAGGATTTATCCCCTTATTTAAAGCAAATGTGACAATCTGGTCCTCATATTCATCATGCATTTTTCTAATGAAATCCATTCTGGATTCTCTGTTTGTCAACAATTTTTGGACAAATTCCTCTGAATATTCTTCTTCTAGTCTTTTATTTTCTGGTTCACTGCTATGTTGATTTCTGTCATCATTTCCCACTTCATAATCTTTTGTATATGTAGTCTCTATCTGTGCTTCTTCCTGAGCTTGTGGCTCTTCCAGCTTTTTCTGTAGCTCTTCTATTGTCATCATCAAACTTCTATTTTGAGATGCCCATATCTCTCTTTCTACTATCCAATTACTTCTTTCCTTTTCTAAGCTTGACTGCCAATCACTCCTTTCTTTCTCTATGTCCATATGTAATTTGTTGTAACCCCTCATTGAAGTAGCAACATGTGTACTAGCCTGTTTCTCCAACTCTTTGGCTTCTTTCAATTCTGTTTGCAATCTCATGATTTCTTTGTGCAAGTCTTCCTTCTCTTCTTGTGTCACATAAACAGTTTTTCTTTTCTTCCTTCAACTGGCCTTCTTCCATTAATAGTTTGTTGATCTCTTCATTTGCTTTAACCATGATTTGATATGAACTTTGTAAAGTTCTGTATCTGCCTTCAACTTTCTTTAGCTCCATCTCCAGTTTGCTACTCTACTCTGTTTGTTTTGCACACTTCTCTTCTAAATATTGGATTTTATTTTGTTGTTGTACCTCTAATTCCTCCAAAGCAATTATCCTATATGTTAATTCCTCATTTTTCTCCTTTACAATCCTCAATTGTTCTGTCAATTGTTCTTTTTCTTTCTTGTGCTCCTTAATGATGCTATTGGCTTTTTCAAACTCAGATTCAGCTACCATACTTGATATAATCATATTTCTACTTGATGGTCTAAACTGCTCTATGTTGCTCATAATGATTTGGCAAGCAGATCTTATATTTTTAGGTATTCTTTCCAACCCAACTTCTATTTCCATTTTTTTGACTTCTATCTGCTTATTTTCTTTGCTCTCATCCTCCCCTTCATTTTCTCCCTCATACTCTATAACCTGAGTTTTCTGTTCTCCATGGCTTTCATCTGCTTCTATTTTTTCTTGATCTGCAGCTTCTTCCTCATATTCCAATATCTGATCTTCCTGCTCCTCATGTCGTGATATATCTTTAGTTATCTTTGCTTCTTCTGCCTCTTTGTTCTTCTTCACTAGTTGCTCTTTTTCAAAGAATTGTCTTTCTTTTACTTGTACTCCTTCTTCCTGAATTATGGTTGAATTAGTTTCCTCAACAAGTTTTGTCTGATCATTACTTGTCTGCTCTTCCTGTCCTGACTCTTGCTCATCTATATCCATGAGATCTAAGCCTTCCTCTTGTCCTTGATCTGCTGTATTTGTGAATTCTTCATTATGATTCAAATCATTCAAGATGTCTTTTATACTTTGGTTGATCTCTTTCTCTGTAATCCCTTCTTCTACTTCTTGAACATTCTCTTTTTCTACTATTCCTTCTTCTATTTCCTTGACTTGAGCTGTATCTTTTTGTTTATTGGCTTGACTGCATATCTGTGCTCTTTCTACTGCTTCTACTTTCCCTTCATCTAATTTGAAATAGGTTTGTTGTGAAGGTCTTGTCCATATTGACTTTAATCCTGAATCTATTAATCCACAACTGAACTCTTTTCTCACTTCACCTTCCTCTTCCATCATTACTGCTTTACCTTTCATCATCCTTCTTTCTTCTTCAAGACTGAGTTGCTTTGCTGCTTCTTCCTAGACTTGCTTTCCCTATGTCTTCACACTCATGTCCTCTGGTGTTTTATTTTTTTTCAATGGCCTGTGTGATCACATTGGGTATACTAGGAACTGATAAATTCAAACTTTTTAACAAAAAATTCTCAATGTCACTTTCAGAGTCTGAGGAGAATTGCGATGAGCCTGCTATGCCTGATTTTTCCAGTTTTAAATCTTCTCCAGCAGTAGATTCCCTCTGCTTTTCCCCTAATATCACTTCTTCTGTCTCTTTTATGGTTACAGATTCTACTACTGATTTTCCTTTACTCTTCTTGGTTAGCTTCTTCCTCTGTACTGGTTTCTTCTAATCCTTCTTTTTTGATATAATTGTAGTTCTTGTCTTAGGAGGTCCTTGTAGTTCTTTGAAGTATGCTAATAGCTCCACTTCCTTTTTAACAAATACATCCTCTATCTCAACTGCCATCATTTGGTCATGCAGTTCTTCATAATGTTCTACTTCCTCTTGAACCCAATCTGTTGCTTTGCAAGAATAATCTTCCAGCATCTTTTGATATTGGGCCTCGTATATTGCCCTTTTGTTATTTCCTTGGGTCAGATAAGTATATAACTGCTCTTTACTGGACTGAGGTGGATGAGGGTCATTAGAAGATTGGACCTGCTTCTGAGCAACTTCATGTTCTTCTTTGGTTGCTTCATCCTGCTCCAATTCAAGTTTTCTTGGATCCAACCTCCTTTTCTTTACAGGGACCACTTCCTCTCAGATTACCTTTCTTTTCATTCATGCTCCCCTCATGCTGGTTTTTCCTTCTGCTTCTCTCACAGACATCTTCCTGGGAGGACTCTTGATTCCTATCATAAGACTTCTGAAATATTGTGCCTCTGGAGCCAGCTTCAACTGATCTTCCATTCCCAGTACATGATATATAATCCTGGTTAAAAACTGGGCTCCATTCATATACTTTTTCTGCTCCCAATGTTTAGCTGCTTCTTTCAGCTACTCATGTATGTATGGTGATACATCCATTATTCCAAAGGGCTTAGTTCTGTCCTTATTGTTAAAACATAATCAGTGTTACTGATTTGTGTGGCATGGTATACCTTGGTAGTTTTGGGAAGCAAAAGTATTGCAAAAACATCCTGATGGCATACTCCTCCTCTTTTCCCTTAAAGTCAGGAAATTTAGAGTATCCTGTATATATTTCTTTATTCTTTTTCACAAAGCTATTATCAAGCTTGGTTCCCATTGGGTAAAACTGTAGAGCTGCTCTGATATGCTCTGCTTTTATACTGATATTCACCTCCTGGTTATCTTTGTTCTTAACTTTATACCAGAAATAAGCATCATTACCTTTTCCAACTTCCAATAGGTTGTTCATTACCTGTGCCACTCTTTCGAAATCTATAAAAAATATGGGTTCTTCCAACAATTTGTGTAACCCTACTGCCTTCCATCTTTTCTAATTGACCGCTACTCTTTGAAATCTGTAGAACTCTTGACACAACATGGTATTTTTGTAACCCCCTACTCCCACTGTGAATATATGTTGACCAATGATACTCAGGGTTTCTTTGAACTCCTTAACCACCTTTTCTGCTTCTGGAATCTCTTGCTCCTCATCAGACTCCAGGTCCACCTTCTCTATTACAACTTCATTATCCAAGAACCAGTGTCCTCTAGACAGAGTGACTGATTCTGCTTTGAAATCATCCTTTGGATTCACCATTTTGGAGAAAATATATCATCACACAAAAGAAAAAAGAACTCCACCCACATGAGTCACAAGAAATCAAGAATGATATTTATTTTGATATGAAAAAAAAGAAGAATGCAAATAACCCTTAAAAAAAACTCAATTAAAGTTTTACATGTGTAGCAAGATGTCTAGTGCACTCCCCTCTTCAGACAGCTCTTATCCAAGAAGAAGATGTTTAGAGAAAATAAAAATAAAAAATGATATATATAAAAAATAGATTTAAAAAATACAAAATAATAAATAGAAACCTGCTACCCCTCTACCTATATTTTGCTTTGTGCTATAAAACTTATAAAAGAAAAAATAGATAATTTTTCTCTTTCCATTTCTTTTTTCCCCTTTTTTTTAATAATTTCTTCTATTTCTTTTCTCTTTTTTTAAAAATAATTTCTTCTATTTCTTTTCTTCCCCTCCTAATTCTCTTCTTAGAAAAAGGATAGGGTAAAATATTTTGTCCCAATTCCAATATGTTATGATTTTCCTTTCTATAACATTCTGATCTGTTTCTGTAAAAAATTCTAAATCCAGATCAAATATAGATGGTCTTTTTCCATTGAATCAATTCGGATTTTTTTACCCAATAATATTTAATCCTAGTTGCCCTTATTTTAGGAAAAAATTCATCTCCTTCTGATAAGCAGTTTTTAGAATTTTTTGGCCTCCATATCCATTTTGTACTAGGATTTTGTTTTGATGAACATGCCTTGGGTATGCTTTGTTTGCATATCCTTCTTGTTCTAATGCTTTGATGCTTCAAATTGTGCCATAATTGCCACATTGCTCCTGTGTCTCCTCCCTCCTTTGCCCTTTCAATTTTTTGCAGGTTTTGATTAAATGAAGCTTGATCATTAGTATTTGTATTGGTAATGTCTGTGTGTCTTCCAATGAAAAAGTAAACCCTTCCATGTCTGGGTCATGAACATCCTGTTGAACTTCCTGTTCTTCATTACTCAATAAAAATATTAAAAACCTTTTGTCATTTATTGTCAATTTAAGCTTCATTTTTTCAAAATTCAAAATTACTTTACCTTGTTTGAGCCATGGTTGTCCCAAAATCAATTTCTCAGTCATCAAGTGATCTGGCCATTCTTCACAATCTATCTTGATACACTCTTTATTGAACTTAACTTCAATAGAAGATGAAGACATGCTTTGTATCATCTGTCCTTCCAGAGTTTTGATAAAGTTTCTACTTTTAGTTCGTTTTAGGTTAAATTTATTCAACAAAGCTGAACTAATCAAATTCACTTGTGCACTTGAATCTATCAAAACCCTAATTTTTCCATTTTGATAATCCATTGTTATCACAGGCAAATGTTCTTTTTGTTTCAGAGGTGTTTCACACAAACAGACTTCCCTATGATCTTTGGTTTTTCTTATCCTTTCCTTTGCTTCCTGTTGAGCCTCTTTTCTAATGTTTTCCTCTTCTTTTTTCCGATTTTGAGCTTGTTGTAATCTTCTCCATTCAGAAGTAGTTAATGGAAGATCATATCTTTTAATTCTACATCCACTTATAAAATTTGGCATGATCTCTCCATCTATGTTAGCTAACTGGATTGCTCCACTGTTACTTATCTGATGTATAATATATGGCCCATGTCCTTTTTTCTGAAACTTTTTTTGATGTTCTTTGACTGTGTAAGCCATAACTAGATCTCCTTCTTGTAGATCTTTTTCTTTTATGTGAACATCATGATAAGCTTTTTGTCTTTTCTTGTCCACATATATACTCATAATAGCTTGGAGTCTAGAAGCTCCCAGTTTTTCCAATTCTATTACTCTCTCAGATAATTCATGTCCAGTCCAATTGTAGTGACTACCCACTTTTAATGTTGGAATGAGGAATTCCATAGGTAGAATTGCATTTTGCCCATATACCAGATTAAATGGAGTAGTTCCTAATGCAGTTTTGTATGCCACTCTATAAGCCCATAGAACATGATTAAGTTGTAGGTCCCAATCATTTCTGTTTGTGTTTACTAGTTTTGATAGTACAATACAAAGTACTTTATTAGTACTTTCTGCTAATCCATTGGCTTGTGGGTGATGCATGTATGGTTTAGGTGATACAAATGCCCCGCTAGCAACATAAAGTTTCTGCTTTGTAATACTAAGTGTGTGTTGTTTCCAAATGTTCTGCAAGGTCCCATGATTAACAAAGGTACTAAAGTCATGGCCCACTCATGAACACTCTCTATTTTGAACAAATAAGTATCTAGCAGGTCATCATCTAAAGGTGAACTGGGTTCTTTAGACTGAATTCTAGACAAATGATCTGCTCTCAAATGTGTTTTTCCTTGTCTGACCACCACCTCAAACTCAAACTCCATCAGTAGAAGAAACCATCTGACTATTCTACCAGTGTGACAAGGTTTGTTTACTAAATATAGTAAAGCTTGATGGTCCACAAAGAACTTAAACTTGTTGGCCAATAGGTAATGTCTATATTTTTTCACAGCAAATATCATTCCCAACCCTTCCCTCTCAGTGGTTGTGTAATTTTTCTGTGCTAAATTCAGTTGCCTACTAGCATAAGCTACTGTAAAATCTAACTTGCTCACTTCTATTGGTTGTGCTAATACACATCCCAAAGCATAATTTGAAGCATCCACATGGACATGAAAAATTTTATCCCACTGGGGTGTTTTCAGAAATGGAGCTGTAACCAAACACGTTTTTAGGGTTTCAAAAGCTTGATCACACTCCTTGGTCCATTCAAACTTTGTAATTAGGGCATATAAAGGTTTAGCTATGTCAGCAAACTTGTGTACAAATTTTCTGTAATACCCACAATGCCCCATGAAAGTTTGAAGTTCCTTTACATTTGTTGGTTTTGGAAGTTCTATTATGGCCTTTATTTTCTTCTCATCAGTTGAAATTCCATTTTTAGAGACTATGTGACCTAACATTCTTCCTTCTCTTACAAAGAATACACACTTTTCTGGATTTAAACATACTCTGTATGTTCTGCATTTCCTGAATATATTCTCTAAATCTTGCAAGTGATCTTGTCTTTTTAATGAAAAAGTACATAGATCATCTACATAAATTTCCATCACACTCCTCAGGAACTCTTTGAAGATATGACACATCAATCTCTGAAAAGTTGCTGGGGCATTAGTTAACCCAAAGGGCATAACCCTAAAAGCATAAATTCCCCATTCTGTTGAAATAGCAGTTTTATGTTGGTCTTCCAATGCTATTGGTACCTGATTGTATCCTGAAAAACCATCTAAAAAACTATAAACCTCCTTTCCTACAACTCTTTCTAGAAGGTGGTCTGTTATAGGCAATGGGTAACTATCTCTTATAGTTACTGCATTCACCTTCTTCAAGTTAATGCATACCCTAAGTTTCCCATTCTTCTTTGGTACCACAACTATAGGAGATATCCATTCTGTATACTCAATCTCATAGATGAAATTGGCAGCCAGCAACTTGTCAATTTCTTCCTTTATTTTAGCAGAGTATTTATCATTGAATGTGTAATGTCTATGTTTGCTAGGTTTTGCATCAGGTGTAATAGGAATCTTATGCTCACAGATTTTAGGATCAATACCTTTCAAATCCTTGTAGCTATAAGCAAACACATCCCTATAGTTTCTGGCCAAACTTCTTAGTGCCTCCTCTTCTTGGTTTGTCATGTCATCAGCTACTACAATATGTCTTTCTTCTCCCTCTTCTTGAGTGATCATGACCTTTTTAGTTTGTTCCTCATTATCATAAGCCTCTCCTTTCTTCTTTTCTCTCTTTGGTTTCATTTTTAGAAGTAGTCTGTCTTCTACTTCATAAGTCTTGAAATTTGCTGGTACATCAAACTGTTGATCTTTGTTTGTTTCTTTCTCCTTTTTCTCATCCTCTTGGCTTTCTTCTATTTCCTTGTGTTTGTTTTTCTTATATTTGCCTGAGATTTTATCTTTTATTGCATCTTCAGCTTTTACTTTTTCCAAATATTGTGTTTTCCCTTTTTTTAATATCATTTCTTCTTCCTGGTCATCTTCTGTTTTTTATACCTTTATCATTTGTACTCCAATGTGAAAAACATCATACCCTTCTTCATTTTGAAATTCCACCCCTACATACTCATCACTGGCCAGATCCATGGTAGCCAAAATTTGGTTCCACCCATAGGGCTCAAATTCTTCATCTGTGAATTTTTGTGGTACATAGCTCTCATCTTGTAATTTTCTTCCTTCTACACAATCTTCTCTTCTCAATCTTCTTTTTCTATTTGTAAGATTTCTTATCATATTGCACTTCCATATTGATGATTCAGTTTCATTCTGGTCTTCCATTTCTGATTCTTCACTTAATTCTTGATTTTGATGTATTTTATACCATTCTTGAGGAGATATATCACAATAATGGCCATTTCTTAGATTCACTCTGGTTATTCTTCCTTTGCTCTGAAGGTATAGGCAATCATTACCCCAATCTTGCACAATTTGCATTTGTCTCATAAATGGCCTTCCTAGGATAATTTCATATGAAGTAGATTGTGGAAATTCAACTATGGCAAAGGTATGTTCTATCTCTATTCCACATATGTCCACAATCACTTTTTCCCATATTCCTAGGGGTTTCTCTATGTGTCCATCTGCAAGTTGCAATCTCATTTTGGTGGGTATTAACTCATTTTTTCCCCATTTTTCCCAAGTTTGTTTAGTCATGATGGCCACACCTGATCCACTATCCAGAATAGCTTTGGCATGGTTTTTACCAAATTGTATTTTTAGGGTTGAGTTTCCCTCTTCTCCTTCACAATATCGCCTATCTTATCAATGGGAATGTACCACAATTCCTCCAATTCCTGCAGTTGTGGATGAAGATTTTCTGGTATTGTTTCCCATTTTTTCATTTTGTTTTGTAAATGAGGATTCTGTTTTACGAATTCCTCCATTGTAGTGTGGTATAAAATTGTACATTGTTTATCTATATTTATATGGAATGTAATTTGTCGATTATCATCTTCCTGATTAATATTTCTCCTTGTTCTTATTGCCTCAGATTCCTCAACTGTTATTTGAGAATTATCTGATTCCCCCAGTTTAAGTTGTGCTTCCTGTATGATTGGTTTACACTTTTGCATCCTTTCATGTTCTAAGTCTGGCATAGGATAAGCCATTACATGATCTGTAGGACTTGGTCCCTCTTGAATTCTTCCCTTGTATGCTTTTATCAAGGTATCTAGACTATGTGAATTTCTTATCTCTGACTGGGTTTGTGTCTTTTGAGAGGGAGTACTGTTTGACTGTTCCTTATTCTCCTCTTCCAAATTTTTACCCATTCTTTTTTTCCTTTCCCATTTCCCTTTTTGTCTATTTTTCTTCACCTTTGAAACTGATCCTTCATTTTGTTCCTTAGTTGTTTCTTGTTGTTTAGCTTGTGCCCTTGTTATAGCATTTACATTTACTTGGTCAATGTCACTCAATTCTTCTTGCTCCATGATGTTGACTGTTTTCAGTGGTATGTTATTAGATGTGTTTTGTTGTTTTTGAGGATTTCTTGGACAATCCTTTATTAAATGTTCCCTGCCACAATCCTTACAATAGGCTCCCTCTATTCTTAATGTAGGAGGTTGTGGACAGTCTCTAATGAAATGTTTTCCCCCACATCTATAACAAGTTATCTTTGATCCCCCTTTGAAATGAGGTTTTTGATTGGACATATAATTATTGGTTATATACATGAATGTGGTTGTATCCATCTCAATTCTCCCATTTCCCAAATCTAGGGCTTGTAGTTCTGGTTCTCTCAGTTCATATCCTTCCCATTCTTCCTGATATCCTTCATTCCATTGATAATCTTCCTTGTATGGTGATCTTATTCTTGAATTTCCCTCCTCTATTGGTGTGTATTTAACTGGTACCACATTTGTTGGTAATGGAGGTTGTTGCCCAAGTACAGGTCTTGGTTGCTCAATATATCCAGATTCTCTTTGACTTGCATAATCTCTCTCCTTAATGGGTTGTTTGTTGTAGAAACAGTCTTCTCTAGTATGATCTGTCCATTTCCTCTCTAGTGTACAGTATTTGAGTGTTTTTCTGTCTTGCAAGTGTTGTGGTTTTTGATATGGACATTGTTGTACCAAATGATTTTCTCCACAATTATAGCATTTTTTATTTGTTGTTATCTTGGTATTTATCAAATTGGTTTTAGTGCGGACTTCTAGGGCTTTAGCAATGGCTTGAGCCAATTCTTTTGTTGGTGGGATTTTATCTTCATTTGTTCTAGATTGATCAAATGCTAATAGGTCTTGGCCTCTGTTATCTTCCAAATCTATTGCCTCCTTCTCACATGCTCCTAGGTCAGGGCATCTCCTATAATACACTAGGGTTCTTAATTGGGCACTTCTTAATCCTTCTATGAATAGGGATACCTGTCTTGCCATGGAAGGTACTTCTTCTCTGGGACATCTGTCAATGTACTGCTTGAATCTCCTAGCTGCCTCTCTGACATTTTCATCTTTTTGCTATTTAAAGCTATGTATTAGTGTGGTTGTGCTATGTTTTATTCCAGTCTTTGAGAATTCCCCAATGAAGGCTTCTAGAAAGGATTCAATATCTAGATACATTTCTTTTCTTAAGGGAATGAACCAAGATAAGGCACCTCCTGTTAGGGTTAGACCAAATGCTTCAAATTGGACTTTGTAATCCTCTACTTCTTCAGCTCTAATTAATTGCCTAAATTCTGCAGCATGAGCATGAGGATCAGAATATCCTTCATATTGATTTTTCATGCATTTGGCTACTGGATATGGTCTAAGCATTCTACCCTAATTTTACCAATGATGTCTTCTTCTTAGTGGGAAATCATTAAATCCTTCTGGTTCCTTTTCAAAAAGATTTGGGGAAGTATGTGTTCTCCTACCTTGTGATTGTTCACCATTACTATGAATTCCATGTGGTCTTGGCAAATCTGATTGCCGTAGGTTATGTTCCCAAGGTCTCTTGTCCGCACATTGCCCTAGGTCATTTGAATTTTCTGGGTCTTGTGAGAAGATGTATACACATCCCTGCCTATCCTCATATCTACCATCTTTGAATTGAGCTACTGGTGTTATGTTCAGGGGAACTTCTAAGTTTCTCAATCTAATGAGAAACTTATGCATTCCATCTTGATATACATAGGTTCCAAACCTATTTGTATATAAATATTTGAGGATGTGTTTCTATAATCCCCAGTTTCAATGGACTCATTTGTTTCATTTAAATTTTCCATGTTGTTTTCTTGCCCTAAATATCTTTCTTGCAATTCCCCTACCACCCTCTCTATTTCTTTCCTTCCCAGTTCTTGTTGGGAATGTGTGTACAATTTATTACCAGACCTAAGGATCATTCAATTAATTTCCACGATTCTGTGACCAAAATCGTGATCTCCACGATTTTGTGGTGAAAATTGTGATTTCCATGATTCTATGATCAAAATCATGTTTTCCACGTTTTTGTGGTGAAAATCGTGTTTATCACGATTCTGTGATCAAAATCGTGTTTTTCATGATTTTGTGGTGAAAATCGTGTTTATCACGATTCTGTGATTTTGTGGTGAAAATCGTGTTTATCACGATTCTGTGATCAAAATCGTGTTTTCCACGATTTTGTGGTGAAAATCGTGTTTATCATGATTCTGTGATCAAAATCGTGTTTTCCACGATTTTGTGGTGAAAATCGTGTTTATCACGATTCTGTGATCAAAATCGTGTTTTCCACGGTTTTGTGGTGAAAATCGTGTTTATCACGATTCTATGATCAAAATCGTGTTTTCCACGATTTTGTGGTGAAAATCGTGTTTATCACGATTCTGTGATCAAAATCGTGTTTTCCACGATTTTGTGGTGAAAATAGTGAAAATCGTGTTTATCACGATTCTGTGATCAAAATCATGTTTTCCACGATTTTGTGGTGAAAATCGTGTTTATCACGATTCTGTGATCAAAATCGTGTTTTCCACGATTTTGTGGTGAAAATCGTGTTTATCACGATTCTGTGATCAAAATCGTGTTTTCCACGATTTTGTGGTGAAAATCGTGTTTATCACGATTCTGTGATCAAAATCGTGTTTTCCACGATTTTATTCCCAGACAATCGTGATTGCTCACAATCGTTAAAAACACGATTCTCTTAAGAAAATCGTGCTCTGGGAATCACGATTTTGTCCTTTGTTTCAGAGAATCGCAATTTTGTGTCTAACTACAGAATCGCGATTTTGCTCGATTTTTTTGAAAAAACTTTCCAGGTATTGATTTTCAAATTTTGATTTCTTCTATAGAATCGCCTTAACTATTTTTTAACATGCAATAAAAGGGTTTTCTAAAATTCAAAAATCGCGATTCCGTGTTTTTTTAGCTATTTCATGCTTATGTGTGCTTAATGATCATGTAAATTTAAAGAAATGCAAACAATTGTATTGAGGACCCCTTACCTTGCTTGCTTGATTCCAAAACTCTCCAAAGCTTTTTGCTGCAGAAAATCGCGATCCTATTCCTGCTCTCTCTCTCTCTCACTCAAAATGAATTTTCCCTGAAATTCCAGACTTTTATAGTGTCCACACAATCGCGATTCTGTGCAATTTCCACTGATTTTCACTTTTTCACTTGTCCAATTTCATTCTTCAACTACTTTATGGTTTTAATCCTCAAATCTTAATTTTTCATGATTAACCACTCTCATTAGCTATTGGTGAAAATCGCGATTTTGTGCTTCTTTTCCACTTCTTCCACTTGATACTCGATTCTCTCTGAGTTTTTTGAGCTTGACTTCCTTCACTTATTCAACTCAATGAGATCTCTTACAATTAACTATGTCAAAAACCCCAATATACTCAAAATTCCAAAAAAAAAATTCTCTTACAGAGAATCGCGATTTTGTGCAGAGAATCGTATTTTTTCTGTACTTCCTGATTTTTGCAATTTTGAGTCTTCTTTTCTCCACTCTTGTCAACAAAACTTCAGTCCAACTTCCTAGAGAGAAAATAAATTTGTTTGATTGTTTTAATGAATTTTATGAATTTTTTTAGTATTTTGCCCTAAATTAAGGTAAACACTTCACTTAGGGTTTCTTGTTTGGTGATCTATTGATCCTATGTTCCTTGATTGGTTATACTCTCTTATGCTTTAGCTATCAAAACAGTTTATGAGCAAAACTTCCCAAAGAAAAATGTGTGAAGAAATGCAAATGTCAATTCTTGCAAAGATAAACTCAAACATTTCTCTTTTCAAAATGCAATTAAGCTTTTTTCAAGATTATTACTTTGACTTGGCTACAAATGGATCTTATCTACTTGCATCTAGCTACTTAACTTGACTTTTCCTTAATGCAATCTTGTCATCTTCCCAAGATCAACAATTTTGCTTAGTAATTGATCAAAAAGCACTCTACAAATGCAAGAATAGACACATGTTACCTTATCTTCAGCTTTCTTGATTCAATTTTTCACACACCTGCACTTTACTTCCAAAAAATGATATGAGCAACTATCAATTTTCAGCAATTTCAACACTTCTTATTCTCAAAAGATTATCTAATGCTTTCTTTTCCCAAAAGACAAACAAAGAATTCTACCTTTTCATGTTTACATTTCTTGATTAAAGAGTATTACCTTTTCCATGTGCTCAATACCATCACATTCCAGCAAGGTCCAACTTCAATGAAGCTTTTGATATACTCCCCGACAACGGCGCCAAAAAATGTTTGTTATAGATCTTTGGAGTTGTCCTCTCCAATCATTTAGTATAAAGAGTTAACAATACATCTTTATTTTGTTAATCCTAGAAGTATACATGAGACCACAGCCCCTTCTATATGATAGAATCCAAGAAATAAGAGAAAACTGGTTGGATTTCTAAGAATAATGAAGATGAAGAGGAATTTTTAGGGTTTGGATTATCTTGAGCAAATCTCCATCATTTTCCACAATCTTGGTGTCTAAAGCATGTTATTTTCTCAGCAGAATACAACCATGAAGTGAAGACTCAAAAATGATACCTGTAACCTTCAGACGAGACAATTGTGATTCTATAAAATGAGACGATTTTCATCTTCAGCACCATTCTTCATCACTTTCTCACTCAACATATCAGCAATCAACTCTCTTCATACATATTCATCAGAGATACACAATAGAAGCTTACAAATCTCCATGGATACACACAGAATAGACTTCAACTAATCAAAGAAATCACACAAAAGGGAGAAACACGATTTTCTGCAGGAAACTCTCTCTCTTTGCTTGGATAGCATGTAATACAATTAACCAACCCTCTCATAATAGAGGAAATTGTCTTTTATACATTTTCAAGTGTCCCTTTTCACACTTGAATTTTGGTCCTTTCCTCTTTTTTTCTAAAAATATGCTATCTACGAGTTTCCAAAAATTCTAGAAAAATTACATAGGATTCTACTCTACATAAGGAAGACTCTTCCTTATTTTTACATCAGTTGCATAAATATTTTTACAATTTTTTGGCATTTTACAATTATTTTTCATAAAAAATACTTCAAAAAATTACTTCTTCCAACATTCTTCCCCTCCTAGACCTTTTGGCTCCTGACAAAAGACATTCCTGCTCATATATTCCAAATGCTTTCTTCACTTCTTCTTTCTTTGATAGACCTGTGACAGTAAGTCATGGCTTCTCCTTTTAGTGACATTCAAGTTGTTTACCATCTCAAACAGTGCTTTCCTCCACTGTACTGCAGCTTCTGGCTGATCACTTACATCCTTTTTCAAGTATTCTGTGTAGGCAGCTTCATATGCAGTGAGTCGAGACTTTGTGACTACAGAGAATTTTCCAAATATCTCTGATTCTCTTTCAAAAAACCCATAATCAAATGCATCTTCAAAAATCTGTAGATAATGGCTACCCAAAAATATTATTCTACTGTAATATGCCATCAAACATATTCTATCAGGTGTTTCACTGAGATCAAATACTAAAGCATCAGTAGGAGAATTGAAGCCAATGTAATTTAAGATAATGACGTCTGTATCTGTATACATCTCTATACAGATACAGTGCCAAAATGAGTCTCATTACTGTGATCAGTAAAATACATGCTAGGTCATTAACATCTTTATATGTGGCTATAGCAAATTCAGCTGTATCCTCTATATATTTTTTTGTAGGCCACGTTCTTGCCTTTGGTCCTGCTAACTTTGGAAAATTCAACCATTTAGGTGGGATTTGTCCTTCTTTCCTTTTTTCCCAAAAAATTGTCCACTCTCTTCTCCTTGCTACTAGGCAGTATGCTGGATTAATTTTCAACTGAATAGGTGCTTCCTTCCATATTTTCCTGCACTCTTTATTTGCATCCAACCATCTATTCCTCCATTTGGGATTAGCTTTTTCAAATAACTCTTTGGTCACATTGATATCTTCCTCATATTCTAAATAGTTATTTGGAGGTAATCCAACCCTTGCCATCTGATAATTTTTATACTTTCCATGATCATGCATAAAGGTATGCCCAGTCCATCTGTAGCCCAATGATGTTGATCAGAATTTATCCCCTTATTTAAAGCAAATGTGACAATCTGGTCCTCATATTCATCATGCATTTTTCTCATGAAATCCATTCTCGATTCTCTGTTTGTCAACAATTTCTGGACAAATTCCTCTGAATATTCTTCTTTTGGTCTTTTATTTTTTGGTTAACTGCCATGTTGATTTCTATCATCATTTCCCACTTCATAATCTTCTGTATATGTAGTCTCTATCTGTGCTTCTTCCTGAGCTTGTGGCTCTTCCAACTTGTTCTATAGCTCTTCTATTGTCATCATCAAACTTCTATTTTGAGATGCCCATATCTCTCTTTCTACTATCCAATTACTTCTTTCCTTTTCTAAGCTTGACTGCCAATCACTCCTTTCTTTCTCTATGTCAATATGTAATTGGTTGTAACCCCTCATTGAAGTAGCAGCATGTGTACTAGCCTGTTTCTCCAACTCTTTGGCTTCTTTCAATTCTGTTTGCAATCTCATGATTTCTTTGTGCAAATCTTCCTTCTCTTCTTGTGTCACATAAACAGTTTTGCTTTCTTCCTTCAACTGGCCTTCTTCCATTAATAGTTTGTTGATCTCTTCATTTGCTTTAACCATGATTTGATATGAACTTTGTAAAGTTTTGTATTTGCCTTCAACTTTCTTTAGCTCCATCTCCAGTTTGCTACTCTGCTCTCTTTGTTTTGCACACTTCTCTTCTAAATATTGGATTTTATTTTGTTGCTGTACCTCTAATTCCTCCAAAGCAATTATCCTATATGTTAATTCCTCATTTTTCTCCTTTACAATCCTCAATTGTTCTGTCAATTGTTCTTTTTCTTTCTTGTGCTCCTTAATGATGCTACTGCCTTTTTCAAACTCAGATTCAGCTACCATACCTGATATAATCATATTTCTGCTTGATGGTCTAAACTGCTCTATGTTGCTCATAATGATTTGGCAAGCAGATCTTATATTTTTAGGTGTTCTTTCCAACCCAACTTCTATTTCCATCTGTTTGACTTCTATCTGCTTATTTTCTATCTTCACTTAGGGTTTCTTGTTTGGTGATCTATTGATCCCATGTCCATTGATTGGTTATACTCTCTTATGCTTTAGCTATCAAAACAGTTTATGAGCAAAACTTCCCAATAAAAAATGTGTTAAGAAATGCAAATGTCAATTTTTGCAAAGATAAACTCAAACACTTATCTTTTCAAAATGCAATTCAGCTTTTCTCAAGATTATTACTTTGACTTGGCTACAAATGGATCTTATCTACTTGCATCTAGCTATTTAACTTGACTTTTCCTTAATGCAATCTTGTTATCTTCCCAAGATCAACAATTTTGCTTAGTACTTGATCAAAAAGCACTCTACAAATGCAACAATAGACACATGTTACCTTATCTTTAGCTTTCTTGATTCAATTTTTCACACACCTGCACTTTACTTCCAAAAAATGATATGAGCAACTATCAATTTGCAAAAATTTCAACACTTCTTATTCTCAAAAGATTATCTAATGCTTTCTTTTCCCAAAAGACAAACAAACAATTCTACCTTTTCATGTTTACATTTCTTGATTAAAGAGTATTACCTTTTCCATGTGTTCAATACCATCATATTAGAAGATCCAGCAAGGTCCAACTTCAATGAAGCTTTTGATATACTCCCTGTTAACGGCGCCAAAAAATGTTTGTTATAGATCTTTGGAGTTGTCCTCTCCAATCATTTAGTATAAAGAATTAACAATACATCTTTATTTTTGTCAATCCTGGAAGTATACATGAGACCACAACCCCTTCTATATGATAGAATCCAAGAAATAAGAGAAAACTGGCTGGATTTCTGAGAATAATGAAGATGAAGAGGATTTTTTAGGGTTTGTATTATCTTGAGCAAATCTCCATCATTTTCCACAATCTTGGTGTCTAAAGCATGTTATTTTCTCAGCAGAATACAACCATGAAGTCAAAACTCAAAAATGATACCTGTAACCTTCAGACGAGACAATCGCGATTTTGTAAAATGAGACAATTTTCATCTTCAGCACCATTCTTCATCACTTTCTCACTCAACATATCAGCAATCAACTCTCTTCATACACATTCATCAGAGATACGCAATAGAAGCTTACAAATCTCCATGGATACACATAGAATAGACTTCAACTAATCAACGAAATCAACCCTCTCATAATAGAGGAAATTGTCTTTTATACATTTTCAAGTGTCCCTTTTCACACTTGAATTTTGGTCCTTTCCTCTTTTTTTCTAAAAATATGCTATCTAGGAGTTTCCAAAAATTCTAGAAAAATTACATAGGATTCTACTCTACATAAGGAAGACTCTTCCTTATTTTTACATCAGTTGCATAAATATTTTTACAATTTTTTGGCATTTTACAATTATTTTTCATCAAAAATACTTCAAAAATTACTTCTTCCAACACTAGGTATAACCCATGTCCAGGACCACGAGGAACAACTAGACCGTATGAACATGGAGGATATAGCCAATCTCAACCTATACGAGGACAACAACCACCCCACACACTAGCTCCCATACAAGGGCAGAATGTCACAATACAAGTCATTTGTCTTGAGTGTGGCAAACAATAGCTCTTGAGAGATTGTACTGGATATCCCTCTAGTGCACCAAAGGTTACACCCATTAATGTAGTAGGCTTAATAGGGGATTGAAGTTCCAGTAGCGATAATGTGGCTCCTATACATGCAGTCACTATGGCACAAGCCTTACAACAAGCTAAACCAGTTGAGCAATCAGAGCCAAGTGAGTCAGGAGAGCCTAGTAAGAGAAAAGCAAGAACATGGAAGGATACTAGAGAGAAAGCCAATCGTAAGTGGACCAAAAAGTTATCACAATTAGAAGAAAGCTTGAAAGATGCAAAAACAACAATAGAAGATAATGCCTCTCAAAACCCCTCGCATGTCAAAACTCCATCCACACCACCTCATCCCCAACCTCATCCCCACCCACCGACCATTGTAAATAGACTACAACCAAGATCTGTCCTTGCAGATCCAACCCCAGAACACTTGGACATGATGTTCAAGGCATATCAGGCTCGACTTCAAGAAGGGCCAACACTTGCAAACCTAGACAAGAGCTACCCTAGAGTAGATTTAGAGATTGAACGGACAAAAATATGCATAAAAATGGTGGAAGTAGCTCAATCTATGTTTGAGGCCAATCAATTGTTCAATCAGACAAATGCTATTACACCGGGTTTGCACTTCCAAGGCTTACTAGATAAATTAGAGAAGATGGTAAATAAACCACAAGTTTCTTTACCTCCACAGGCTCAACCAACTGTTGAAAGAGAAAGCTCATCACCAAAGAAAGTCTATGTTCCTGACTCCATAGATGATGGAGAAGCTCTTTCAATTCAATAACATGTCATAAGTTCTTGCGGGAAATACAAGAAGAGAAATGGGCCAAGGAGAAGGATAATCCCCCTCCTATTCTTGAGATTGATGACCTTCATGATCAATTTCCACAAGACATTCCATCTGTTTATGGAGACCAAGTAGAGCAATAAGAGGAAGAAAGTTCAAGATTTGAATCCAATTCTTTACAAGAGTTGCCACAGTTCACATGCCCATGGGAATCTGAATCTCTCGAGATCAGAGCTCTCACAATATTGATAAAAAATGAAGATTCAGTGATTCCAAGAAACACTGAAGTCGTGAAGAACACTAAGGTTGAGTGTCATCTCACTTTAGAAGAGCTGCTCAAAGTAAAACCTGAGTTATGGAAACATGTGGCAAATCAGGTTCCAGAACTTGATTCCAAAATGCCAAAAGCAAGCTCTAAACAAAAAGTACAAGAGATACCTCTAGACAAAATAGGGGACATGAGAGAAGGTGAAGAAGGTAATACTTATCTTTCCATAACCTAGCAAGGTTACACAACCAAAGCAATCATAGATGTAGGTGTTGGTGTTGCTATTGCAACCACCTCCTTGTGGAAGCAATGGGGTAAACCCGCAAAGGAAGAGGAAAAACTCTTAAAAGCAAGAGAAGAAGGAACTTCTCAAGGAGATAGACCAGTTAGAGACCCAGCATATACACCAATGATCTTTCGAGATGAGGAATTTGAGCCTCGTGGTTGGGCAAAAATGTTAGCCACCAAGGACATTGCGGTCAATGAAGAACAATGGACACCTCATTGTGATGAGGAGGGATATGATATTTGAGTGTTCATGTGTCAGCCCTTGCTAGAAGAATGTGACCCTAGTGACTTAGGAAAGAAGAAGAAGAGAATGATGACGATCTAGAGTTGATGGATAGTTGCTTTATTTCAGAAGCACTATCTAGAAGACATAGGAGTATTTACACAAAAAAGAATAAGAACCTCTCACAAGCATTGAAACGGTAAATTCAAAGGATGAGAGTGAAGGTGGTCAAAAGAAAAAGAAAAGGACATTAGTGAAGGAGGAAAAGGAGGAACCATTGTTTGAAGTACCAGAGAATTTCAAGAAATACTAAGTTGAGGACCAAAAAAGTTTGGTACGAATGCCTAAGAGAGAGGCCACGGCAGGAGAAGCATATGATAACAAAGAAAAGAACAAAAAAATTCTAGTCACCATTGAAGAGAACAAAGAGAGATGTACGTACATAGGAGATGACTTAAGTAAAGAAGAAGAAGCAGAGTTGGTAGCCTTGTTAAGGGAATATAGGGACGTGTTTGTGTGGGACTATAGAGACATGAAGGGAGTAGATCCAAACATTTTCTCTCATACGATCCCCATGACCCTCGATGCCAAACCCACCAAACAAAAGCCCTACACATATAATGAGACTTATGCAGTGAAAATAAAAGAAGAAATCGATAGGCTGATTGAAGCACGATTTATCTATGAGATTGAGCACACTGAATGGGTGTTCCCCATTGTAGTGGTGCCCAAGAAGAATGGAAAGTTGCAAGTGTGTATTAACCTTAAAAAAGTTAATGCTACTACGATCAGAGATAGTTATCCGCTTCCAATCATTGAACATTTATTAGAGCGTGTTGCAGGCAAGGAAGTTTATAGCTTCCATGATGGATTTTTAGGTTACAACCAAGTAGCCATTGCCCCAGAAGATCAACACAAAATGGCTTTTGCCACAGAGTGGGGAATCTTTGCATTTTGTGTGATGCCATTTGGGCTCACCAATGCAGCTGCAACATTCCAAAGACTCATGTGTCATGTCTTCAATAGTTCTTGCGAAAGAGCTTATAAGTATATGTGGACGCTTTATGTGCTCATTCCTAAGAAAGAAGGTACCACATCCATGAGCTCAGATAGATCTTCAACAATTATCCTATTCCTCCTTTCTGCCACTGCATTTTGCTCAGGAGTGTACCTTGTAGTTACCTCTCTTTTGATTCCTCTTTCTTGAAGAAAAGAATCAAACTCGGGAGAAGTATCCTCCCCCTCCATCTGACCTTAGCCTTTTTAGTGATTTACCTGTTTGATTCTCCACAAGAGCCAAATATCTTTTGAAACGTGAAAAAACTTCATCTTTGTGTTTCATAAAGAATAGGATAGTCCATCTCCTGCAATCATCAGTAAAGGAGACATAATACTTTGATCCAGATATTGAAGCTTCCTTGCTAGCTCAGCCACCAAAATAAGTGTGGGTGTAGAAAGGCAACCAACCTTTTGCGGTCCAGTCATAACCACTGGCTCAACTTCATATTAATCACCAACGACAAGACACTAATAAGAAATCTTTCAAAAATTATTCTACGAAAGTGAAGTCTATCTGGGTACCCAAGAAGTCGATGAAGGCTGATCCACAATCAAGACAAATTTGGGTGCCTAAGGCTTGCTTGAGGGCTCAAGTAGCCACACATAAACCACACCATGTATGGCATGATTCACTCACTCAAACAGCTGATATCAACTCTTATTTGACATGCACAAACACATATTCACCCGTGAGCATGAGTAGAAGCACTTGTAAATGGGTATCTAAAAAGCCTCCCATGGCCCACCAACAGTCATATTGTAAAACCACACGTTTCATTTGGCGACCAAAAACTTTTAATAAATCCCCTGATCCCAAATTTGTAAATTCACCTCCATGTACTAATTCCATCATCCTCACACCACATCATTCCACTTAGCTCATAGAACTATTCGTCACTAACTACACACACACAATCATCGAGCACCAACTGACCACCAACTTGTCATGATGCCTCATGTTAATGTTGTAACAGGGACAAATTATCATCTCTTGTCCACTACAATGTTAACATGTGTTTCTATGTCCTCACATAATCGACAGGCAATAACATGGCAGAAGCAAGAGGTACCAATTCCCAAGCGGGGCCGAGTGCCTAAATAGTGGACATTGAAACTCTCCTCCTCGAACCACAACTCACCGAGAGGCCTCAGGAACTCAGATCAGTGCATGCACTTCCCATTTAGGACCCTTCGCAGGGACACACTTCTCAAGTAGGCAAACATGCACATTGGTTCAGCGATGTCGCAGGTCCATTGGGTGAGGACACCTACTTTTGGGAAGCGGAAATTGAATTTAATGGCAAATGGGGAAGATACCATTTCTTTACCCGTGAATTCGAGAAGTAACAGCAACCTCTAGTTTATCAATTACATCTTTTTTCAGGTATTATGTGTATGCAGCTTCATAAGCAGTGAGTCGAGACTTTGTAACTACTGACAAATTTCCAAATATCTTTGATTCCCTTTCAAAAAACCGATAATCAAATGCATCCTCAAAAATCTGAAGATAATGGCTACCTAAAAATATTTGCCTGCTATAATAAGCCATCAAACATATCCTGTCTGGGGTTTCACTGAGGTCAAATAATAAAGCATTAGTCGGTGAATTGAAGCCAATGTAATTGAGAATTCTGACATCTGTATCTGTATAGGTCTCTATGCATGCCAAGATGAGTCTCATTACTCTGATTAGTAGAATACATGCTGGGTCATTAACATCTTTGTATGTGGATATAACAGACTCAGCTGTGTCCACCATATACTTCTTTGTGGGCCATGTTCCTGCCTTCGGACCTACAATCTTTGGAAAATTCAACCATTTGGATGGAATCTGTCCTTCTTTCCTTCTTTCCCAAAAAACTGTCCAGTCTCTTCTCCTTGCTACTGGGTAGTATGCTGGATTGATCTTCAACTGAATAGGTGCTTCTTTCCATATTTTTTTAAATTCTTTATTAGCATCCAAGCACCTATTTCTCCATTTTGGATTGGCTTTTTCAAATAACTCTTTTGTCACATAGATATCCTCTTCATATTCTAAATACTTGTTAGGAGGTAATCCCACCCTTGCCAACTGATAGTTTTTAATGCTTTCCATGATCATGCATAAAGGTATTCCCAGGCCATCTACAACCCAATGATGTTGATCCGGATTTATTGATGGAGAGTGTTAATCTCCAAAAGAATAACCTACTCTTATGATTAGAGCACCTCTATACCAAGAGTAAGTCAAAACCTTCACCAATTTAGAGATTCAATCTCCAAATTATCAAAAGTTGAAATCTGTGAAGAAGATAACACACAAAAAGTCTGCTGCACAATTTCTTCTCATTGACCTATCAAACATGTAAAGTTTTCTATGAAATTTTGTATGGAATGTCGCCTAGAAATTGCGCACCTCCTCCAAGTTAAATTTCTTCAAAAGGTTTAGTATAACTTGAGAAATCAACTTCACAAGTCACCTATGTCTAAATCTGCACTTCTAAGAAGTCGATTTTGACACCCCTAACTTCTAACACATAGTTCTCAGAATGTCGAACCCGTTTTATCAAATCCTTTTAGCTGTAGATAGCTTATCTCTCAACTTAGATTTTGAGCTATCATATGTGTAAAACTTTACACTGTGCACTGAGCACTACTCATTTCATTGAACTCGAAATATGCGCCTGTTTCAGAAGACTGTGAACACTCATCACATATGAATGTTCCTACTAACAATTCTCCTAGCCTGTTTTCAATTAGACTCTGAAACTCAAGTCATAGACTCATTAACTATGAACTTAGATATCCTCAAAAGGATTTCACAAATGATCTAACACAGACGGAGCAGACACAGAAACATCGGGCGCAATATTTCTTCAATTACTCAGAAAATTACAGTTGAGTGATGAGAGGAAAACTCAACTAACATTTCACATGTCTCATGACATCTATCTTCTCCTTTCTTGACTTCTATACTCACTCATCTATTCTTTCATATGCTCTCATATCACGCCTCGACATTTTCAAGGTATTTATAGAGAAATTTGTACAAGTCTATGACTAATCAAAGATCTAAGTGAACTATAACTATACTAATGTACATATGTGTACATTCCTCATATCCTCTGAATGTATCCTTCTTCCAAGCTTCAAGAATTGAATCTTCCTTCATTCTTTAATCTTCCAAACATTCAATTGGTGATTGGTCTGCACCAAGAGCTCCCCCTCAATCATCAATTGAGGTTTCTCTTATCTTCTTTATGCCTGCCATGTCTTTAAACTTCTGTAACTTTGGTCCATCCAAGCTCTTTGTAAGCATATCAGCTATCTGATCTTTAGTTGAAGTATGTATGACTTCAATCTCCTTATCCATCACTTTCTCTCTTAGAAAGTGATACTGAATCTCAATGTGTTTAGTCCTGGCATGAAAAACAGGATTAGCAGCTAAATACAATGAACTCATGTTATCTCCATATATAATTGGTATTCCATGCACAATGTCAAAACTCTTCATCAAGGTCTTGAGCCAAATCACTTCCTTTGCAGCTTCAACCATGCCTTTATATTCAGCTTCTGTAGAAGACAAAGCAACTGTATGTTGCTTCTTGGAACACCATGAGATAAGTTTATCTCCCACATAACACATGTATCCATAAGTTGACCTTCTATCATCTGGATTACCTGCCCAATCTGCATCACTATAAATTTTGATATTTGTATCTGATGTAAACCCATAATACAAACCTTCATTGAGTGTACTCTTAATGTACCTTGTAGCTCAGTGATGACTAGCACCTCCTTTAATGTCAATCCAGGAAGACGTGAGGATGGTATGAAGACCTCGAGCAAGTGGAGGCACAAGTGCGTGAGTGAGAAGCACACTAGCATGCACACACATACACACACACGCGCACACACGGCAAGACAAAGAGTGGAAAGCAATGGAGTTCTTAGATTACTTTCAAAAAGTTCTTACAAGTTCGTTTCAATTACAATCTACCTCCAAAAATGAGCTCTCTAGCTCCTTTTATAGTTTTTGACTAGCTTTGGCCCTGTTAAGACCTAGTGTCTGGCCTAGTTAAAAATTAGGTTCCAGGGCTTATTTGAGGGCTCAAATGAGATCTAAAAAATACGAAAATTGGTAAGCAACTACTTGTAAGGCTCCTCAAGCTCGAGGACTCCTCGGCTTGCACAAAATGGAGCCACAAAAAGGTGAACATGGTATTTACAGGGGTTGTTAGTGATGAGAATCACTTTTAATTGGTGTAAGGGTTTTGAAAAATTAAAGGTTGCCTTAGTGCTAGATCTGCGTGAATGCTCGTACTTGCTTCTTTCATGAAGAAAATTATTGGCCTACTTGCCAGATCGTCTTTGACTCCCTTGTCTGCTTGTGCCTTCTCTCCCTTCTGACTCTCTTCTCTGACTGCCATGCCTCGTCAGTCCTTCAGTTCCTTGTCTACTGCTAACACCCCCCCCTCTCTCGCGTCTGTCGTCCCTGACAGACCCTTGTTGTGTGGGTTTTTGGATGTAGTACTCAACGACATCCTGCGCTAAGTGATGTTCGGCAATCCTCAATCCTTTGGCCAAGTCCGTGAGTAGAGCATCCCAATCTACCGGCCCGGGAACCTCTGGATGTGGCATACGTAACTTGTCTGAATGGAGAGCTTGTTCCACTGCAAACAATTGTAATAAATGTGAGGGCCTGGGAATGAAGATCTCTGAGTGATATTCCCAGAACCCTGTGACAAACATCTCTTCAAATGTCTGTTTGAAGCAGGCCGGTAGGTATTTGATGCGGGCATGCCATGCATAAACAACATTAATAGAGGGCGTTGTGCTCATGTCATAAACAAGATCCTGATTGCCTTCATTGAATCCGAGCGCAGAGAGGTGAGGCTCCTTAACATTCTTGAAGGTCCGGAAGGTGACTATCATGAGTTCAAAAATTTTAAGACACATCTGTGTCATGACATCTGGTACGTTTTTGAACCTGACACCCCAATGCCGAATTGTCGATATCATATACCCTACGGTAGGTTGACCTTTAGGTGGTGCTAAGTAGACATAGTTGAGCCACTTCTCGCAGCCTTTGGTTGTCAGCACCATCTTTGTGTATTCCGACCATGACCTTCTTCGGAAAACACGACAGTAACAGGGATTGTACTTGATATACAGGGGCATGTTATTCCATGTGCGATTCATTTCCGGGTAGGTTTCAAGCAGTCGAATTCTCCAAGTCGGTTGGTGAATATTTCCCTGTTTGGCACTTTCTGGGATGTCGTCTGGTGCAAACTGTGTGGCAGAGGTTGGTTCTCGTGAGGTGTGGTGCTTGATCTCAGCATTATAGTCCGCCATTAAGACACAAAAAGGAACATACAAGTCGTCGGAAGTGCCGATCCACCTGTGATGAGAGAGGTTCCTAAAATAGTCTGATTTTATGACCACCTCTTCCAAGCATGACATCAATGCTATTTGGACTGCCACCCTATCATCATGTGTTGTGGCAACCTTTTCCAGTTTCTGCATCCATTCCGGAGCCTCTATTTCAAGGGTGTCCATGCCCTCATCTGTTCGCTTGCCTCCAGGTGCTGGCATCGGAACGTACGGGTCCTCAAAGGTTTCCTCTACTTCGATGGGTACTAGGTCTTCAGGTTCTGGTTCTACCAAGGGGGAGGGTTGGCGTTCATACACAAGCACTTTCTTTTGTAATTCTTCGAGTTGTGCTTTGAGCGCTGCTACTTCGTCAGTGGTGTCAACTGTGGTTGGGACTTCTTTGGGTGGTGCTGATTGAGCTGCCAATTGCCTTCGTAGTTTGTCTCTTTCCTTTTCTAAGGCTGCATGGGCTTCGAGGAGATCAGCATGGGTTTCCAATATGATTTGCATATTGTCCGAGGGGATGGCCTTAAATCTCTCCGGGTCAATTTCTTGTGGGGAACCGTCCATGGCTAATTCCAAGTTCTCTTCGTTTTGTGTCTGAAGCCGTCTATTTTCTTCCAAGGCTGCAGACATATGCTTTCGTAATAGAGCCATGTTGCGGCAGAGCTTGAGGTTCTCTGTGATTTGGGAGTGTAGCAGATCATCCATTTGTTGTCTTTCTTTGGCATCTGGCTACGGTGGATTTGCCACTAATTGCTCATGTTGTTCCTGCAGTGCGCTAAACTGCTGTTGTAATTGTTTCTTCTCTTGCTCTAAGTCAATGAATCTTCCTTGTAATGCTTCGTGACTCCTGAACAAGCTTGTATGCTGAGCATCGAGGTGCCGATAGTGTTGTTGTAACTGAGACATGCACTGATACATGTTATTAAATACATTATTAATAGGGGTGGATGCAGGGAGGGTGTTAAGTGCAGAGGGAAAGGGAAAGGGGAAGGGAAGTGTGAATGTGGTGCTCGAAAGTGGTGAAGTGGGTGGTGGGGGAATGGGAGATTGTGGCCGCATGGGGGGAGGGAGAGGTGCAGTGGAGGGTGATATGTCCATAAAATCCATGGTGGAAGCAGTAGTGGGAGTGATTGTGAATAGTGGAATGGTGGGTGCAATGATTGTGGTGAATGTGTACAGTGGTGTGTGCAGTTGTGAATGTGAACTGCCCGAAAGTGTGAGTGGGGGAATGGGGATGTCAGTAACTGCCGTTAGGATTACAGTGTTAGTGGAGGTATATGCACGGGAGGTGTTGAGAGGGTGTGTGGGTTGATTGGAGGTTTGTGCTTCAGTCATGGCGGTGGACTCGGGGGCGGTAACGGTGGTTGTTACATTGGTAAGGGGAGGTGAATATGGCGGGTGTGGGGGCGAAGGTGGTAAGGGAGGTGATGGAGGTGCACTTGATGTATGGGCTTCCTCGGTGTCGTGAGCGGTGTGTGCAGTGCCCGTGGTTGTGGGGGTGCCTTGTGGTCCTAATCCTAATACATTCATTTGTTTTCCTGCTCGTGGGGGACGTCTTCCGTATCTCCTTTCCATTCTGCGTGATTGTGCCAGGGCCGTCCGCACTGCCTCAGATACTCCTAAGGCATCAGAGATCATATCCAGTGTGGCACGATACTGTTCGTCAACTCCTTCCTCCTCAAGGATTTGGTGCATGATAGCCTTTCCTGCTGCAAGGGATAACTTATGTTGTTGTTGGACCCTGTCAATGGTATTGTAGAGCTTTTTCAACTCCTTTGTATATGCTGGGGCGCCCTCTAGCTCCTGTATAACTTCTTGCTCATAGTCATGCGCCTCCTCATCAGAAAATCCTTCCTGTTCATCCTCTTGGCCTTCTTCGTCTTCAGCCTCCAATTCCACCACTTCCGGTTGTCTTGGCTAGGGTTGTTCTGTAGCCATTTGTTGTCCACTACCCTGCTCTGCTTCGACTTCCGCATTAACAGCTTCAATGATTCTGGCAACTTCTTCATCCGTTAGATCTTCCAAAGTGAACCCGTGGGGAAATTCCAGATCAGTAGGTACTGGTGGAAACACAAGGTTAGGGCCATCTGTGCTGTGCCTGGGTAACCTGATAGTAAATGGTTGTACTCGTCTGGGAAGCCTTGGAGTTGTTTCAGGTGTTAGGGTTGCACCACGGGCTTGTGCACAAGGCATCTGGACGGTGCCTCTCATTTTCTTTGGAGGCCCTACGGCTGACAGTCTGCGTTGAAACTCCTGTGCTCTGGTCCAAATGAGAGCCCTTTGCACCGGTACATCATATGCGAGACATCTATACACAATTCTTGTAAGCGCACAGCATCCATACAGTACAGATTTTTGTTTCTTATACCACCTTTGATGAGCCAAATGAATTTGGTCGATAATCCAGTGGGGCATATTGATTGTCAAATCAAAAGCATCTGCTAAGTAGAGGCTAAACCAGATCTTTTTGGGAGGCATTGTGAACCTTTCCTGTGCGGGGAATGCGAAATGTTGCATGACCATGCGTAAATGAATGGCGATCGTAGGTGTCATCGCGACCATGTCCTTTAACTTCGTCAGATTCCTGCTCTTCATATTATCGGGGACCATTGTCTCTTTCTCCGTAGGAATGTGCATACCTTTCATGTCGAGAGCTTCTCTTACCAAGTTGATAGTCAAGCGGAAACGCTTCAGCTCATTGCCCCTTGTGAGTGATGGGAGTACAAAGGAGCTGTATCCTTTCTTGTCTTTGCTTGGAGTGAGGGTGCTAATCAAGTATGAGCACCTTAGAAAATCGGGCTTTGGTAGTTGGAACTTGAAATAATCATAGAGCCCAGCCTTCTTCCATATCGGCTTCAATCCTTCGTTATTCTGTAGCTTTTCAAACTCCCTGGTAAAGAAGTGGTATCTGCCCCAACGTCCATTGAATTCTACCTCGGACTCCCACATGTATGTGCCTTCACCTAGAGGTCCCGCAACATCACTGAACCAGTGTGAGGTTTTGCCCACCGGCATTGTGTGACCCTGTGGAGGATTCTGAATCGGTATGGCATGTAATGCCCTTAATGCCGCTGGTCGTTCCTTTAATTCCTCCTCGACCGGAAGGCTTTCAATGTCCACAACTTGGGGGCTCGTGCCTGCCTGGGAGCTGGTTCCTACCGTATCGGCCATGTTACTTCTTGCTGCCTGTCTTTGTGAGAATATACAAACATGTGTTAACATTGTACAGGACAAGGGAGAACCGTTGTTGTTCCCATTACAACATTAACATGAGGGTCGGGAGCGAATAATAGGTTAGTAAGTGCTCGGTGCGAGTGTGTGTGTGGTTAGGAGTTCAGTAGACCTAAGAGCTAAGTGGAATGATGTAGTGTGATAATGATGTGGTTAGTAGGTTATGGATTTACAAATGGGGTCCGGGGGTTTGTTACAAGTCTTAGGCTGCCAAATGCAGTGGATAGGTTTTGCTCTGGGTTTCGTAGAGACTCTCGAGAGCTTTACAGGTGAGTTGGCTTGAAAATGAGGCCTTTTAGGGACCCATTTACCAGTGATTCTGTTCGTGCTCATGAGCCTTGGTGTGTTCCTGAGTGTTGAAAACGAGTGAATGCCGGCTGTGCGAGTGAATGGATCATGCTGTCTAGGGTGTGGTCTTGGTGTAGCTATTTGAGCCTGCCAACAAGCCTTAGGCACCCAAATTTGTCTTGATTGTGGGCTAGCCTTCATCGACTTCTTGGGCACCCAAATAGACTTCCCGTTAGCAGAAGAACTTCGGAAAGACTTCTTATTAGTGTCGTGTTGTTGGTTACTAATAAGAGGCTTTGCCCGTGTGGTTGGCTTGAGTGCAACCGGGTGTTCGCCTTTCCGCACCCACACTTGTTTCACTAGCTGAGACATTTTGCTGCGCAGGTACTTTTGATCTCTGACATAGGTAGTACTCTGCTTCTTCTGCCTTTGTTCCACCTTTGGTTGCTGCCTCCCTCTGGCCTTTGGAAAAGAAGGGAGTTCCGTTGTGGTTCTGACTCCTTTTTTGAGATCTTCATTCTTCTGCATCACATAGCCTTGGACAAGAACAGCATGGTCAACTTCATGTGCACCCCTGGAGGGACCAGGAGTCTGTGCCTTTCCTAGTTCCTTGAGTGCTCCATTATTTAACTCCATTGTAATTCTAGTCTGATTCACCCATACCTGAAGAAGTCCACTTCTTAGGTTTAAGTTTATTGCTTGGTCATAAATCCAGTCTTGACCCAGGACAAGGGGTTCCGTGAGGTCCTCGTCTTGACATACTAGTACTTTAACTGTCATTGCCTCATCATGAATATAGAGGGGAAGTTCCACCTCACCCATGCAAGTGGTTTCCACGCCTCCCAAGCCTATGAGATATGCTTCCACAGGATTGATAGTTAATTGCAACTCTAGACAGTAAGACAATTTAACAGCACTAGTGGCTGCACCTGAGTCAATCAAGGCTCTTACAATCCTTGCACTCTTTCCTCGTCCTATATCTAAGGTTATGAAAGGGTGTCGATCAGTTATCCTATGTGAGCTAACACCTGAAACTTTGCACATAGCCACGTCATATCCTTGATCTGCATATGCATCTTGCCTAGGGTGCTCTCTACCTTGTCTTCTTAATTTCATTCTTCGTATGCGCTCTAGGGCTTCTGCTTGAGCTTCCTCTCGAATTTGCTTTTCTTCCTCTTTGCATTTCTTAGCAGTATTGAGTCGACTTAGCATTTCCTCCGTGAGGGGTTCCTGATACAACTTGACTCTGCATCCGCTAATGTAGTTTGGGAGAACATCTCCCTCTAAAGTGGCTAGTTGTACTGCTCCACTCGTGGAGAGCCTATTGATGATCATAGGTCCGTAGCCTCTCTTTTCTAGCTTCCTTGCATGTTGTTTCAATGTGTAGACTAAAACTAAGTCGCCTGCTTTTAAACCTTTATCCTTAACATGGGCATCAAAGTATGCCTTCTGTCGTTTCTTTGCTGCATATATCCCTGCAGCTGCTCTCAATCTCGTTTCTCCTAATCGTTCAAGCTCAAAAAGTCTAGAGGAGAGTTCATGACCCGTCCATTCATGCTCTTGTGCTACTTTCAATGTAGGTATTAAGAAGTCCAAGGGTAGCACAACGTTTTGGCCAAATACCATCTGAAAGGGGGTGGCTTGGAGTACCGTTTTGTAGGCAACTCGGTATGCCCAAACAGCATGGTGTAGCTGTTTGTCCCAATCAGAGCGTTTATTATTCACTAACTTGGTCAACACGTTACATAGAATCTTGTTTGTGCTTTCGGCTTGCCCATTAGCTTGTGGGTGATAGGGGGCAGATTTCTTATGCACCACCAAGAATTCTTGGAGCAGATTTTCAATAACTTCATTCAAGAAATGAGTGCCTCTATCACTAACTAACTCTATAGGTAGCCCGTATCTAGTGAACACATTCTCAAATAAGAATTTAGCAGTTGTTTGAGCATCGTTCTTCGTTGTGGCTTTTACCTCTACCCACTTAGTTAGATAGTCTGTTGCAACAATGATATATTCTGCATGGGAACCCTTAGCTGGGGGATTAATAGGACCTACAAAGTCTATTCCCCACTTAGAGAATGCACGTCCACCCATCATAGGTTTCAGTGGCATCTCATCTTTACGTATAGGATACTGAGTTCGCTGACAGACATCACACCGTTTCACATAGGTATGTGCGTCCATGTGAAGGGTCGGCCACCAAAAGCCCGCAAATAGTATTGCCTTGATCACCCGATCTGGTCCAAAGTGTCCTCTTGCTACACCTTGGTGAGCAGTTTCCAAGATCTTAAGATATTCACTTTCATGGACACACAGTCTTAAGTAACCATCTTTACCACGTTTGTATAGATTATCGCCAATAAGAGAGTAATCCTGGGCTTCTTGTTCTAAACTCCTTTGCCTAGCCAGAGTCATGTCTGGAGGGAATGTTTTCGTCCTCAGGAAGGATACTAGTGGTTCACTCCAATCTGGCACAATGGACACTTGATAAAGAGTGGCGTGTTCCACAGGTGGTTTAGTGCAACAGATTGGGCATTCCTTGCACATCCTTTGGACATCAGCTTCCATAGTTGGCCAATGTACTCCGAGTCTCCTTAGTGTCTGTAAAGTTCGTTGCTTTGAGTAGTGTTGCTCTAACGCACCTACATGTGCTAATTGCAACCATTTAATCTACTCGTCCTCTTCCACACAACAAGCCAAGATTCCTTGATCTGTGTGCTTGTACATGCTTCCTGCCATGATGTGGTACTTTTGGGCTTTCACAACCTCTCTATCCTGTGTGTTTACTACTGGATGGTTAGGCCCGTATGTCAATACTGGCACCAATGGCTTAGCCCACTGCGGCACCACTTCCAAATTAAACAAGTAAGCATCAGGAAGATCATCTGATACTCCTTGTGGGGCTTCTCCAGATGTGAGCCTAGAAAGATGATCGGCTCTCAAATGAGTCCTCCCTTTCCTTACCACAACCTCGAAAATCATATTCCATTAGTAAGAGAAACCATCTTACTAATCTTCCTGTATTGCATGGCTTGTTCACGAGATATAACAAAGCCTGATGATCAGTAAAAAATTTAAACTTATTTGCAAGCAAATAGTGTCTAAACTTCTTAACTGCATATATCATGCCTAAGCCTTCTCTCTCCGTAGTGGTGTAATTTCGTTTAGCTGCATTCAATTGTCTACTGGCATAGGCAATTGGGAGATCCATGTTACCTTCACCAGTAGGTTGAGCAAGCACACACCCAATGGCATAATTGGATGCATCCACATGAACATGGAAAGGCTTATTGCAATCCGGTGTGGTTAAGATTGGTGCTGAACATAATCGCCGTTTAAGCTCATTGAAGGAATTCTCACATTCCTCCGTCCACTCAAAGTTAGTCAGAAGTCCGTACATGGGCTTTGCAATGACAGCATACATGTGAATGAACCGACGGTAATAACCACAATGCCCCATGAAAGCTTGTACTTCCTTGACATTCTTTGGCCTAGGTAGCTCTGCTATAGCTCTCACTTTCTCTTCGTCAGTAGATATGCCATTCTATGACACTATGTGCCCTAGAATCTTGCCTTGCCTGACCACAAAAACGCACTTTTCTGGGTTCAGGCAGACTTGATATTCTCTACATTTGTCATAGATTTGTTTGAGTTCAGGAATATGGGTTTGTCTAATGTTGGAATGAGCACAAAGGTCATCAACATAGACTTCTAAGTTCTTCCTCAGGAACTCCTTAAACACATGGCACATTAGTCTCTGGAAGGTGGCTGGTGCGTTGGTAAGCCCAAATGGCATTACTCTAAAAGCAAAAATGCCCCATTCTGTGGCAAAGGCTGTCTTATGCTGATCCTCTGGAGCTATTGCTACTTGATTGTAACCCGAAAATCCATCAAGGAAGCTGTACACTTCCTTGCCTGCCACTCTTTCTAAGAGATGTTCTGTGATGGGAAGCGGATAGTTATCTCGAATTGTGGCTGCATTGACCTTCTTCAAGTTAATGCACACACACAGTTTGCCATTCTTCTTGGGCACCACTACGATGGGGGATACCCACTCAGTGTGCTCAATTTCATAGATAAATCCAGCTTCGACTAGTCTATCTATCTCCTCTTTAATCTTAGCAGCGTAATTATCATTATATGTATAGGGCTTTTGCTTAGAGGGTTTGGCATCTGAAGTCATGGGGATGGTGTGTGAGCATATGTCAGGGTCAACACCTTTCAAATCCTTGTAACTCCAAGCGAATACATCTATGTATTCTCTTAGCAAGGCAATTAACGCATGCTCTTCTTCCTCTGTTAGGTCATGGCCTATGTATGTGCATCTCTCCTCTCCTTCTTCTAGGGCCACTACTATTTTCTTGGTGGTTTCTTTGTTATCATAGGCCTCTCCTGATTGTGCCTCTCGTTTCGGCATTCTGATCATGACTCTCCTGTCATCTATCTCATACTTCTTAAAATTTTCTGGGACCTCAAACAAGGATTCTTCCTCTTTTGGTGAGACTTCTTTCTTCTTTCGTTTCTTTCCTTCTTCCTTCGGTGTCACATGTGTGGCTAATCTTACATCGTTTGTAAGCTCTCCATGCCTCTGGGGTTGAAATTCTACTTCATGGAAGTATTCTTCATCTGATGCAAAAGGTGGTTCCATAATGATTGACTCTAGATCGGAGTCACTTGCATCCTCAAATGCATCAGGGCTAGGTTCGCATTCTTCTAGAACTGCCTCTCCCATGATTGGCTCTATGGAGAAGACTGAAATGTCATAGCCATCCTCATCACAGTGAGGTGTCCATTGTTCCTCATTGATGGCTACATCCATGGTTGCTAAGATTTCTGCCCAGCCATGGGGTTCAAATTCCTCATCAGGAAAGACTACAGGTGCATAGGCTGGGTCTTGAATTGATCTATGGTTTTCTTTTGCACCTACCTCTCTGGCTTTCTCTCTCTTCTCTTCTTCTACTGCTACCTTGCACATCCATAAGTGGGTGTCTTCATGCATCCATGAGGATCCTGATCCTATGGAATGCACCGATTCCGTATCATCTTTGGCTCTATGGATGGGATTCCATTGGATGGGAGGTACATCTCTATGAGAGTAATCTTTGAGATTTACTTTGGTTGTAACACCTAAGTGTTGCAAATACAAGGAGTTGGTTCCCCAGTCCTGTACCACTTGCAACTGTCGCATAAATGGTCTTCCCAAAATCATCTCATAGGCATGATTTTTGCTAAAGTCACATATAGCAAATGTATGCTCGAACTCAACACCACATGTAGTGAGAGTTATTCCTTATAACAACCCTAGGGGTCTCTCTATGTGACCATCGGCCATCTGCAATTTCATTCTCGTTGGCCTGAGTGCTGGCTTGCCCCAACGCTTCCATAGGGAAGTGGTGGCAATTGCAACTCCTGCACCTGAGTCCAAAATTGCCTTGGTGGTGTACTCCTGGTAGGTAATGGGAAGATAGGTGTTCCCTTCTTCACCTTCACACATATCTCCTATCTTATCCAAGGGTATTTCTGGCACTGTTCTCTGGGATCCTACCTGGGAACGAGGTTTAGCTATTTCTGGTACTTGTTTGGCGACATGTTTCCATAATTCAGGTCTAACCTTGAGTAGCTCTTCTAACTTGAGATTGCACTGCACTTTAGTGTTTTTCACTACCTCTGTGTTCCTAGGTAAGATTGAGTCCTCATTTCGTACCATGACCGTGGGTGCTCTCATACAAGTAGACTTAGCTTCCCATGGGCCTGTGAAGTGGGGTAATTCTTGTAGAGAGTTAGACTCAAAGTCTAGTCTGTCCTGAGAGTGGTTGCTCTCCTGCTCCTCATAAGTGGATGGGATGTCTTGTGGGAACTGATCGTGTGCATCATCCACAAGTTCAATAGGAGGAGGGACTTCACTCTCTTTAGCCCATTTGTCTTCTTGAATCTCTCGTAGGAATTCTGGTGTGAATCGATTCATGGAAGATGATGTGTCTGGCTCCGTAGAGTTAGGCACATAGGCTTCAGGCACATAGGCTTCCTGAGCAGGAATGCTTAATCTTTCACTTGCCTTGTCCTTTTGTTGAGAGGCGGGTTCCTTCTCTGATTGTGCAATCAGCTTCTCTATTCTTTCTAGCAGTCCATCAAAGTGCAACTGCGTCTTTGCTGAGCTTGAGATGTTAAAGAGGCGACTGGCCTCAAACATGGTCTGAGCCAATTCCACCATCTTAGCACAAATTTTGGTTCGTTCTAACTCTAGTTCTGCTCTAGGGTAACACTTTTCATGATCAGTTACATTTGTTCCTCCTTGGATTCTGGCCTGATATGCTTTAAGCATCATATTAAGGTCTTCGGGAGTGGGATCCGCTAGGACTGATCCTACTCTAGGGGGTGGTGGAATTAGTTGAGACGGGTTGGAAGGTGGCTGGTCGGATGGCGATGGGGATGGTGGTGGTGGGGTGGTGTGAGAGGGAGTTTGAGATTTGAGTTCAGTTATCCTGGCTTTGGTTTCTCTTATGCTTTCCTCAAGTTCACTCATCTTTTTAGCCCATTGTCTTTTCATTCTTTCCCGACTATCTTTCCACGCTCTAGTCCTTTTCTTTGTCATGCTCTCTGTTTCACTAACATCTGGGTTCTTTTCCTGGCCTACACCCTGGTTTTGCTGCAGTGCTTGGGCTCTAGTGATTACTTGTACTGGTGCAGTGGAAGTCACGCTCCCTATGGAGTCTACCACTAACCCAACAACATTGATAGGAGTGATTTTTGGCATATTATTGGGGTTCTTTGAGCAATCTCGTAAGAGATGCTCTTTTCCACAATCTTGGCAAAAGCCTTGGATCGTCACTGACTGGGGTTGTGTAGGTGGAGGTAAGGGACAATCACGAATGAGGTGATCTCCTTGGCATCTGTAGCATGGTCCTCTTGGGAATGGAGGTCTTACTTGCCTAGGTTGAGGCTTAGGGTTGGGGTTTGCATACATGACGTTTGTGTAATCTGACTCCCAACTAGGTTCATTTGGCTCTTCGCTGTAATAGGACTCACCATGTTCTGGAGACTGCATGTAGTAAGCCTGGGGACTATCAACATGTGTAGAATCAAAGCTATGGTCACTCGGGTCGCTTTCAGAAAGCAATGGTGTTACAGGGACTATAGCTCTATTCAGGTTTTCTTCTGCAACAGCATACTTTACCGGAATCACATTAGCTGGAGCTGGTGGTTGTTGTGCTAGCACAGGCTGAGGTCTTTGTTGGTTTTGGTATGGTTGCTGATAAGGTTGCTGTGGCCTGCCATATGGCTGTGGAGGGTACTGGTTCTGGTATCTTCCCTGCTGAGGGTATGGCTGAGGGTACGTCTGCCTAACGGTTTGTTTATTGTAGGGGCAATCTTGCGCGGTGTGATTGGTGTACCTTCGTTCTATAGTGCAGTACTGGCTACTAGGATTAACTTGGGGTTGGGCCATAATGGGGCATACATTCGCCATGTGGTCGCCACCACAAGTATAGCACCTTTTCACCGGGGCAAACCTTGTGATTTGTTTGTTAGTGACACCTAATTTCTGAGCTACTTTTTCCGCAAGTTCCTCGATTGATGTGGATTGCGTGGAAGAGATGTTAGAGGCACTATCCGAATCTTTGTATATCTTGGAAAGCTCTAACTCCTCCCCTAGGTTATCCTCAATGTCAATACACATGCGCACACACTCTTCTATGGTCCTAGGGTCCTTCAAGTACACATATGATCTTAATTTAGTACTTAGCAATCCATCCAGGAATAAAGCCACTTGCTTAGCTGGTGTGGGTAGCTCCGAAACAGGGCATCTTTCTAAGTATTGCCTAAATCTTCTTCCTGAAAGTCTCACGGTTTCTTGAGGGGCTTGCTTGAAACTATGAATCAACGAGGAGGTATTATGCCTTATGCCACTCTTAGAGAATTCAATAATGAAAGCCTCTAGGAGTTGGTCTATGCTCCTGAACTGTCTCTCATTTAGGGGCTGAAACCATGTCAAGGCAGTGTTCCTGAGGGTCAGACCAAAGGCATTGTACTGCGTGAATAGATCCTCCACTTGTTCAGCTCTCAGGACTTGTCTAAACTCAGCCACATGATCGTATGGATCTCCAGTGCCATCGAAGTAGTTCTTCATGGACTTAACTAGCTGAGTCGGTCTCAAAGTCCTTGTGTGCTCTCTAGGTCGTGGTAGAGGGAACTCATCCGCATTTCTTTGATTCTTGTGAGCTCTAAGTATCTCAGGTTCTACTCTATTTGTTTCTGTCCGCGTTCTTTCTCTGCCCACTGGGTTGGCAAAGCTTACTTCTGGTCTATCTCTACTTCTGTCTCTTTGCATTCCATGAGCTTGGGATGTTCCAGCTCCAGGGTGACCATAGGATACATTCGATCTTGGTTGGGGGAAAACGAATTCACCCTTCCAAGTGTAAGCATGCCTATCATTTTCCGTAACCACAAAGATCCTTTCTGAAGCGTGATCTAAGTAGGTCACTCTGCCTGGGCTATCAGGATCCTTAAACTCATAGATCATGATAGTTCCTATATCCATTGGCCGATCAAATTTATACCTCCAAAAGGCTTCGTCAGTCTCTCGGTTCAGAAGCAGATCTATGCTCTTGTTGTCTTGGGGAACCCACTCAGGTGTGATAATCCTAGTGAGAACAGATTTGCCTCGGGGGGTTCTAGGTTCTACACCCATGTTTCCTTGTTCCAAGTCACCTAAGTCCGCTTCTGAGATTACATTCCCAAATTCATCTGTCCTATCTGGGTGACTAGTGACTACGTATATGGTTCCTTCTTTGTCCAGGTATGCTCCATTTTCAAACTTGACAGCTGGGTGCTCTAGTCCTATGGATTGTTCAGGGTTTTTAATCTGGACCACGGATCTTCCTAGGCCGTCCTCATAGATGCTAGCACCTAATCGGTTGGTCCTAAGGTATTCCAGCTGAGTCTTGTACGGGCCTTCTACCCTGTGCAAGTATGGCACTCCTGAACTACCTGTAGGTCTCTCCATACCTTGAGACATCTCGGATTCACTAGTCTCAGAACTTGGGTAGTATGAGTGGTGACTCAACTGCTGGGCCCAAGACCTAGCAGTGTGGTTGACACTAGCCTCTGAAGACCTCAGGCTTTGTCTATCCCTTACTAGATGTCGTCCTGATCTAAGGTTCATATGCCTATTTAAGTAGCCCAATTTTTGCCCAGAGTACAACCTCGTTGCAGAGTCCTTTTGTATCAGTTACTTGATTCTTTTTAGTTGATTCCTGTGTTAAAATTCTTGTCTGATATCACGTCGTACGGTATATTTGAGTGTGGTTCCGCACTTAAAATTGCTCGTTCCACGTTAAGTTCTTTTCCTTTAGAGTTCTCGATAGTACAAAGATTATGTTCTTAGCTTGAACTTGAGAGTTTAGGTCTGCTTCAATTTGATAATTGCCTATCGTCGCCCTGACTTACTCCTATCACTAGTCGTTCTTAGCCTAAGCTAGGAATTGACAAGGGGAGTTGAGAATTTCCAACCTTTTGTTTCCTTCTTGGTTGCCCTTGAGTGCCCAGGAAGCGTGTTCCCAAGCTTGCACTTACTCTTGCTTAGAATGCCCTTCGATGCTCTCAATAGATCTGTAAGAGTTCCAAAGTTAGCTCCAGACCAATTTGCACTGTGAGTTTTTGAAAAACAATTCTAGAGATCCCTGAATTTTGTTCCCCCTGGGTATGGTCAACTTCAAAATACCCTATCTGAAAATCAATGCATTATCTTTATAAAAAACAGTTGAGGGCGTGTAGTATATGCCACGAGCTTTCCGACAAGCCCTAGAGCTCAAAAAATTGATTTCGTATGAAAAAGTTATGACTGTTCAGGGTTTAGGGGGTTAAGACAGGATTCAATCTGGCTGACAGATCCTAGGATTTTCTCCCAAATCACAAGTGTAGGAACCTCCAAAAATGCTAATAGATTGACTATTTTGCCCCAAAATTATCCCAAATTTTGAACAAAAGCAAACCCTAATTTTTGGCCGAAAAGCTTGTCAATTGCGATCGACAGGTCTGTCAATCGCGATTGATAGAGGTGTCCGTCGGGCCTGTCAGTCGCGATCGATAGAGTCGATCGTGGCTGTCAATCACGATCGACGGTATCAATCGCGATCGACACGTTTTCCGGGTTTTTCGCCGAAATTTCAGTCAATCGGGGGCCTATCAGTCGCGATGGACACGTGGCTACGCGTAAAAGTCAATCAATCGTTGAATTTCAGTCGGTCGCGATCGACGGTGTCAATCGCGACTGACAGAGGTGTCGGTCGTGGCTGTCGATCGCGATCGACGGTGTCAATCGCGATTGACAGGGTCCTACGTGGCAGTTTGTCGGTCGTGAAGTCTGTCGGTCGCGATCGACAGGGTCTGTCGGTCGCGATTGACAGGGTCTGTCGGTCGCGATTGACAGAGGCTGTCGGTCGCGATTGACAGAAAAACACGGAATTTTTCTACTGTTTTAGGTGATTTGGGATGTGCTCATCATGCTTGTGCTAGTGGTGAACTTTGTTTTACCAAATGATCGAATTTTCTGTCGATTGCGATCGACAGAAGCTGGCGACTGTGAGACAGATTCGACGAGTTTCGTACCTGCGCAGAGTGCTGGGGATCATGATTCAGCCTGTACCTGCAAGAAAGCTCAAGAAACATGCAACGACCACACACGCAATATCGCTCTCTCGCTCTCTCTCACAAGTGAAATGAGGGAAATGAGGTGGAGAAGGTGATATAATAAAAAAACAGAAATTTTTGCGATGATGAAGATGAAGGTGGGAGATGGTGATGATGATGATGGTGATGAAGATGGTGAAGGAAAAACAAAAAAATAGATGAAAGTGAAGAAAATACCTACAACTCCAACGCGTCAACTCTACGTCTTACCATCACACGCTCGTCCTCAAAGTTCGATCCCCGGCAACGGCGCCAAAATTTGGTGTAGCTCAGTGATGAGTAGCACCTCCTTTAATGTCAATCCAGGAAGACGTGAGGATGGTATGAAGACCTCGAGCAAGTGGAGGCACAAGTGCGTGAGTGAGAAGCACACTAGCATGCACACACATACACACACACGCGCACACACGGCAAGACAAAGAGTGGAAAGCAATGGAGTTCTTAGATTACTTTCAAAAAGTTCTTACAAGTTCGTTTCAATTACAATCTACCTCCAAAAATGAGCTCTCTAGCTCATTTTATAGTTTTTGACTAGCTTTGGCCCTGTTCAGACCTAGTGTCCGGCCTAGTTAAAAATTAGGTTCCAGGGCTTATTTGAGGGCTCAAATGAGATCTAAAAAATACGAAAATTGGTAAGCAACTACTTGTAAGGCTCCTCAAGCTCGAGGACTCCTCGGCTTGCAAAAAATGGAGCCACAAAAAGGTGAACATGGTATTTACAGGGGTTGTTAGTGATGAGAATCACTTTTAATTGGTGTAAGGGTTTTGAAAAATTAAAGGTTGCCTTAGTGCTAGATCTGCGTGAATGCTCGTACTTGCTTCTTTCATGAAGAAAATTATTGGCCTACTTGCCACATCGTCTTTGACTCCCTTGTCTGCTTGTGCCTTCTCTCCCTTCTGACTCTCTTCTCTGACTGCCATGCCTCGTCAGTCCTTCAGTTCCGTGTCTGCTGCTAACATACCTCAACACTCTTTGTCCTGCAATCCAATGTTCTTTCCTTGGACAATGCATAAATTGAGACAAAACCCCTACTGCATATGATAAATCAGGTCTAGTTAAAGTAGCATAGATAAGACTACCAACCAAACTCTGATATTGTCTCATGTCCTTGAATTCTTCACCTCCAAATTTACTCAATTTGTGATTCACCTCCATTGGTGTAGGTGCTACCCTACAATCATCCATTTTAAACTTGATTAACAAGTTCTTCAGATACCTTTCTTGAGTCACAAATACTCCATGTTGAGTATATGTAATCTCCATGCCCAAGAAGTATGACAAGTCTCCCAAGTCACTTATTTTGAACTCCTTTTTCATTTGCTTCTTGAGTCTTTGTATTCCTTCTTCATCTGTACCTGTAAGGATTATATCATCAACATATATGCACATGTATATGAAACCATTATCACTTGCTTTGACAAGCAAGCTACTATCTGCTTTAGACACCTGAAATCCAAGTTCTTTCAAGAACTTTACAAGTCTATAATTCCATGCCCTTGGGGCTTGCTTTAAGCCATACAAAGCTCTCTTGAGCTTGCACACATGATCTAGATACCTTTTATCTCTAAACCCTTGAGGTTGCTCCATGAACACATCATCTGAAATATAACCATTCAAAAAAGCATTTTTCACATCAAGTTGACATAACTTCCAACCTTTACATGCAGCAATAGCAATAAGTGTCCTGATGGGTGTCATCTTTGCCACAGGACTATAAGTCTCATCATAATCAACACCATATGTCTGAGCAAACCCTTTGACAACAAGTCTAGCTTTGTATCTAGACACACTTCCATCTGCAAACCTCTTGGTCTTGTAAACCCACTTGCATCCAATAATTTTCTGACTATTTGGTTTAGGAACCAAATCCCAAGTTTGATTTTCCAATAGTGCATCATATTCTTCCTGCATAGCTTTCTCCCATTTTTCCTTACCTTTTGCCTCTTCATATGTAGAAGGGTCTTCATCTGTTTTCACCATATAAGCATAATCTTTTGTGGCCAAAAAAGAAGTATCATAACTATACCTTGTAGGTTGCCACCTATTTCTTGATGATCTTCTGAGTTCTCCACTCCTTGAGGTTTCTGGTTCTTCACACTCAGGATCAAATACTTACCCCACCAAGCCTCATATGGTGTCATACCCTGCAAGGCTTTACATGGTAACCTATTGACCAAATAAGTGGCTGTATTTACAGCCTCAGCCCACAAATAATTAGGGCAATTTTTCTCCTTCATCATGGATCTTGCAAACTCAACAAGTGTTCTATTTCTCCTTTCTGCTACACGATTTTGTTGAGGAGAGTACCTGCAAGTAACTTCCCTTTTTATACCTGCATTCCACAAGTAATCACTAAATTCATTAGAGAAATACTCTCCCCCTCCATCTGACCTTAATCTCTTCAACTTATGACCTGTAATTCTTTTTGCATATGCATGATAGTGTTTAAATGTATTAAACACTTCTGACTTATCTTTGATCACATAAATAGTGATCCATCTAGTAGCATCATCAACATAAATCACATAATACCTTGACCCATTTATACTGAAATCCTTTGATGGTCCCCACACATCTGTGTGTACCAATTCAAGCTTCTCTGAGTACATAAAACCATGCTTGGAATAGGAATGCTTATGAGCTTTACCTAATTGACATGCCTCACATCTATATGTCATATGTTGACCTGCAACATTAGGCAAACCAAGCACTGAACCATTGTTAATCATGTCTTTAATACCTCTTTCATTGAAATGTCCAAGCCTCTTGTGCCAAAGATCTAACTCAGAGATCTTATGTCCTCCATATGTGAACATAGCATGACCAATATTGCCTTGAATCTTCAATGTAAATAATCTACCTTCTTTCTTCCCTGAAACAATCTGTTTATACCCTTGACTAGGGTCTTCCACATACACTCCATCATTAGTGAACCTTACTTCATATCCCTTTTCAACAATTTGTCCTACACTTATCAAATTCTTAGGAATTGTAGGAACATACAGAACCTTACTCAATAAGGTACTACCATCCTTAGCCTTCACTAATCCAATTGACTTCACATTGTGCTTTGTGTTGTCACCTGTTTGAACAACATGATTAAAAACCTTATTCTCCAAATCAGTCATCAAAGCTATATTACCACTTAGGTGATTGCTACACCCTGAGTCAATGTAGAAGACTCTTTGATCTTCACTCTGCCTTTCACAAGTTGCATTCATTATCAATGTTGAATCCTCCTTTTGATCTGAAGCATAATTGTAGTAGGTATTGTTATATTGTTGACTTTGGAAACCTCTACCTGCATTTCTTCCAAAGTAACCCCTACTACCTCTGCCTCTGAAATTACCTCTTTGATTTTTGCCACCTCTTCCTCTTGCATTATAGTTTTGACTATATCCATTATTACTCTGAGTATTGTGCCAACAATCATTAGCTAAGTGATTTGTCTTACCACAAATCCAGCAAGCTTTGCCTCCATCTTTGTTGTTTCTGCCTCTTCCTCTACCTTTGCCAACTCCTCTTCCTCTTAGGAAGTTGGCTTGACTAGTTGTTCCTTCATCTTCATTTGCTTGTTGCTTTCCTTTGCTATTCTTCTTCTTGTCCTTTGAGTACATTGCATGACCTGCACTCTTGTCACCATCTCCTTTAACATCCTGCTCAAATGTTAGCATATGACCTAGCAACTGATTTAAATCAGGAGTGAAATGATCAAGTGATAATTCTGTAGACAAAATGAATGGCTTCCATTTGTCATCACCTCTTAAACCTGTAAGGATTTGCCTTACCAATTTATCCTCCTCAATGTCTTCATCAACAGCTCCTAAAGCATCTGCAATATCTTTCATTCTTGTCACATAGTCTGAAATGGATTGAGAAGCCTTCTTCTTAAAGGTGGTAAACTCTGCCCATAAGGATGCCTTCCTTGACTTAGTAGTATTCTGGAAATGCTCCTCCAAAGCATTCCAAATATCAGTTGCACTTTCAAGACCTCGAATATAAGGTAACAAGTAATCATTGACTGCCATATAGATAATGCTCCTAGCTTGAGCATCTTTCTTCATCTAATTTTTCAAATCTGCTAACTCTTCCCTAGTTGGAACACTAGGATCTCTGAACTCTGGCTTCTCTTCTTCTCCTGTGATGTAGGCTATTAAATCTTTGCTCATAAGATGAGCTTCCATCCTCATTGACCATGCAGGATAGTTTTCCCTATCCAATTTCTCTATCTGAAGAGAATCTCCCATCTTTCTTCTACCTGTGTATTGAAATCTTCAAGCTTTATAAATGATATATGTACCTTTGCTTCGAATTAGACTCCTTTTGCCTTTCTTGATGTCGTATGGTCTCCTCCTCAAGCTTTGCCTTCAAACTTTCACCTTTTAGTTCTTCAATTGTTGAATTTCTTGAATCTGCAGCAGTCGGGATCCTCCTTTCCTTGATTTTGATGTCTCCTGCTCTGATACCACTGATGGAGAGTGTTAATCTCCAAAAGAATAACCTACTCTTATGATTAGAGCACCTCTATACCAAGAGTAAGTCAAAACCTTCACCAATTTAGAGATTCAATCTCCAAATTATCAAAAGTTGAAAAATTCTGTGAAGAAGATAACACACAAAAAGTCTGCTGCACAATTTCTTCTCATTGACCTATCAAACATGTAAAGTTTTCTATGAAATTTTGTATGGAGTGTCGCCTAGAAGTTGCGCACCTCCTCCAAGTTAAATTTCTTCAAAAGGTTTAGTATAACTTGAGAAATCAACTTCACAAGTCACCTATGTCTAAATCTGCACTTCTGAGAAGTCGATTTTGACACCCCTAACTTCTAACACATAGTTCTCAGAATGTCGAACCCGTTTTATCAAATCCTTTTAGCTCTAGATAGCTTATCTCTCAACTTAGATTTTGAGCTATCATATGTGTAAAAATTTACACTGTGCACTGAGCACTACTCATTTCATTGAACTCGAAATATGCGCCTGTTTCAGAAGATTGTGAACACTCATCACATATGAATGTTCCTACTAACAATTCTCCTAGCCTGTTTTCAATTAGACTCTGAAACTCAAGTCATAGACTCATTAACTATGAACTTAGATATCCTCAAAAGGATTTCACAAATGATCTAACACAGACGGAGCAGACACAGAAACATCGGGCACAATATTTCTTCAATTACTCAGAAAATTACAGTTGAGTGATGAGAGGAAAACTCAACTAACATTTCACATGTCTCATGACATCTATCTTCTCCTTTCTTGACTTCTATACTCACTCATCTATTCTTTCATATGCTCTCATATCACGCCTCGACATTTTCAAGGTATTTATAGAGAAATTTGTACAAGTCTATGACTAATCAAAGATCTAAGTGAACTATAACTATACTAATGTACATATGTGTATATTCCTCATATCCTCTGAATGTATCCTTCTTCCAAGCTTCAAGAATTGAATCTTCCTTCATTCTTTAATCTTCCAAACATTCAATTGGTGATTGGTCTGCACCAACATTTATTCCCTTATTTAGAGCAAATGTAACAATCTATTCCTCATATTCATCATGCATTTTTCTAATGAATTCCATTCTGGATTCTCTGATTGTCAGAAGTTTCTGGACAAACTCCTTTGAGTATTCTTCTTCTGGTGCTTTGTTTTCCTGTTCACCACCATGTTGGGTTCTGTCATCATCTCCAACTTCATATTCTCCTGTTTGTGTAGTCTCTACCTGTTCTTCCACCTGGATTTGTGGTTTTTCCAATTTTTTTTGTAGTTCTTCTATTGTCAACATTAAACTTCTCTTTTGGGAGGTCCACAACTCTCTTTCTCATTTCCATTCATTTCTTTCCTTCTCCAAACTCAACTGCCAATCACTTCTCTCTTTTTCTATATCCATATGTAACTTATTATACCCCCTCATTGAGGTAGCAGCATGCATACTAGCTTGTTTTTCCAACTCCTTGGCTTCTTTCAACTCTGTTTGCAGTCTCATGATTTCCTTGTGAAATTCTTCCTTCTCCGCTTGTGTCACCTGAACAGTCTTGCTTTCTTCCTTCAACTGGCCTTCTTCCATTAATAATTTGTTTATTTCCTCATTTGCTTTGACCATGATTTGATAAGAACTTTGTAAGGTTCTGTATCTCCCTTCTATTTTCTTCAGCTCCATCTCCATCTTACTACTATGCTCTGTCTGTTTTGCACTCTTCTCTTCAAGATATTGGATTTTGTTTTGTTGCTGAACCTTCAATTCCTCCAAAGAAATTATCCTCTGTGTCAATTCCTCATTTTTCTCCTTTAAAATCCTCAATTGTTTTGCCAATTTTTCTTTTTCTCTCTTCTGCTCCTTAATGATACTATTGCATTTTTCAAACTCAGATTCTGCTACCATACCTAATATAATCATGTTTCTACTTGCTGGTCTGAATTGCTCTATGTTGCTCACAATGATCTTGCAAGCAGATCTTATATTTTTACGTATCCTTTCCAACCCAACTTCTATTTCCATTTGTTTGACTTCTCTCTGCTTGTTTTCTTTACACTCATTCTCTTCTTCATCATCTTCCTCATACTCTATGACCTGAGTCTTTTGTTCTTCATGGCTCTTATCTGCTTCCATCTTTTCTTGGTCTGCAACATCTTCTTCATATTCCAATATCTGATCATCCTTATTCTCATGTCCTAATGTATCTTTAGTTGTCTTTATTTCTTCTGCCTCCTTGTTCTCCATCACTTGCTGTTCTTCTTCAAAGAGATGTCTTTCCCTTACCTGTACTTCCTTTTCCTGAATTAGGGTTGATTCAGTTTCCTCAGTAAGCTTTATCTGATCATTACTTATCTGCTCTTTCTGTCCTTCCTCTTGCTCATCTATATCCATGAGATCCAGCTCTTCCTCTTGTCCTTGATTTTTTGTAATTGTAAACTCTTTATTATGATTCAAGTCATATAGTATGTCTTCTATACTTTGGTTGATCTCTTTTTCTGTAATCCCTTCTTCTACTTCTTGAGCATTCTTCTTTTCCACTATTTCCTCTTCTGTTTCCTTGATTTGATCTGTATCTTTTTGTTTATTGGCTGGACTGCATAACTGAACTCCCTTTTCTTCTTCTACTTTTCCTTCATCCAATTTAAAATGGGTTTGTTGGAAAGATTTTGTACATATTTTCTTCAATCCAGATTCCACTAATCCACAGCTAAATGACTTCCTGACTTCTATCTCTTCCTCCATCATCACTGCTTTTCCTTTTAGTAATCTTTTCCCTTCTTCAAGACCAACCTGCTTTACTACTTCTTCTTGATCTTGCTTTCCTTGGGACTTCTCACTCAAGTCTTCTAGTGTTTTATTTTTTCCAGAGGCTTGTGTTATCACATTGGGAGTACTAGGCACTGATAAATTCAAACTTTTTAACAAAAAGTTTTCAATATCACTTTCAGACTCTGAAGAAAATTGTAATGAGCCTGCTATTCCTGATTTTTCCAGTCTTGACTCTTCCACAACAGTAGATCCCTTTTGGTTCCTTTCTTCTACTATCACTTCTTCTATCTCCATTCTTTGTACAGGTTGTGCTAAAGATTTTCCTTTACTTTTCTTGGTTAACTTCCTCTTCTGTACAGGTTTCTTCTGAACCTTTTTCTTCACTACAACTGTAGTTCTTGTTTCAGGAGGTCCTTGTAGCTCTTTGAAATATGCTAACAGTTCTACTTCTTTTTTGACAAACACTTCCTCTGTCTCAGCTGCCATCATCTGATCATGCAGCTCTTCATAATGTTCTACTTCCTCTTGAATCCAATCTGTTGCTTTGCAAGAGTAATCCTCCAACATCTTTTGATATTGAGCTTCATGTACTACCCTTTTATTATTCCCTTGAGTCAAATAGGTATACAACTATTCTTTGCTTGTTTGAGGTGGGTGAGGGTCATTTGAAGACTGTACCTGCTTCAGAGCAGCTTCATGCTCTTCCTTAGTTGCTTCTACCTACTCCAATTCAACTTTTCTTGGATCCAATCTCCTTTTCTTTACAGGAACAACTTCCTCTGATATCCCCTTTCTTTTCCTTTCTACTCCCCTCATGCTGGGTTGGGCTTCCACTTCCCTTATAGTCATTTTCTTGGAAGAACTCTTAATTCCTGTCATTAGACTTCTGAAGTATTGGGCTTCTGGAGCTAGCTTCAACTGATCCTCCATTCCCAGTACATGATATATAATCCTGATTAAAAATTGTGCTCCATTCATATGCTTCTTTTGCTCCCAATGTTTGGCTGCTTCCTTCAATTGCTCATGTATATATGGTGATACATCCATTATTCCAAAGGGCTTAGTTCTATCCTTATTATTGAACATCATCAATGTTACTGATTTGTGTGGCATGGTGTATCTAGGCAGTTTTGGGAAACAAAAATATTGCAAAAACATTCTAATGGCATACTCCTCATTCTCTCTTCCCTTAAAATCAGGAAATTTAGAATATCCTGTATATGTTTCTTTATTCTTCTTGACAAAGCTGTTATCCAACTTAGTTCCCATTAGATAAAACTGTAGAGCTGCCCTGATATGCTCTACTTTTATTGTGATGTTCACCTCTTTGTTCTCCTTGTCCTTGACTGAACACCTAAAATATGCATCATTTCCCTTTCCCACTTCCAACACGCTGTTCATCACATGTGCCACTCTTTCAAAATCTATAAAGAATATGGGTTCATCCAATAACTTGTGTAACCCTACTGCTTTCCATCTTTTGTGATTGATTGCAATTCTCTGGAATTTGTAAAACTCCCGACACGACATAGTGTACTTGTAACCCCCCACTCCTACTGTGAATATGTGTTGTCCAATAATACTTAGGGTTTCCTTGAGCTCTTTAACTACCTTTTCTGCTTCTGGTATTTCTTGCTCTTCATCAGACTCCAGGTCCACTTCCTCTACTACAGCTTCACTGTCCAGGAACCAATGTCCTCTAGACAAAGTGACTGATTCTGCTTTGAAATCATGAATTGGTAGCTCCTTTGAATTCACCATTCTGGAGAAAATATAGCATCACACAAAAAGAAAAAACTCCACCCACATGAGTCATAAGAAAAATAGAAAATGACATTTGTTTTGAAATGGAATGAAAGAAGAATGAAAGTAAAATCTCAGTTAAATCTTGACTTCCTTGAAAGACTCAATTAAAGTGATCATTACATGTGTAGCAAGATGTCTAGTGCTCTCTTTTCTTCTGACAGCTCTTATCCAGGAAGGAGATATTTAAAAGAAAAATGAATAAAAAATAAAAAATAAAAAATCAAAATAAAAATAAAAAATAATAAATAGATATGTGCTACCCTTCTACCTATATCTTGCTTTGTGTTATATAACTTATAAAAGGAAAAATGGATATTTTTTCTCTTTTTTCTTTTCTCTTTTTTCTTTTCTCTTTTTTCTTTTCTCTTTTTTCTTTTCTCTCTTTTTTTTTAATAACAATTTCTTCCATTTCTTTTCTTCCCCTCCGAATTCTATTCTTAGAAAAAGGATAAGGTAGAATTATTTGTCATAACTTCCAATATGTCATGATTTCTTTTCTGTAACATTCTGATTTTCTTCTTAAAAAATTCTAAATACAGATAAAATATAGATGGTCTTTTTCCATTGAATCAAATCTGATTTTTTTAACCAATAATATTTAACCCTTGCTGCCCCTGTCTTAGGAAAAAATCCATCTCCTTCTGATAAGCTATTTTTAGAATTTTTTGGCTTCCATATCCATTTTGTCCTGGAATTTTGTTTTGATGAGCAGGGCTTGTGTATACCTTGTTTCCACATCATTCTTGTTCTGATGCTTTGATGCTTCGGACTATGCCATAGTTGCCACCTTGCTTCTGTCTCTTCACCCTCGTTTGTTCCTTCAATTTTTTGCTGGTTTTGATTAAATGGAGCTTGATCATTTAGTAATTGTATTGATAATGTCTATGTGTCTTCTAATGAAAAAGTAAATCCTTCTAGGTCTCGGTCATGAACATCCTGTTGATCTTCCGGTTCTTCATTACTCAATAAAAACATTAAAAACCGTTTGTCATTTATTGTCAACTTAAGCTTCATTTTTTCAAAATCCAAAATTACTTTACCTTGCTTTAGCCATGGTTGTCCCAAAATCAATTTCTCAGTCATCAAATGATCTGGCCATTCTTCACAATCTATTTTCATATATTCTTCATTGAACTTAACTTCAATAGAAGGTGAAGACATGCTTTGTGTTATTTGTCCTTCCAAAGTTTTGATAAAGATTTTAAATTTAGTCCTTTTTAGGTTAAACTTTTTCAACAAATCTGAACTAATCAAGTTTACTTGTGCACCTGAGTCTATCAAGACCTTGATTTTTTTATCCTGAAAAATGCATTGTTATAACAGGCAAATGTTCCTTTTCTTTTAGAGATGTTTCACACAAAAGGACTTCTCTAAGATCTTTGGTTTTCCTTATCCTTTCCTTTGCCTCCTGTTGAGCCTCTTTTCTAATGTTTTCCTTTTCCTTTTTTCTGCTTTGAGCTTGATGTATTCTTCTCCATTCAGAGACAATCAGTGGAAGGTCATACCTTCTAACTCTACATCCACTTATGAAGTTTGGCATGATTTCTCCATCTATATTAGCTGATTGAATAGCTCCACTATTACTGATTTGATTGATAATATATGGTCCATGTCCTTTTTTCTAAAATTTCTTCTGATGTTCCTTGACTGTGTATGCTAGAACTAGATCTCCTTCTTGTAGATCTTTTTCTTTTATGTGAACATCATGATAAGCTTTTTGCCTTTTCTTGTCTGCATATATACTCATAATTGCTTGGAGTCTATAAGCTCCCAGTTTTTCTAATTCCGCCACTCTTTCAGATAATTCATGTCCAGTCAATTGTATTGACTTCCCACTTTCAGTGTTGGAATGAGGAATTCCAAAGGTGGAACTACATTTTGTCCATATACCAAATTAAATGGTGTGGTTCCTAATGCAGTTTTGTATGCCACTCTATAGGCCCATAGGACATGATTAAGTTGTGAATCCCAATCATTCCTCTTTGTGTTTACCAATTTTGACAATACAATACAAAGTACTTTATTAGTGCTTTCTGCTAACCCATTGGCTTGTGGGTGATATGGGGCTGACTTTCTATGACTAATCATGAAATATTCAGTTATGTTTTCTATGATTTGGTTCAAAAAATGAGTGCCCTATCACTTACCAATTCAATTGGTAGTCCAAATCTGGTGATGATATTTTCATAGAGAAATCTGGCAATAGTATGAGCATCATTCTTTTTTGTAGCTCTAGCCTCTGCCCATTTGGTTAAGTAATCTGTGGCCACTATTATGTATTCAACATGGGATTGTCTTGCTGGAGGATGTATAGGTCCAATGAAATCCAACCCCCATTTACTAAATGCTCTTGCTAAGACTAATGGAATTAATGGCATATTATCTCTTTTATTTGGTTGACTCACCCTCTGACAAATGTCACATCTTTTCACATATGTTCTTGCATCGAGAAATAGGGTTGGCCACTAAAAGCCAGAATATAATATGAGTTTAGCAGTTCTGTCACTTGAGAAATGTCCTCCTGCCACTCCAGAATGTGCCATCTCCAACATTTCCAGATATCTTTCTTCAAGAACACAAATTCTTAAATATCCATCCATCCCTCTCTTATACAATTGATCTCCTATTAGTTGATACTCTTCAGAAATCATTTGTAGATTCTTTGAGTCTACACTGTATCTTTCTTGTTTTCCTTTTTCCTTCATTTTCAACTCCTCAATAATGTTCTCACTCCATTCTGGGTTCTTCTTAAACCAATATAGAGTTATAAGTTCCGAATTTTGCAATGATTGGCATTCCCAGTAGTTAGCAATATATTTTGTTACATCTTGAGTCTTATTAGGCCAATGTACTCCCATCCTATTGAGATTACTTAGGGTGACTACTATGGAAGCATGAGTACAAGGGTTCCAAGAATGAGCTCTTTTCAGATATTCCTGTTGCTCCTTTTTTGGAGTACAATATTCCAATATGCCTGTATGGTTGAGGTGATACAAGTGCCGAGCTAGCAACATAAAGTTCCTGCTTTGTAATACTAAATGTGTCTTGTTTCCAAATGTTCTACAAGGTCCCAAGGTTAGCAAAGGTACTAAAGTCATGGCCCACTCAGGAACACTTTCTACTTTGAACAGATATGTATCTGGCAGGTCATCATCTAAAGGTGAACTTGGTTCTTTAGCCTGGATTCTAGACAAATGATCTGCTCTCAAATGTGTTTTTCCCTGTCTGACCACCACTTCAAACTCAAACTCCATCAATAGAAGAAACCATCTGACTATTCTACGAGTGTGACGGTTTATTTACTAAGTTGAATTCAGTTGCCTACTAGCATAAGCAACTGGAAAATCTAATTTGCTTCCTTCTATTGGTTGTGCTAACACACATCCCAAAGCATAATTTGAAGCATCCACATGGACATGAAAAATTTTATCCCACTGTGGGGTTTTTAAAATTGGTGCTGTTACCAAACAAGTTTTTAGAGTCTCAAAGCTTGGTCACACTCTCTGGTCCACTCAAATTTTGTGATTAAGGCATACAAAGGTTTTGCAATGTCAGCAAACTTGTGTACAAATTTTCTATAATATCCGCAATGTCCCATGAAGGTTTGAAGTTCCTTTACATTTGTTGGTTTTGGAAGTTCCATTATGGCCTTGATTTTCCTTTCATGAGTTGAAATTCCATTTTTGGAGACTATGTGACCTAACATTCTTCCTTGTCTTACAAAGAATACACACTTTTCTGGATTTAAATATACTCTGTATGTTCTGCATTTCCTGAATATGTTTTCTAAATCTTTCAAATGATCCTGTCTTTTCAATGAAAAAGTACACAGATCATCTACATAAATTTCCATTACACTCCTCAGGAATTCTTTGAAGATATGACACATCAATCTTTGAAAAGTTGCTGGGGCATTAGTTAACGCAAAGGGCATAACCCTAAATGCATAAATTCCCGATTCTGTGGAAAAGGCAGTTTTATGTTGGTCTTCTAATGCTATGGGTACCTGATTGTATCCTGAAAAGCCATCCAGAAAACTATAAACCTCCTTCCCTGCAACTCTTTCTAGAAGATGGTCTGTTATAGGCAATGGGTAGCTATCTCTTATAGTTGCAACATTCACTTTCTTCAAGTTAATGCATATCCTAAGTTTCCCATTCTTTTTTGGTACTACAACTATAGGTGATATCCATTCTGTATACTCAATCTCATAGATGAAATTGGAAGCCAGTAGCTTGTCAATTTCCTCCTTTATTTTAGCAGAGTATTTATCATTAAATGTGTAATGTCTTTGTTTGCTAGGCTTTGCATCAAGTGTAATAGGAATCTTATGCTCACAGATTTTAGGATCAATTCCTTTCAAATCCTTGTAATTGTAAGCAAACACATCCCTATAATTTTTAGCCAGTTTTCTTAATGCTTTCTCCTCTTGATCTGTCATGTCATCAGCAATTACAATATGTCTTTTTTCCCCCTCTTCCTGAGTGATCATGACCTTTTTAGTTTGTTCCTCATTATCATAAGCCTCCCCTTTTTTCTTTTCTCTCTTTGGTTTCATTTTTAGAAGTAGTCTGTCTTCTACTTTATAAGTCTTAAAATTTGCAGGTACATCAAATTGTTGACCCTTGTTTGTCCTTTTCTCATTTTTTTCATCCTCCTGATCTTCTTCTGTTCTCTTGTGTTTGTTTTTTCTATTATTTGCATGAGATTTTATCTTTTATTGCATCTTCAGCTTTTACTTCTTCCAAATATTGTGTTTTCCCATTTCCCAATATCATTTCTTTTTCTTGATCCTCTTCTGTTTTTGATACCTTTATCATTTGTATTCCTATGTGGAAAACATCATATCCTTCTTCATTTTGAAATCTCACTCCCACATACTCATCTTTGGCTAGATCCATGGTAGCCAAAATCTGGTTCCAACCATAAGGCTCAAATTCTTCATCTTTGAATTTTTGTGGTATATAGCTCTCATCTTGTAATTTTCTCCCTTCTACACAATCTTCTCTTCTTAATCTTCTTTTTTCATTTGTTGGGTTTCTGATCACATTGCACTTCCATATTGATGATTCAGTTTCATTCTGATCTTCCAACTCTAATTCTTCACTTAATTCTTGATTTTGATGTATTTTGAACCATTCTTGCAGGGATATGTCACAATAATGACCATTTCTTAGATTCACTCTGGGTATCCTTCCTTTGCTCTGAAGGTATAGGCAATCATTACCCCAATCTTGCACAATTTGCATTTGTCTCATAAATGGTTGTTGAGAGCAGTATGGGCACCCAAGGACTGAGGAGACAAGGAAGCCAGCGGAGAGAGTCAGAGCAAGGCGAAGGATTAAGTAGACAAAGCAGTCGACGTAGATCTGGCAGATAGGCCTTCAAATTTTTCCAAAACAACATCTTTATAATAGTGATTTTTATCACTAACCATCATTGTAAATATCATTTCATATTTTTGTAGCTCCATTTTGTGCAAGCCAAGGAGTCCTTGAGCTTGAGGAGCTTTAGAAGTACCTACCTCTCAGTTTTCACATTTTTTAGACTTCGTTTGAACCTCCAAATAGGGTAGAGAACCTAATTTTTAACTAGGCCGGACACTAGGTCTGGACAAGGCCAAAACATAGTCAAAAACTATAAATAGAGCTAGAGAGCTCATTTTTGAGGTTAGCTTGTAATAGTTTTGAACTTGTATGAGCTTTTTGAAAGTAATCTAAGAACTCCATTGCTTCTCATCCTTTGTCTTACTGTGTGTGCACGCGTGTGTGTATGTGTGTGCATGTTAGTGTGCTTCTCACTCATGCACTTGTGCCTTCACTTGCTCGAGGTCTTCATACCATCCTCACGTCTTCCCGGATTGACATTAAAGGAGGTGCTACTCATCACTGAGCTACACCAAATTTTGGCACCGTTGCCGGGGATCGAGCTTTGAGGACGAGCGTGTGATGGTAAGACGTAGATTTGGGACGTTGGCGTTGTAGGTAACTTCTTCACTTTTCCTTTGTTTTCTTTTCCTTACCTCATCACCATCATCATCATCACCATCTCCCACCTCCATCTCCATCATCGCAAAAATTTCAGTTTTTTACTATATCCCCTTCCTCCTTTCATTTCCCTCATTTCACTTGTGAGAGAGAGCGAGAGAGCGAACTATTGTGTGCTATTTTCTGCATGCTTTTGGAGTTTCTTGCAGGTTTCAGCATCATCATCCCCTCCAACACGTCGCGCAGGTACGGAAATGTGCAGAACTGTCTCGCAGTCGCCGACTTCTATCGATCGCGATTGACAGAAATTTTCACCTTTTGGTAAATCTGAGTGCACCACAGTGGACTAGAGACCCTGCACACCACATTTCCACAAAAATTTTTGAAAAATTTGCAAAATTTCAATCCATCGCGATTGACAGCTCTATCCGTCGTGATTGACTGCCTGTCCGTGGCGATCGACTGCCTATCCGTCACGATCGACTGCCTATCCGTCGCGATTGACTTCCTGTCCGTCGCGATCGACTGCCTGTCCGTCGCGATCGACTGCCTGTCCCTCGCGATTGACTGCCTCTCCGTCGCGATCGACACCCATCCGTCACGATCGACACCGATCCGTCGCGATCGACACCTGTCCGTCGCGATCGACTGCCTGTCCGTCGCGATCGACACCCATCCGTCGCGATCGACACCCATCCGTCGCGATCGACACCCATCCGTCGTGATCGACACCTGTCCATCGCGATCGACACCTGTCCGTCGCGATCGACTCCTGTCCATCGCGATTGACTGCCCTGTCCATCGCGATTGACTGCCCTGTCCATCGCGATTGACTGCCCTGTCCATCGCGATTGACAGCCAATTTTAGCCAATTTTTTAGGGTTTTTAATTTGAAGAGTTTGGCTTATTTTGGGCATGAACATTTTACTCTAGAGCACATAAGGAGGCCATAGGAAAACAACTTGGGGAAAACTTGTTGCACAGTGATCCTGTTTGAACCCTGTCTTAACCCTAGAACCCTGAACGGTCATAACTTTTTCATACGAAATCCATTTTTTGAGCTCTAGGGCTTGTTGGAAAGCTCGTGGCATATTTTGAAGTTGACCATACCCAGGGGGATCAAAGTCAGGGGTCTTAAGAATTGTTTTCCTAAAAATCACTATGCAAATTAGTATTTGTGCTACAGGAATGAGAATCATTGGGTCTGTCTTTGGAATTTGAATCTTAAAGCTAACTTTGGAACTCTTACAGATCTATTGAGAGCATCGAAAGGCGTTCTAAGCAAGTGTAAGTGCAAGCTTGGGAACACACTTCCTGGGCATTCAAGGGCAACCAAGCAGGAAACAAAAGGTTGGAAACTTTCAACCCCCTCTGTCAATTCCTAGCTTAGGCTAAGAACGACTAGTGCTAGGAGTAAGTCAGGGCAACGATAGGCATCAATCAAGTTGAAGACTACCTACGCACTCAAGTTCAAGATTAAACATAATTTCTTCGTGATGCGATAACCTTAAAGGAAAGAATATAACGTGGAACGATCAACTTACAGTGCGAAAATTAACTCAAATATTCCTGACGACGTGATTTCTGACAAGAGCATAAACACGGTAACCATTAGAAAGAATCAAGTGACTGATACAAAAGAACTCAGTAACGAGGTTGTACTTGGGCAAATTTGGGCTATTCAATTAGGCTTATGAACCTTAGATCAGGGCGACATCTAGGGAGAGATAGACAAAGTCTTAGGTCTTCAGAGGCTAGTGTCAACCACACTGCTAGGTCTTGGGCCCAGCAGTTGAGCCACCACTCATACTACCCTAGCTCTGAGACCAGTGAATCAGAGATGTCTCAAGGCATGGACCGACCTACGGGAAGTTCAGGAGTGCCATACTTGCACAGGGTAGAAGGCCCGTACAAGACGCAGCTGGAATACCTTAGAACCAACCGATTAGGTGCCAGCATCTATGAGGACGGTCTAGGAAGATCCGTGGTCCAGATTAAAAACCCTGACCAATCCATAGGACTAGAGCACCCAGCTGTCAAGTTTGAAAACGGAGCATACTTGGACAAAGAAGGAACCATATACGTAGTCACCAGTCACCCAGATAGGACGGACGAATTTGGAAATGTGATCCCAGAAGCGGACTTAGGTGACCTAGAGCAAGGAAACATGGGTACAGAACCTAGAACCCCTCGAGGCAAATCGGTTCTCACTAGGATTATCACACCAGAGTGGATTCCCCAGGATAATAAGAGCATAGATTTGCTCCTCAATCGAGAGACTGACGAAGCCTTTTGGAGGTATAAATCTGACCGGCCAAATGATATAGGAACAATCATAATCTATGAGTTTAAGGATCCAGATAGCCCAGGCATAGTGACCTACTTAGATCACGCTTCAGAGAGGATCTTTGTGGTTACAGAACATGATAGACATGCTTACACTTGGAAGGGTGAATTCGTTTTCCCCCAACCAAGATCGAATGTGTCCTATGGTCACCCTGGAGCTGGAACATCCCAAGCTCATGGAACTCAAAGAGACAGAAGTAGAGATAGGCCAGAAGTAAGCTTTTGCTAACCCAGGGGGCAGAGAACGAACAAGGACAGAAACAAATAGAGTAGAACCTGAGGGTCATAGAGCCCCAGGAAACCGAAGAAATGCCGATGATTTTCCTTTGCCCAGACCAAGAGAGCACACGAGGACCCTGAGACCGACCCAGCTAGTTAAGTCCATGAAGAACTACTTCGATGGCACTGGAGATCCATACGATCATGTGGCTGAGTTTAGGCAAGTCTTGAGAGCTAAAAAAGTGGAGGATCTATTCACACAGTACAATGCCTTTGGTCTAACCCTTAGGAACACAGCCCTTACGTGGTTTCAACCATTGAATGAGAGACAGTTCAGGAGTATAGACCAACTCCTAGAGGCTTTCATTATTGAATTCTCTAAGAGTGGCATAAGACATAATACCTCCTCGTTGATTCACAGCTTCAAGCAAACCCCTCAAGAAACCGTGAGACTTGCAGGAAGAAGATTTAGGCAATACTTAGAAAGATGCCCTGTTTCGGAGCTACCCACACCAGCTAAGCAAGTGGCTTTATTCTTGGATGGATTGCTAAGTACCAAATTGAGATCTTATGTGTACTTGAAGGACCCTAGGACTATAGAAGAGTGTGTACGCATGTGCATTGACATCGAGGATAACCTAGGGGAGGAGTTAGAGCTGTCCAAAATATACAAAGATTCAGATAGTGCCTCTAGCCTCTCTTCCTCGCAATCCACATCAATTGAGGAACTCGCTGAGAAAGTGGCACAAAAACTAGGTGTCTCTAGCAAACAAATTCCAAGATTTGCCCCAGTAAAGAGATGCTATACTTGCGGAGGTGACCATATGGCGAACGTGTGTCCCATTATGGCTCAACCCCAAGTTAATCCTAGTAGCCAGTACTGCACCATAGAAGGGAGATACACAAATCACACAGCACAAGATTGTCCATACAATAAGCGAGCGGTTAGGCAACCCTACCCTCAGCCATACCCTTAGCAGGGAAGATACCAGAATCAGTACCCATCGCAGCAATATGCGAGGCCTCAACAAACCTACCAACCACAATACCAAAACCAACAAAGGCCTCAGCCTGTGTTAGCACAACAACCCCCTGCCCCAGCTAATGTGATCCCAGTCAAATATGCAGCTGCAAAAGAGAACCTGAATAGAGCTATAGTTCCTGTAACACCATTGCTTTCTGAAAGTGACCCGAGTGACCATAGCTTTGATTCGACGCATATTGACAGCCCCCAGGCCTACTACATGCAATCTCCGGAACATGGTGAGTCCTATTACAGTGAAGAGCCAAATGAACCTAGTTGGGAGTCAGATTACACAAACGTCATGTATGCAAACCCCAACCCCAGACCTCAACCCAGACAGGTAAGACCCCCATTCTCTAGAGGACCATGCTACAGATGTCAAGGAGATCACCTCATTCGTGATTGCCCCATGCCTGCACCTACACAACCCCAGTCAGTGACGATCCAGGGCTTTTGCCAAGACTGTGGAAAGGAGCATCTCTTACGAGATTGCCCAAAGAACCCCAATAATATGCCAAAAATCACTCCTATCAATGTTATTGGGTTAGTGGTAGATTCCACAGGGAGTGTCACTTCCACTGCACCCGTGCAGGTAGTCACTAGAGCTCAAGCATTGCAGCAAACCAAGGGGTAGGCCAGGAAAAGAGCCCAGAAGTTAGTGAAACGGAGAGCATGACAAAGAAAAGGACTAGAGCTTGGAGAGATAGTCGTGAAAGAATGAAAAGGCAATGGGCAAAAAAGATGAGTGAACTCGAGGAAAGCCTCAGAGAAACAAAGGCCAGGATAACTGAACTCACATCTCAAACTCCCTCTCACACTACCCCACCTCCACCCTTCCCAACTCCATCCGACCCGCCACCTTCCAACCCGCCTCACCTAATTCCACCACCCCCTAGAGTAGGATCACTCCTAGCAGATCCCACTCCCGAGGACCTTAATATGATGCTTAAAGCATATCAGGCCAGAATCCAAGAAGGGCCAAACGTAACTGATCATGAAAAGTGTTACCCTAGAGCAGAACTAGAGCTAGAACGAACCAAAATTTGTGCTAAGATGGTGGAATTGGCTCAGACCATGTTTGAAGCTAGTCGCCTATTTAACATCTCTAGTTCAGCGAAGACACATTTACACTTTGATGGACTGTTAGAAAGAATAGAGATGCTGATTGCACAATCAGAAAAGGAACCGGCCTCTCAACATAAGGACAAGGCAAGTGAAGGAGCAAGTCTTCCTACCCCAGAAGCCTATGTGCCAGAAGCCTATGTGCCTAACTCTACGGAGCCAGACACATCATCTTCTATGAATCGGTTTACACCAGAATTCCTACGAGAGATTCAAGAAGACAAATGGGCTAAAGAAAGTGAAGTCCCTCCTCCCATTGAACTTGTGGATGACGCACATGACCAATTCCGACAAGACATCCCATCCATTTATGAGGAGCAGGAAAGCACCCACTCTCAGGAAAGATTAGACTTTGAGTCTAACTCTTTACAAGAATTACCCCACTTCACGGGTCCATGGGAAGCTAAATCTACATGTATGAGAGCGCCCACGGTCATGGTACAGAATGAGGACTCAGTCATACCTAGGAACACAGAGGTAGTGAAAAACACTAAAGTACAATGCAACCTCACCTTAGAAGAGCTACTCAAAGTAAGGCCAGAGCTATGGAAACATGTAGCCAAACAAGTACCAGAGATAGCAAAACCTCGTTCCCAGGTAGGATCCCAGAGAACAGTGCCCGAAATACCATTGGACAAGATAGGAGACATGAGTGAGGGCGAAGAGGGAAACACATATCTTCCTATCACCCATCAAGGATACACCACCAAGGCCATTCTAGACTCAGGCGCAGGTGTTGCAATTGCTACCACTTCCCTATGGAAGCGTTGGGGCAAGCCAGCACTCAGGCCCACAAGGATGAAATTGCAAATGGCCGATGGTCATATTGAGAGGCCCTTAGGATTGCTAGAAGGAATAACTCTCACCACCTATGGTGTTGAGTTCGAGCACACATTTGCTATATGTGATTTTAGCAAAAATCATGCCTATGAGATGATTTTGGGAAGACCCTTTATGCGACAGTTGCAAGTGGTACAGGATTGGGGAACCAATTCTTTGTACCTGCAACACTTAGGTGTTACGACCAAAGTGAATCTCAAAGATTACTCTCATAGAGATGTCCCTCCTATCCAATGGAACCCCATCCATAGAGCCAAAGATGATACAGAATCGCTGCATTCCATAGGATCAGGATCCTCATGGATGCATGAAGATACCCAGTTGTGGATGTGCAAAGTAGCAGTAGAAGAAGAGAAGAGAGAGAAAGCCAGAGAGGTAGGTGCTCACGAAACACATAGACCCATTCAAGACCCAGCCTATGCACCTGTAGTATTTCCTGATGAAGAATTTGAACCTCACGGCTGGGCAGAAATCCTAGCAACAATGGATGTAGCCATCAATGAGGAACAATGGACACCCCACTGTGATGAGGATGGCTATGACATTTCAGTCTTCTCCATAGAGCCAATCATGGGAGAGGCAGTGTTAGAAGAGTGTGAACCTAGCCCTGATGCATTTGAGGATGCAAGTGACTCCGATCTAGAGTCAATCATTATGGACCCACCTTTTGCATCAGATGAAGAATACTTCTATGAAGTAGAATTTCAACCCCAGAGGCATGGAGAGCTTATGAATGACGTAAGGCTAGCCACACAAGTGACCCTGAAGGAAGAAGGAAAGAAAAGAAAGAAGAGAGAAGTCACACCAGAAGAGGAAGAATCTTTGTTTGAGGTCCCGGAAAATTTTAAGAAATATGAGATAGATGACAGGAGAGTCATGATCAGAATGCCTAAAGGAGAGGCACAATCAGGAGAGGCCTATGATAACAAAGAAACCACCAAGAAAATAGTAGTGGCCCTAGAAGAAGGAGAGGAGAGATGCACGTACATAGGCCATGATCTGACAGAAGAGGAAGAACAAGAGCTAATAGCCTTGCTAAGAGAATACAGAGATGTATTCGCTTGGAGTTACAAGGATTTGAAAGGAGTGGACCCTGACATATGCTCACACACCATCCCCATGACCTCAGATGCCAAACCCTCTAAGCAAAAGCCATATACATATAATGATAATTATGCGGCTAAGATCAAAGAGGAGATAGATAGACTGGTAGAAGCTGGATTCATCTATGAAATTGAGAACACTGAGTGGGTATCCCCCATCGTAGTGGTGCCCAAGAAAAATGGAAAGCTGCATGTATGCATTAACTTAAAGAAGGTTAATGCAGCCACCATTCGTGATAACTATCCGCTTCCTATCACAGAGCATCTCTTAGAAAGAGTGGCAGGCAAGGAAGTGTACAGCTTCCTTGATGGATTTTCGGGCTACAATCAAGTAGCCATAGCTCCTGAAGATCAGCATAAGACAGCTTTTGCTACTGAATGGGGCATATTTGCCTTTAGAGTAATGCCATTTGGGCTTACCAATGCACCCGCTACCTTCCAGAGACTAATGTGCCATGTATTTAAAGAGTTCCTGAGGAAGAACTTAGAAGTCTATGTGGATGATCTTTGTGCTCATTCCAACATTAGACAAACCCATATTCCTGAACTCGGACAAATCTTTGACAAATGCAGAGAGTATCAAGTCTGCCTGAACCCAAAAAAGTGCGTTTTTATGGTCAGGCAAGGCAAGATTTTAGGACACATCGTGTCAAAGAATGGCATATCCACTGATGAAGAGAAAGTGAGAGCCATTGCAGAGCTACCTAGGCCAAAGAATGTCAAGGAAGTACAAGCTTTCATGGGGCATTGTGGTTATTATCGACGGTTTATACACATGTATGCCATCATAGCAAAGCCTCTGTATGGACTTTTGACTAACTTTGAGTGGGCTGATGAGTGTGAGAATTCCTTCAATGAGCTTAAACGGCGATTATGTTCAGCACCAATCTTAACCACACCAGATTGGAATAAGCCTTTCCATGTGCATGTGGATGCGTCCAATTATGCTATTGGGTGTGTACTCGCGCAACCTACTGGTGAAGGTAATATGGATCTTCCAATTGCCTATGCTAGTAGACAATTGAATGCAGCTGAACAAAATTATACCACTACGGAGAGAGAAGGACTAGGCATGGTATATGCAGTTAAAAAGTTTAGACATTATTTGCTTGCAAATAAGTTTAAATTTTTTACTGACCATCAGGCACTGCTATATCTCGTGAACAAGCCATGCAATACAGGTAGATTAGTAAGATGGTTTCTCTTACTAATGGAATACGACTTCGAGGTTGTGGTAAGGAAAGGTAGGACTCACTTGAGAGCAGACCATCTCTCTAGGCTCACATCTGGAGAAGCCCCACAAGGAGTGTCAGATGACCTTCCTGATGCTTACTTGTTTAATTTGGAAGTGGTGCCGCAGTGGGCTAAGCCATTGGTACCAGTATTGACATACGGGCCTAACCATCCAGTAATAAACACGCAGGATAGAGAGGTAGTAAAAGCCCAAAAGTATCACATCATGGCAGGAAGTATGTACAAACACACAGATCAAGGGAACTTGGCTTGTTGTGTGGAAGAGGATGAGTACGCTAAATGGTTGCAATTAGCACATGTAGGTGCATTAGAGCAACACTATTCAAAACAACGAACCCTACAGACACTAAGGAGACTCGGAGTGCATTGGCCAACTATGGAAGCTGATGTCCAAAAGTTGTGCAAGGAATGCCCAATCTGTTGCACTAAACCACCTGTGGAACTCTCTTTATCAAGTGTCCATAGTGCCAGATTGGAGTTAACCACTAGTATCCTTCCTGAGGACGAAAACATTCCCTCCAGACATGACTCTAGTTAGGAAAAGAAGTCTAGAACAAGAAGCCCTAGAGTATTCACTCATTGGTGATAATCTCTACAAGCGTGGTAAGGATGGTTACCTGAGACTATGTGTCCATGAAAGTGAATATGTCAAGGTCTTGGAAACTGCTCACAAAGGTGTAGCAGGAGGACACTTTGGACCAGATCGGGTGACCAAGGCAATACTATTTGCGGGCTTCTGGTGGCCGACCCTTCACATGGATGCACATACCTATGTGAAATGGTGTGATGTCTGTCAGCGAACTCAGTATCCTATACGCAAAGACGAGATGCCACTGAAACCTATGATGGGTGGACGTGCATTCTCTAAGTGGGGAATAGACTTCGTAGGTCCTATTAATCCCCCAGCTAAGGGTTCCCATGCTGAATATATCATTGTTGCCACGGACTATCTAACCAAGTGGGTAGAGATGAAAGCCACAACGAAGAACGGTGCTCAAACAACAGCTAAGTTTTTATTTGAGAATGTGTTCACTAGATACGGGCTACCTATAGAGCTAGTTAGTGACAGAGGCACTCACTTCTTGAATGAAGTTATTGAAAATCTGCTCCAGGAATTCTTGGTAGTACATAAGAAGTCTGCCCCCTATCACCCTCAAGCAAATGGCCAGGCTGAGAGCACCAATAAGATCTTATGCAATGTACTTACGAAATTAGTGAACAATAAACGCTCTGATTGGGACAAACAGCTACACCATGCTGTTTGGGCATATCGAGTGGCCTACAAAACGGTACTCCAAGCCACCCCCTTTCAGATGGTGTTTGGCCAAAATGCAGTGCTACCACTGGACTTCTTAATACCTACATTGAAAGTAGCACAAGAGCATGAATGGACGGGTCATGAACTCTCCTCAAGACTTTTTGACCTTGAACGATTAGGAGAAACAAGACTGAGAGCGGCTGCAGTGATATATGCAGCTAAGAAACGACAGAAGGCATACTTTGATGCCCACGTTAAGGATAAAGGTTTGAAGGCAGGCGACCTAGTACTAGTATACACGTTGAAACAACATGCGAGGAAACTGGAGAAGAGAGGCTACGGACCCATGATCATTAATAGAATCTCAATGAGTGGGGCACTACAGCTAGCCACCTTAGAAGGTGATATTCTTCCGAGCTACATAAGCGGATGCAGGGTCAAGCTGTATCAGGAACCTCTCACAGAGCAAATGCTAAGTCGACTCAATACTGCTAAGAAACGCAAAGAAGAAGAAGAGCGAATTCAAGAAGAAGCCCAAGCAGAAGCCTTAGAGCGCATACGGAGAATGAAATTAAGAAGACAAGGTAGAGAGCAACCTGTGCCAGATGCATATGCAGATCAAGGATATCACGTGGCTATGTGTGAAGTTTCAGGTATCAGCTCCCATAGGATAATTGATCAACGTCCTTTTATGACCTTAGATATAGGACAAGGAAAGGGTGCAAGGACTGTAAGAGCCTTGATTGACTCAGGTGCAGCCACTAGTGCTGTTAAATTGTCTTACTGTCAAAAGTTGAAATTAACCGTCAATCCTATTGAAGCATATCTCATAGGATTGGGAGGTGTGGAAACCCCTTGCATGGGCGAGGTGGAACTTCCCCTCTATATTCAAGACGAAGTAATGACAGTCAAAGTACTAGTGTGTCAAGATGAGGACCTCACTGAGCCTCTTGTCTTGGGTCAGGACTGGATCTATGATCATGCGGTCAACCTAAACCTAAGAAGTGGACTTCTTCAGGTATGGGTAAATCATAGTCGAATTACAGTTGAATTGGAAAATGAGGCACTCAATGAACTAGGTAAGGCACGAACTCCTGGTCCTTCCAGGGGTGCACATGAAGTTGACAATGTTATTTTTGTCCAAAAATGTATGATGCAGAAAGAGGATTGTCTCAACAACGGAGTCAAGGATAAGACGGTACTCCCTTCTTTTCCAAAGGCCAGAAGGATGCAGCAGCCAACGACAGATCAAATACACAAGAAGCAGAACACTACCTATACTAGAGGCCAAAAAAAGGAGCAAAGCAGATTGTTTCAGCCGATGAAACAAGTATGGAGGCGAAAAGGCGAACACCCTATCCCTACCAGGCCAACACCACGGCCAAAACCTTTTATTATTAATCAACAACACGACACTAATAAGAAGTCCTTCATAAATTCTTCTGCGAAAGTGAAGTCTATTTGGGTACCCAAGAAGTCAATGAAGGCCAGCCCACAATCACGACAAATCTGGGTGCCTAAGGCTTGCTTGTGGGCTCAAATAGCTACACCAAGGCCAAACCCTGTACAACATGTTTCACTCACGCGAACATCTGAGGCCCAGTCTTACACATCACGCACTAACACATATTCTTCCATGGGCACAAGTAGAATCACTGGTGAATGGGTCCCTAAAAAGCCCCATTTTTCAAGTAAATACCCTATCACACTCTCCAGAGCCTCCACAAAGTCAAAATCAAAAACTATCCATTGCATTTGGCAACCTAAAACTTGTAATAAACCCCTGGACCCCAATTGTAAATCCATGTCCACCTACTAACTACTTCACTCTCACACCACATCATTCCGCTTAGCTCTTAGGTCTACCCAATTCCTAACTACACACACAAGCACCGAGCACTTACTGACCCCCTAAGCTCTCCCGAACCTCATGTTAATGTTGTAACAGGGGACACAATGTCATTTTTGTATCCATTGCAATGTTAACATTTATTCATATATTCTCACAGAACCAGCTGCGAAGTTTTCAACATGGCTGAAGCGACAGGAACTAGTTCTCAAACAGAAACGAGCCAGCAAGTGGTGGACTTAGACAGCTTACCCGTTTTGCCGGAGACAAATGAAAAACTAGAAGAATTGCAGGCCATCAAAATCATACCTATTGCGGACCCTTTCAGTGGCCATACCATGCCTGTAGGAAAAGCTTCCCACTGGTTTAGTGAAGTGGCAGGACCCTTGGGAGAAGGAACATACCTATGGGAATCAGAGTTGGACTTCAATGGGAAGCAACATAAATACCATTTCTTTACAAGAGAATTCGAGAAGTTACAAAATGCAGAAGGTCTACGTTCGATATGGGAGAAGGCAGGATTGGATGCATATTTCAGTGCACGGCTTCCAAAGCCTGACTTCATGCGATGCTACTATCTCATCAACACCTTGACTCCAAACAAGAACCCAAAAGGTGCAAGCTCATTTGTGATTCCATCTCTGAAAAAGGGGAATGAGCTCAAGAGGTTCATGCTATCAAACAACTTGGTGAGAGAGGCCCTAGATATGCGCGGAATGCATATTCCTACAGAGAAGGAAACCCAAGTGCCGGATTACATGAAGAATCGAAGCCTCACCAAACTCAAGGACATGGTGTCCAGGACGCCTAATATTGCAATACACCTTCGCATGTGCATGCAACACTTTGCTTTTCCTGCACAAGATAGATTCACCATGCTGCCCAAAAAGATTTGGTTTAGTTTGTATCTGGCAGAGACACAGAGCCTCACCATCAACTTACCCCACTGGATAATTGATCAGATACACCTGGCTCACAAACGATGGCCGCGGAAACAGGTTTTATATGGATGCTGTGCTCTCACGAGAATAATTTATAGGTGTTTGGCTTATGACATCCCTCTTCAATGGGCCCTAATGTGGAATCGTGTAGAGCAGTTTAGAGGCAGGACATCCACTGGACCCCCTTCTAAGAAGATGAGAGGCACTGTCCAAGTCCCATGTGCTCAACCACGTGGAGCCACCCTAACACCAGACATCACCCCTCCACCCCGAAGAGTCCGACCATTCACACTCCGACTTCCAAGACGCAGCACCGATGGGCCTAACTTGATATTTCCTCCAGTCCCAACAGATCTTGAATTTCCTAGTGGTGCACCTTTGGAAGAACTCACAAATGAAGACTTCAAACAATTATTACAAGATGTAAAGCTGGAGGCAGGTGAGGCACAACAAGTGGAGAACGTGCAAACGCAGGCAACAACCTCCCAAGCACCTGTCACCACAGTTGAAGTGGATGAAGAGGATGATGAAGATGAAGAACAGGAGGAAGATGAGGAGGATTATGATCAAGAGCACCATGATGAGCAACAAGAAGTGCCAGAACTTGTAGGTGCACCTGCATATACAGCTCAACTACAAAGGTTATACGACACAATCAAAGCAGTACAAGAAAGGCATCAACTCTCTCTTGTATCAGGTCAAGCTTTAATGCAAGAAATGCTATCAGATGATGGGGTGGATCAACATTTCATTGACACCCTCAAATTAGTGTCAGAATCTTTAGGAGTTCCAGAGGCTGTCCACACAGTAGTCCGCCAGCCCGTGAGGTATGACAAACGCAGAGTTGACACATTACCACGAGCAGGTAAGACTATCAGGATAAGATACATGGAACCGACACGCCAATAGAGCGAGAAAGGCTAATTCCAGAGCCTATGAAGCGTGGGGATGTTACCAAATGGGAAGACATTTCAGCGATCACACCTGAGCTATCAAAACCATTATGGATATGAATGCAACACTTTGCATTCCTAGCTCACGATCAATTCACCATGCCCCATTAGCGCATTTGGTTTGGACTATATCTATCATGTATTGGACCCTAGACAGTTGATCTGGCAAGTTGGATTATTGATCAATTGTATTTAGCGGAGCATAGATGGGAAAGGAAAAAGATCATCCATGGATGTTGTGCTCTCACGAGGATTGTATATATGTGTTTGGCCTACTATTTACCAATAGAGCGTGCAATGACAAGTGAAGAGTTGAAGGTGTTTAAAGGGACTGCCAAGAAAGCCAGAAAGTCTAGCAAGGGATGAGCAGGCAAGTGCATGCAAGACTCTATCCCGTGCCTACAAGTTCCAGAGTCCCCATCCCCTCAACCATCTCCAGAACAATCACCTACGGAAGCCCCTACAAGTGTACAACCTATTCGCATATGATTGTCATGACCTATTACAGAAGGCACTACTAGTGCAATTACTTCCCAGGCAACATTAGTTGAGGAACCTACCACCACTGCAGCAGAAGTTCCCACCACTATTGGTGCGGAAGCATTCTCTTTTCTAATACCCAACCTGGAAGCAAAACAACTGGATACAACTTTCGATTTTGAAATTCCAGATGCTTTTTCAAATGAATTTCAGTTTTCTGAAGGCCAAATTTTCTCTCAAGAATATGAACGACCAAGCTACCCTACCACTCCTCCAGATCAATAGCAAGGACAAGTAGTATCCAGCTCAAAAGAAGAGAGAACAGAAATAGATGATGATGACGGCGATGATGAAGCTAGTCAAGGAAGCCAGGGATCTCGAGAGCATGAACAAACTGACACTCAGGAACAACAAACCGACACCCAGGGTGACACAAGCATGTACAAAGATGAAATGTTTGAAGTAGCGGCATACACCTTGGCAATCAAGAAGTTATATCGCACCATGGAAAAAGTTTGGGCACGTAAGAAGCTATCCGAGGAAGAAAGCCAAGTGCTTATAGAATAGGAACTCGTCACAGGAAGCTTTGAGGAAGCGTACATCAAAGGCTTTGGAGACCTAGTTAAGTCCATAGGCACTAATGAAGCGTTATGGTATTTGCAACAAAAGCCACTACCGCAGTTTGACCCACGCCGCGTTCGATTATTATCCAAACGAGGTCAATACATTCGTGTACCAATAGATGGCCAATCTTCAGAACAGGCCAGGGAAGCCCTTCTAATCCCTGACGAATCTTTGGCAGTGGAAGCAATTATCATCGACTCCCCGCCAGACACTACTACTGTACATACCTCCATGGTTACTGAAGTACCCACCACTCCTCTTTCACATCCCATCCCTCCAGCCTCTCCCAGACCATCCACATTTTTCGACAGCGCAGTAGCCAAAGCTTTTGTTGCCTCCATCCATCCCATACTTCCCGCACCCACCCAACCTAGCCTCCCACCAAGGACGTCCACCATTCTATCCAATCCATTTCTCCATCCATCCTTCCCTTCATTTTCTACCCCACCACGACACCTATTCGTGTTTCTCCCTCCATTAACATTCTCCCCCGTCTCACCTCCCCGACCCACCATATTTCCGCTTTCCCCTTTCCACCAAGTAGTACAAGAGACCCCATTTGTAAACTACTCTACCACTTTTGTAAATCCTATTTTCACACCCACACACAGACCTACTATCACTCAACTATTCACAGTCACTGCACTTGACACCACATCCAGTGACATGGATATATCACCACCCACTGCACCACCACTCACTTCATTCATGGCACAACCATATTTAGGCACCTCATTTTTTTCCACAATCACCACTGCATCCACTTTCCCATCCCCATTCCCCCTTCCCCTTGCATCAACACCCACCGCATCTTCACTTAGCACACCATTAATATTATCACCCACTATAGACACTACATTTCATCAGATGTTCACATGCATGACACAAGTAAGGGATGAGTTTGCATCTTTTGGAACTAATTATCAGACGCTGCAGCAAACAACGAATGATTTATAGTCGCAGCTCAATTCAGTGTCAATCAAGAATGCCTCACTGAACACCCGCTACCAAGAGCTACGCGAGGCGTATCACAAACTCAAACTCGAAGGTGAACAAAAGACCAAAGAGGCCATCACAGATATCGATAACTTGTTAAGGGCCCAAACTATTCGCAATGCAATGATAACGAGAAACATGGGATTGCTTAGACGTCACTTGGCAGCACTGAAAGAAGAGAACGTAACGTCTCCAGGAACAGAACAGAGAGAATTAGAAGCTACTCTAGATCAACTGGACGAACCCTTGAGTCCCAGCCATTTCAAAGCTGTTCACTTCAGAGTCTATGAAGATGTAATTAGAAGATCACGTCAGATTACTCGAAGAATATGACACCATGAACGAGGAATATCAGAAGCTAAAAGAAGATCACAAACTGCTCCAATTAAGAGCACCTGTACAGCAAGCACTACCAGCTCGTGCGGACCCTTCCCCTAAGATCATAGAGAAACTCAACGCTCTATGGGCCCAGGTAGTAACTTTTCAAACACGGATAACAGCATATGAAGCACCCCCTAGGCCAGACTCCCCACCGGAACTACCAGCAGAGGAAGAAACAGTGACTATCCCGATGGAGGATACTTTTGAAGAAGCATATGAACCCCAACCCATCCCAGGCAGACGAGTCATGGCCGAAGGCCAGACGACCTTTGAACTTCCTACTCCCGCATGGATGAAGATGATTGAAGAACTTGGAAGAACACACTCAGCACGGGTAGAGGTGCAGTTACACGCAATGGTAATGATCGAAGAACGAATTTTGCAATCTCCTTACTTTGCTCACTTGGCCCCTCGCACATATATATCAGCGCATGAGCTCCAATACAAGCCATATTTTATGTTAATGGCAGAATACCAGCTGGCAATCGAGAAGGAAACAGACAAGAAACCCTCTCATGCTACTCAGTTTGAGCCTGACGATTTACCACTAGATGCACAGCGAGGCAAAATCTATCAACCAACTTGGTGCCAGGATTTATTACAGGAGTATATCCCGAGATGATGAGCACATGGGTCAAGGCACCTCTGCACTTAAAGTATAACCAATGTTGGGGACCCATGTCAAGACGTCGCTCTTGGAAGGCATTTGCAATTAAAGTACAGAACAACAAGCAATGCCAGGATTGGTTGAATTATCCGTACTTCACACCACCCTGCGGACCACCGACAGTTGGATACATGATGGTGACAATTCACCACTGGCTCCCTCGCTTATGACAAATGGATGATGTAGTAGCACATATGACTGTCAAAATCTTTGACATGATGCAGATTGTATTCAAAGTCTTCTGACGCATCAAGGCACCACATGTGAACACCTGGGGTTTTGAGCATGGCAATCAAGATTTAGCTTATGACATGAGTACAACACCATCACTCCCGGTGTGTTATGCCTGGCACTATAGAATCAAATACTTACCAGCATGCTATAAGATGACCTTCGAAGAAATGTTCACTACAGGTTTTTGGGAATATCATTCACAAGTGTTCATCAGCAGGCCTACACATCTACTCCAATTATTTGCCTATGAACAGATGGTATATTCCATGCTCTATCAACTCCTGCCATCAGATGAACCACAACCCATAGATTGGGAGAAACTCAAGGCAGATCTGGCCCAAGGAATTCGCATATCAGAGCACACGCTCGCTCAAGATCTCCTATAGATTATATCCGATAGACCCCACAACAAGGTTCTGTCGAAGACGACAGAAGCGAGAGGGAGGATGGAGTAGCCATAGGCATAGACGACGTGGAAGCATGTGAAGAGGGAGCACAACAAAGTAGCCAGTAGCCAGTCGGATTATTTTTTCAAAAAAATATATTTTAAAGTACTTTTTCAAATACTCAACAGTGATTTTCATCACTTTTGTACCATATCTAACATAGAAATACCCCTTTTGTAATTTGTAGCTCCATTTTGTGCAAGCCGAGGAGACCTCGAGCTTGAGGAGCTTAGGTAGAACAAGCCTATCAATTTTGGTCATTTTTAGATCTCGTTTACCCTTTCAAATAGCACCGAGAACCTATTTTTTAACTATGCCGATCACTAGATGTGAAACCGGTCAAAACTAGTCTAGAATCTATAAAAAGAGCTAGAGAGCTCATTTTTGAGGTTAGCTTGTGTGAGTAGAGAAGAGCCTAGAGCTATTTTGACTTGTAATTGTGATCTTGAGCAATAGAGTCTAACTTCCTATCTGCCATTGTATCTTGCTTGTCTCTTCATTGTGTTTGTGCATGTGTGTGTGCATCTCTATGCTTCTCACCTTCACTCTCACTACATCTCACGTTCACAATCTTCATATCACTCCTATCTCTTCTGCGGATCGACATTAAGGAGGTGGAGCTTCTTAACGTGGTTCTCACCATTGTGCTAGAGCAACACCTAGCATCGAGTTTGAGCTGATAAGTTCTAATTTCATTCTCTAAGTTCTATCTACTGTTGAATCTCCTTGAGAACATGCAGTTTGTGAAGCAAATCAATGTGTGACATTGAATTTTAATGTAAAATCGATGGCTAGCATCGAATCCCACATGAAAGTGGTTTTCTTGATATCTGTGTTCACGGGGGTATTTCAAGTGCTAAAAAAGTGGCTGAGAACACACCAATTTGATGCCTAGCATTGAATTCTTGTTGAACGTCGAGGCTAAGTTGAAAACTTTTATTTTTAGAGAGGCACTTTTACTAAACCATGTAAGATTTCTAGTTTTGGTGGCTCATATAGGGTCATCTTGGGAAGACCATAACTTGGTGTGTAATGCAATGTTTTTAGCAAATAATAGCTTATTGGAAAGCTCTTCTTTTCTACTTTCATAGACCAAAAGATCTTGGCAAAATAAAATTTGTGCTAAGAGAAATAAGCAAAAAATTGAAGCTATGTCATTTTAGTGACTAGAATTTTTTGTAGAAAAGTTCTCAGTTTAAGCAACCGTTTCTCAAAGTTTGGAGAAGCATTGAATTAATGGTGACCATAGACCTTGTCTAGTGTCCGATTAATTCATTTCTTGTGATGTTTCATACATCAACAAGTGGTATCAAAGCAAAAAGTTTCTAAAGAGTAGAAGGCGTTGTTGCAGAGTTTGTGGCAAAAGGAGGGTAGGAAAGGGTACAAGTGTATTTTTCATTACATATTGTGCTTTCATCTAAAGCAAAGGAAATTAACTATATTAAGATCCATCAAAGAACATAAGGTGCTTATGCACAAGTATTGGGCATGCGAATATACTCCAAACTCAGTAATCCACCTTTTAGGGAAAGAAGTTCTAGATTCTCTAGCTTTAAATCGGTGGTACAAACTACTCTTGTGTTATCAATGACAACAGCAGATGAACGAGTAATTTAATGCTCATCTTGAAAATAAAAACTTAACATAGAGAAGCAATTTTAGAATGGAATTAACTTCAAATTTAGGGAGGCTTCCAAATTTATGAGTCGAAGTGTACTAACTTGTAATTCAAAAGATCTTCAATTCATAATCCCAACAAGTCGCATCTCTCTTCATCTTTCCAAAGTTCCCAGCACAATGAGAATGGCCAAAAGCTTCCATTTAGTTTCTCTTGGTATGATGCACGAGGAAAATATTTACTGGATTCAAAATATGCATGCGCAAAAGTACTCAGATCCTTCAGTTTCTATCGTATACGTCATGATATAATATTATAGCTGAATTCTAGTTGTTCAGGATTTAAACAGAAGCTGATGATTGGTGTTGAAAAGCGATTCAGAGCACATCAACTATTTCTTCAGCGTTTCGTTTTTTTTTACAATTCAAATATATCAACGCAACATAACTTCATCAGGTCTTGTCATTGTTAGAACAGTGAAGCCAAATAAAACTTGAGTAAAGCTTTAAGTCCAGCGTCATATAGATTCTTAATTAAATGAATTAAACATGTCCAGAGATTAATAATCACAAACGATTTTGGGAAACGAGGTCCTGTACAAACATAATGAAATGGTTCACCAATTTTTAATTCAAGTGTTGTCATATCAGCATCAGAAGATGAATCTCTCAGAGATTATATCATTAGAGTATATCAACTTGATGACATGAACATCGTTTACAGTAGATCATTATTGACGTTGGCAAATGAACAGTCAAAAAGATAAGCAAATAAGAGTTCAGAGAATAAGGGAAAAAAAAGAAAACATCGGTGAGCAAAGTCTTAAGAATACCGAGTTTCACGTCAGCAGATGTAGTGTATCAGATAAATTCTTTGTGCCCTGTCAAACCATTTTCACCTTCAGAGTCTGATCAAGCTTATTCTTATGATTCTCCTCATCATGACTTTCGTGGAAGAAGATAGCCACATACTAGGTACAGGCAGCTCTGATTTTAGACACTCTCCATACGCATGTGCACCCTTTTAATTCCAGTGAGAAGGCAGAGCGAGAATGCATTTGAGATGCAACTTCCCTTGCATCCAAGCATACGTAGCCACAGAAATACTGCCCATCTAAAGCACAAAAAAAAAGACTCCCCTCCTGTCGAATTCTTCCGCTCCTCTTGTACGTGGCCTGCTGGTGTCCTCCTCTCTCACTGCACATGTCTTTTCCTCTATTCCCTTCTGAGCCTCCTCAGTTCCCAACATCAGTGCAGTGGGGCACAATTCCCCCCAAATAGCAAGAACGTACCTTTCTTTACATCTCCAGTGGAGCCTAGGATAGGAGCAACCCCCCCTTCTTCTCGAAGCCTTCCGCCACTACTGATCCCTACGATTCTCGTTCCATCTAACCTTGTACTAATCATCTGAATCCTTAAAGCCAAATAGAGCATCTTCCAATTCAGGAATCTCATCGATCAACTTCATTGCAAGTTCTCGTGGAAAAGTTTGCAGGCAATTTTTGCTGCATAGATCGGAAGGACAAGATCCAGAGAAAAATAGAAATAAAGATGTAAGGGTCCCATATGTTGGTTGTAGATAGGAGATCACAATGATTATTGGCTCAGGTTTAAATCACGACCACATCCACCCCCTCTCAACCTGTGCATCCTCTGGATGCACCACATCAATCTTCATTCTTGCATCTGCAAGAATTTTGCACATCCAAAGGAAATAAGAAGAATCAATTGCATGGGCATACAAAGTCATTGTGTCTATGCACGACCATGTAATGGGCCCTATTTATGCATACTTTACATGCATCGACAAATATCATGGTGCAAAGAAAAGGTATGAGGCATTTGATGTCGAGGTATTCTCCCTCAAACTCGAAATCAAGCATAATTCATTTAATGCGCAATTGGATGTGTGCCTATAGGCTTCAAATTTTTGTGCACATGCATATTCATGCATGCATACTTTAGATGCAACATTCACAATCATGGTGCAAGCATGGAAATACTTTTTACGAATTCTAAGCAAAGATCCTCACAACTCATAATTTTTCTCACAGGGCTAGTTACACTCTTCATTCAACTCCATTCATTGTTTGATTCTACTCTTATTCATGATATTTACAAATAAGTTTCAAGTGCAAATGAACGTGCACCTACTGGAATCAAAGCATATGCTTTTCTTTTTAACTTAAAATATGCATACTTTATGTGCAATGCAACTCGAAATTGGTGCAAAGAAAAGATTAGGGTTAACGGGAGAACTAAGAAAAAATACAAGGCTTTCTGATCTTCACTTCACTTCGCATTTCCATCTCCTTCCTTCGATCTTCTCCTACATTCAAACACTGAACACGTGATAAGAAATATCGATCCATCAAAATACTCATATGTACACATGCAATCCATAATAACACTTCACAAATATCTATTTTTAATACGGTATGTATAGATGATTCAAAAATTGTTGCTCTTCTTACAATCCTTTCGAATTCTCGATTCGCAATCGGCTCCAAATCTTCACATGTACTCATAAAATCAGAAAACACATCAGTAGCATCATATTTAAAGAGATTATTTGAAAAAAAATCATCTACTTGAATACTACACACACTTACTTCTTCTACTTATTATATATTTATTTATTTATTTACGTATTTGTTCATTTATTTATATATTTATTTATTTGTTTCCTTATTTATATATTTATGTATTTTATTTATTTATTTATTTATTTATTTTATTTATCTTTTTGTTTGTTTATTTATTTATTTATTTATTTATTTATTTATTTATGTTTTTATTTATTTATTCATGTATTTACTTGTATTTATTTGTTTATTTATTTCATTCATTTATTTATTTCTTTATTTATTTATGCATTTATATATCTATTTATTTATTTATTTATTTTATATTTACTTTTATCCATCCAAAGAAACCAAAACATAATTATTGAGTATTTACATACTTATATTTACAAAAGTCACCTTTGAATTTCTTGTAAATTCAAGAAATTCCTTTCCAATACATTTTCACAAATAAATGCTCTCCAAAGAAGCTATGTTTGAAAACGAGCCATCTTTGAATCGCATCAATCAAGGTTGCATTCATAAATACTGTAAACATGTACACAAGCCACCTTATTTGCTTGTCTACCTCTTGCTGGCTTGTCTGGTGTATGCAATTCTTAGCAAATTTGGAAATCCATGCTTCACGTACCTAAATGTAGGTATCTTTATTTGTGATTCTTTCAAATTCACTAGATGCAGAATCAAAATATGAGGTTTCAAAATTAAACATGTTTGGTTTATCATCAGAACGTTCTTGCAAACACACATTTTCTTCTATTTTACGTTTGACATCATTTGAAGGACTTTCATCCTTCTCATCATCTTCTTTTATATTCCCATCTTTATTAGAATGGGATTCTTGAATTGATTCAATTGGATCCCACTTCAAATGGATATGTTCACCGAATTCAAACAATGATCCATATTCATCTTTGCAATCTTCAGTGAGATTGTTTCCTTCTACCCGAGTTTTGGAGATTATGAGGCCTACTTCTACTTCTAATCTATCCAGGAACTCTGCATCACTATCTTTTCATGCTCCAAAACTATTCCTCCTTTAATACGAAGGGAATCCATATCTTCATAATCAAGAAAGCTTTCATCTTCAGTGTCACTAGAATCTTGCATATTGAGGTCAAACTCATCACAATTTGAACTCCCTCTAGGATTATGCATATAGTTTGAAGGAAACTCAAGTTCTTTATTTGCAATGCCATCAAAAAATCCTACATTCATCTCCATGGATTCTTTTTCGTTTTCTTCAAAAGATGAACTTAGGACATATTCTTCATACACTTCATCAGTTATTGATTCTTGCTCGAATGTCTCATCATATACGAGCACTTCAGTACCTAAGCTTGATTCAATTAGATTTTAATTCATTTGATAGTTTTCAGAGTCATTTGAATCAATCTTCTCACAATCATTCTCCTTAGGTAGCATGTTATCATGAAATTTTTCATACACTTCAATAAGTGCTACTTCCATCTCTTCATGCACAGTTTCTTCAGTGCATGGACTCAACTCACCATAATCATCTTTGACATTCATAACAGTATTTAGAAGATCAATTAGTGGTGATTTCTCATCCTCCTCATGATCATTCATATCTCCCTTTTCATGGAGTGTAATGTCATTTACATGCATATCATTATACTGAGGCTCAATCAGCAACTCATAATTTCTTGCATGAATAGGTACATACTCTTCTGCCTCTGAATGCTCATTCAATGTAGCATCACTCAAGAGTTTTGTATAATCTTTATCTTTATTTGGTCTTCCCATAGACTTAGCATCATGTTTATCAGCATTTGCATACATATCACTATCTAGAAGACTCTTGATTTGTATGTCCTCCCAATTAGCATCATGCTCGCTTGGAGTCTCTTCACACAATTCAGTTATTGGATCATTCATTGTATTTGAGTCAAATACTTGAATATCACTATCAACTAGCATCGAATCACACCCCAAATCTCGTTTAGCATCATCGCTTGATGATGCATCTAGAGCTTGATCTTTAGATAGATATATTAGATTTTCTTCTTGTACTTCGTCTTTTATCACCATTTGGTCACCATTAAGCCTTGTAGATTCCTCTAACTCTTTATTTATATCTTGGATTATTTCTAAATTTATTTTTTTATCCTCCAATGGATGTGAGGGGTTTAGGAGCACAAGTGAAGCCTCATCATGATTTTTTGTTGGCTTTTGTTGATTTTTTATTTGGTTTATATTTGGTTTTTGTCTGATTTGGTTTTGATCGGCTTCCACATGCCCCTTCACTCCTTCCATCATCAGAGTTTGTGCATATATAGCACTTGAAGATGTAATCATTGTTGAGAAGCCTACAGGCTCTTGACACTTTGTAACATTAGAGGTCATATCGATAGTACTTTTAGAGTTTTCTTGATAGCACTTATCATTAGCATGTATATCAAGCTCATGCATATTTGTTTTATGTCGAAGTGGGGTCTCTGTAACTTGATGGACTTGAACGTTATTCACAAGTGGTAAGATACTTGGAGTTTGAGTACCATCTTTATCTTCAGGAAGATCAATTCTCCAATCATTTTGAAGTTTTTCAATCATTTGCTGCTTTCTCTTGTTACAACATCATGAACGAGTGCCCAATCCTCTCTAAGCCTCGATTCTGAGTCTAGATCTTGCACAAACTAAATTAGTTCCTCTCGGTCTCTAACATCTATTGCCTGTAGGAATAAGAATGCATTATACAGCTCTTGTCATACTTGGACATATCTTCAAATTGCTTCTCCAACTCTTTTTTAACTTCTAGGATCGATTGGTCTTTGGGCATATGAACCCATCTCAGAAAGGACTTGCAAGTCACTTTATCAAGGTCCTCTAGCATAAACTCCCTAAGGTATTGCTTTGTATCAAGACCATGTCCTTTAATTTATTTGCATTATTTGGGCTTGTATGCCATATCCTGACACATAGATAAAGTTTTTGCATAATTCTTTTTCCTTCATCGGAGTCAAACCGACACCTAGGTACTTCGACTCGAGTTTGTACTCTTTACAGAACCTAGATATGTTCTTCCCACTGAAAAATCCACACCGCTTGATTAATCGATCATTATGCGATTGGATAGATTTTTGTCATCTATCCTCTTCTTGAAAGCGGATGAATCGAGCTATGAGGTCTTCCATTTTTAATATTTTCTAGACTCTACATCTATAGCTCTAAATCTATTCACCCCCTTCTTTCACATCGGGTTCACCAGGTATGTCGCGAACTTCGTGGCAAAAGGAGGGTAGGAAAGGGTACAAGTGTATTTTTCATTACATATTGTGTTTTCATCTAAAGCAAAGGAAAGTACCTATATTAAGATCCATCAAAGAACATAAGGTGCTTATGCACAAGTATTGGGCATGCGAATGTACTCCAAACTCAGTAATCCACTTTTTAGGGAAAGAAGTTCTAGATTCTCTAGCTTTAAATCGGTGGTACAAACTACTCTTGTGTTATCAATGACAACAGCAGATGAACGAGTAATTTAATGCTCATCTTGAAAATAAAGACTTAACATAGAGACTTAACATAGAGAAGCAATTTTAGAATGGAATTAACTTCAAATTTAGGGAGGCTTCCAAATTTATGAGTAGAAGTGTACTAACTTGTAATTCAAAAGATCTTCAATTCATAATCCCAACAAGTCGCATCTCTTTTCATCTTTCCAAAGTTCCCAACACAATGAGAATGGCGAAAAGCTTCCATTTATTTTCTCTTGGTATGATGCACGAGGCAAAGATTTACTGGATTCAAAATATGCATGCACAAAAGTACGCAGATCCTTCAGTTTCTATCGTATACGTCATGACATAATATATTCTAGTTGTTCATGCAAATGAAATAAGAGGATCGCATGTACCTAAAACTTTGAAGACCGTTCAGCTCATGACCTGTTCATATACCAATATGCTTTCTTTATGTACACTTGGTTAATACCGAACCTCAAAGGTGCAGACTTTGCGTTATAAACACCTGTAGACTGTTGAGATATCAAGCTCAACATGTGATGATCGAGGGTGACACGTACCAGTTTTTCGTTTCTCTGACATGTATAGTGGTCACGCCGATATATGTCAGGGATACTTCATTGAGCTTTATTAGGTTTATCTACCGAGAGTGATGGCACATTTTTTTCTTGCCAGCTCACTCATCCGCAGACATTAGGTTTTTCCTTATGTACTCATCTTTATATATTGCACTTGTTGTATTCTTGTTTTTAGGTCATTCTTGTACATTCCTTTTATGTAATAGAAGAAGAAGAAGAAGATAATTCTTCCTTGCCTCAATCTGTGTGTGTGCTTCTCCTTGAGAGTGAGAGTGTGTGTGTGAGCTCTCTTCCTTATCTCCTTCCTTGTGACATGGTATCAGATCCAACGTGGTTGTAGAGAGCTTGTGGAGAAGGCGACGGTGAAGACTACATGCAAGGCATGGAGAAATTGTGATTTCACAAATGGCCTCCATTTGTTATGAAAATGGGCATGAAGATAGATGACCTCAAAATATTTTTGAGTGTTATCTCTTTATGGTCACTCGTTTTTGTCAGATCGAAGTTTCGGAGCCATTTGGACCTCCGTTTCAAGCCCGCAAGGTGGGGCTACAAAAAAACCAGGTCAGTTTCAGAAACTATAACTTGCGTTGTGTTACTCGACACTCATATATTCGAGATCCAGATTTTCCAGTGATTCTGTGTACTATTGATACACGAAAACTGTGTTTTTTTTGGATCGAACTATCACGTCATAGTGCAACAGTGTTCAAGCAAAAGTGTTGCTTGTAGTGTTTTGTAGTGTTGTGAATTGTTGCAGAAATGGAAAACGCAGATGGAATGAGTCATCTTATGAGCGATACGCTAGACAAGAACAACTTCCATGCTTGGAGATTTAGAATGATGAATTTCTTGATGGGAAAAGGCTACTAGAAGTACATCCAAGGAGAGAATGAAAATACTCCGCAGTTACCAGAAAGGAATCGGACTGCAGACCAGTTAAGAGCATATGAGGAATGAATCAAGCAGCACGAAAGGTAATGTATTGTCTATCTGTTAGCATACAAGATAGCATGATTGGACACATACATGATGCTAAGACTCCAAAAGAGGCTTGGAACAGTTTGGTCACTTTGTATGAGACTAATACAAAGGCACGAAAATTGCAACTCAAGAACGAGCTGCATACACTGGAAAAGAAGAGCATGTCGGTAAGTGAGTACACTCTAAAAATCAAAAGCATATGTGAGTCACTTGCATCTATTGGGGCGAATGTAGATGATGATGATAAGGTGGAAGTGTGCCTTCGTGGTTTAGGAGCTGCATATAAGCAGTTCGGAACCTCCATACAGACCAGGGAAAATATTCCAAATTTTGATGATCTGGTATCTATGCTGATTATTGAAGAAAAGAATCTTGGTGAGGATTCAAACTCCCAAGGAAAGCCCAGTTCTGAGCAGGTATTCTACTCTGGTAGAGGAAGAGGTAGAGGTAGAGGTTTTGGAAGTGGAAGAGGAAACAATAACTAAGACCAAGGTGAACAACATAATCATGTAGGAGGAAGAGGATAGTTTTGAGGCAGGGGGAGCCAAAGAGGTCACAAAAATTTCCAAAGAAATGATTCACGTAATGATAGTAAAGGATGCTGGAATTGTGGTAAACCTGGACACTTCGAACGTGATTGCAGGTTGAAGAATCAAAATAATAAAAGGCAGCAAAACAACTATGCATCCACAAGTGCAGATGATTCTGAGAAGCTGTTTATGGTTCAACATCACATGATGAATAGGATGTCTGCTGGTGTTTCAAAATCGAATGATAATGTCTAGTATGTTGATTCAGGTGCTTCAAATCACATGACCAGTCATGCAGAATGGTTTAATAGTTTGCAAAAAATGCCAGTTCTTGGATATATTAAAACAGGTGATGATACATCGCATCCTATTGAGCATACAGGAAACATAGCATTGTCTATGGAGGATGGGAAGGTAAAACATCTTGCTGATGTGTTGCATGTTCCAAATATAACAAAGAATCTGGTTTTTGTTGGACAAATGGTTGACTAGGGATTACAAGTCAGGTTCAATGCTGATGGATTATATGTAGACGAGTACAAGCAGGATGGACGATTGGTTGCCAAAGGAAACAAAGTGGGTAGGATGTTCACCTTAAATGTGAAGATTCCTGAAATGAATGCAGCCATGTTTGCAAAAGGTGTAGGAGTTATTGCAGATATAGAGATATGGCACAAACCGATTGGACATGCAAACTTGCAAAGGCTCAAACTGATGTAGTCAAAGGAGATTGTCCATGGACTACCAAATTTCAAAGTTGCAAAAATGCAAAAGGTATGTGCAGCATGTCAATTTGGTAAACAGTCAAGAGCATCATTTCCACATGACAAGCATGTTAGTGAGAATGTACTAGAAGTAGTACATACAGATGTTTGGGGTCCAGCAAAGACCACATCTATGCGCGGTTGCAGGTTTTATGTTACTTTCATTGATGACCATACATGAAAAGTATGGGTATATTTCATGAAAGAGAAGAGTGAGGTGTTCACTCACCTCTAGAATTTTAAAGCTATGGTGGAAAAGCAGATAGGGAAGTACATTCAGACATTAAGATCTGATGGAGGAGGTGAATACATGTCAAATGAGTTCAACAGTTTTCTAAAAAATCATGCAATTCAAATATATCAACGCAACATAACTTCATTAGGTCTTGTCATTGTTAGAACAGTGAAGCCAAATAAAACTTGAGTTAAGCTTTTAGGTCCAGCGTCATACAGATTCTTTAATTAAATGAATTAAACATGTCTAGAGATTAATGATCACAAACGATTTTGGGAAACTAGGTCCTGTACAAACATAACAAAATGGTTCACTAGTTTTTAATTCAAGTGTTGTCATATCAACATCAAAAGATGAATCTATTAGAGATTATATCATTAGAGTATATCAACTTGATGACATGAACATCTTTTACAGTAGATCATTATTGACATTGGCAAATGAACAGTAAAAAAGATAAGCAGATAAGAGTTCAAAGAATAAAGGAAAAAAAAAAAAGAAAACATCGATGAGCAAAGTCTCAAGAATACCGAGTTTCACGTCAGCAAATGCAGTGGATCAGATAAATTCTTCGTGCTCTGTCAGACCATTTTCACCTTCGGAGTCTCATCAAGCTTATTCTTATGATTCTCCTCATCATGAATTTCGTGGAAGAAGATAGCCACATACTGGGTACAGGCAGCTCTGATTTTAGACACTCTCCATATGCATGTGCACCCTTTTAATTTCTGTGAGAAGGCAGAGCGAGAATGCATTCGAGATGCAGCTTCCCTTGCATCCAAGCATACGTAGCCACAGAAATACTACCCATCTGAAGCATGAAAAAAAAGATTCCCCTCCTATCGAATTCTTCCACTCCTCTTGTACGTAGCCTGCTGGTGTCCTTCTCTCTCACTGCACATGTCTTTTCCTCTATTCCCTTCCAAGCCTCCTCAGTTCCCAAGATCAGTGCAGAAGGGCACAGTTCCCCCCAAATAGCAAGAACGTACCTTTCTTTACATCTCCAGTGGAGCCTAGGACAAGAGCAACCCCCCCTTCTTCTCGAAGCCTTCCACCACTACTTATCCCTACAATTCCAGTTCCATCTAACCTTGTCCTGATCATTTGAATCCTTAAAGGAAAATATAGCATCTTCCAATTCAGGAATCTCATCGATCAACTTCATTGCAAGTTCTCATAGAAAAGTTTGCAGGCGGTTTTTGCTGCATAGATCGGAAGAACAAGATCCAGAGAAAAATAGAAATAAAGATGTAAGGGTCCCATATGTTGGTTGTAAATAGGAGATCACAATGATTTATTGGCTCGGGTTTAAATCACGACCACATCATCAAAGGTACGAGAAGCTTTTGGAAGTTTTCATTAAAGTTTGAAAGTTGAAGCATTCAAAGTCACAAGTCATCAGAAGATTACTTCAAAAGTATATCCATACACAAAGAACTCCAAAAGGTATTATTGTTTAGCCTTTAAACTCACATGTTGAAGTAGAAGCAAAGAATCATGGCATATCATATCTCCATTGACAAACTCGACAGAGATAATTATCCTGCATGGGTAATGAGAATGGAAGCCTTACTTATGAGTAAGAATCTCATGGTGTACGTAAAAGGTGAAGAAGAGAAGCCAATATTTGAAGATGAAAGTGGACCAAAGAAAGAGGAACTAGATTCTTTAAAGCATTGGCAGAGGAAGGTGATTCTTTAAAGCATTGGCATTAGCATTAAAGATGCCAATAAAAGGTGATTATGTCAATGTACATGAATAAAAGGTGAAGAAGAGAAGCCAATATTTGAAGATGAAAGTGGACCAAAGAAAGAGGAACGAGATTCTTTAAAGCATTGGCAGAGGAAGGATGCAAGTGTGAAAGCTTACATCTACAATATGATCTCAGATCATTTGTTACCACACATCAGAGGATTGGAATCAGTTGAAGATATATGGAATGCATTGGAATATCATTTCCAAATTACTACCAAACCAAGGAAAGCAAGTCTATGGTTAGAGTATACGACATTCAAGAAGAATCCAAGTCAACGTATTAGTGATTATGTCACTAAGATGAAGGATCTAGTAGATAGTCTTGGATCCATAGATGAGGATGTTGAAGATCACAGACTGATTGCTCAATTGCTTGCAAGTTTGAGAGGAGATGAAAGGTGGAAACCTTTTTCTTGTCAATAGAACTTTCTTTGAATTGTTATGTTCTATATTTGAATCAATTGCTTGGTTTGATGCTCACATTTGAGCAAGACTTGAAGGGAGATGGAGATAAAGGACAAAGCTCTACAATGTACATGAATAAAAGAAGATAGGAGATAAAGATAAAGCAAAGGATGAAGAGGAATCAAGTTCTCAAAGTTATTATGCAAGAGGTGGAAGTACTGGCAGAGGAAGAGCAAGAGGTTCTGGAAGAGGAAGAGGTAATGAGAATAACAATAAGAAGGCTTGCTGGATCTGTGGATTGAGTAATCATTTGGCTCATGATTGTTGGCATAATCAGCAAGGATCAAATCAAAATTATAATAACAATAGTAGAGGCAAAGGTGGAAGATATCAAAGTTATTGTTAAAGAAGTAGAAAAAGTCAAAGAGGAGGCTATGGTAGAGGTGGAGGAAGAAGTTGGGGACATAATCAATCCTACAACACCACCTACTACAATTATGAAAATGATACACACAATGAAAGTCATATATCATTGACGATGAATTCAATCAGCACATCAGATAAAGAAGATCTAAAGGTATTTTATATTGACTTTAGATGTTCTAATCATTTGTCAAGAAACATAGAAGTAATGTCAAAATTGGAAAAAGGCATTTGTATTCATAGAGTTCAAACAGGTGATAACCAATGTTTTGTATGTTCCCGCAATACCTAAAAACTTGATTAGTGTGTGACACTTAGTTGAAAAAGGTTTTCAAATGAGGTTTACAAATGAAGGAGTATTTGTTGAAGATGTAGAGAATGGATATAATCAGATTGTCTGTAGTAAGAAAGATTGTGGACCTTTTACTTTAAGAGTGCAAGGGAACATTGGTCAAGCTTTGCTCATACATGATGAAGGAGTGATTACAAAACTTGATCTTTGGCATAAGAGATTAGGTCATTTCAATAAAAGAGGAATTAAAGCTATGGTTGCAAATCAGTCTATACTAGGATTAGCAAATGTGCAAAGTCAATATATGATTTATAAGTGTGAAGCATGTCAGATGGGAAAAGCACATAGTTTACCATTTCAGAAGAAAGCATTCAAACATGATGGAGTACTAGAGCTCATTCATAAAGATGTATGAGGGCCAACAAAGGAAGGATCTATCAGTGGCTCAAGGGATTATCTTTTCATTGATGATGCTACAACATGGATAACTCTATATGTTTTGAAGGAAAGATCAGAGGTCTTTGGAGCTTTCAAGAATTTTCATGCATATGCAAAGAGAGTCACAGGTCAAAATCTTAAGAGACTGAGGTCTGATGGAGGGGGAGAATACTTCTCCTAAGAGTTCAATGATTATCTTTGGAATGCAAGTATTAAAAGAGAAGTAACATGTAGGTATACATCACAACAAAATGGTGTAGTAGAAAGAAGAATCAGGACTTTGGTTGAGTTTGCTAGAGCTATGTTGAAGGAGAAGAATTGTCCAAATTATCTTTGGGCTGAGGCTGTAAATACAGCTACATATCTTATGAATAGATTACCATGTACAGGTCTAAATGGAATGACTCCATATGAAGCTTGGTGGGGTAAGAAACCAACACTAGATCATTGTAAAGTGTTTGGATCAATTGCATATGCTTATGTGCCATCACTACTTAGACATAAACCTGAACCAGAGGCAGAAAAATATGTGTTCATTCGTTATGATGAAAAGCATATGGGTTACTTGTTGTGGAATCCTCTAACCAAACGATTTCTTATTTCTAGAGATGTCACATTTGAAGAACAGAAAAGTTGGTGTGCAGATCAAAATCATATAGTTGAAGAATTTGAAGAAGAGGTAAGAAGATGTGAGAAAGGAAAATTAAGTGTGGAGGTGGATGGAGATGAAGAATATATGCACGCAACTGTTGGTGCAATTAAACCCAAGCCCACACACTTGGTTAATTGACTTATGCTTGATTTATTGGCATAACCTATGCAAAACTTCATATGATTAGTCTCTTGTAAAAATTCTTTATATTTATCCTTGTAAAAGTGGATTACAACCACATGGAGTTAGGAAGCTCTAAAATCACAAATCTGTTGGTTGTTGATTCATGATATAATCCTATACTTTAGGATTCACCTTTTAGGTAGACGTTTGAATTTGAATTCAAACTTTGGCTCCAAGCATTACTATAAGAAGAGGATAAAAAAGACCCGTAGGTATCTCAACCTTGGAAATCATTTTGGAAGAAAATCATTGTGAAGTGAGAGCTCACATCATAGCTCATTCACCTCTCACACATTGAGCAATGTATGATTGCCAATGACATTGTATTTTACATGTTTTAATACATATAAGATCATTACATTCTCATTTCACTTGTCTGTTATAACTCCATCAAAACAATGACCTTCTCAAAGCTTTTTCGCAGTGTTTAGTTGGTCATTTGGCATGATTTAAAGCATTTTAGATTCATCATACTTTCTATTACATTCTTACAAAGTTTCATTAGCAATAATTCTCGAGATCATAAGATATTAATGTATCTTTGCTCACTAGTCTGATAACTGTGGTAGCCCTTGAATGTCGGGATGGAGCTATGAGTTGCTAAACTTCTTTCTCTGCATGTAGTCCATCAATTTTTATGAAATCACTCATGATTGATAGCTGAATAAGTTAATTAGAGTTCCCCAAAAGGAATGAAGCCAATTGTTGTTGTGCTCAAAGAATTGCTCACAACGGTAAACAGGTGTAAGAACAAAAATAACAAGTTTTTTGTTCTTGCATCAACTTCCAACATATCTGTTTTGATCCATTGATTTTTGGATCATCTTCCAAGCAACATATATGGTTATTTGTACTCAGTAGCTAGGTAAGGAGGCCCACTACACTCTCCAGCCATCATTGTTAGTAGTTGTGAAGCACAATCTAGCTATGCCACTTCATCTCTTGTGACTATCCACCATCTCCTCCATTAGTGGTATTAGAGCAATAAGAATCATTGTGGGAGACGGATTTCCATCATTCATTGACAAATTGGACATGAAAAACTACTCAGCATGGTCACTTAGGACGCAAGCCTACCTTCAAGGGAGAAGTCTATATGGATGCATCTTAGGAGATGAAGAGATGCCGATCTTTAGAAGCAAGCAACAACCTACAAGGGAAGAACAAGAAAGGTTGACCACATGGTGTGCAAAGGATGCTCTTGCCAGGTCATATTTACTAAACTCAATCTCTGATTTCTTGTTACCACATGTTAGGAATTGCAAGACCTCCCAAGAGACTTGGGAAGTACTCTCATGATATTTCTCATCAAACACAAGAGCTAGGAACAATCAGTTATGGATGGAATTTACAACTGTAAAGAAACAACCAAAGCAAGGAGTGGATGATTATGTAACCAAAATGAAAGATGTGGCTGACCAACTTTCAAGCATTGGAGAGGAGATAAAACAAGAACACATAGTGAGGTAGATCATTAATGGAATCAAGGCTGATAACAAGTGGGAGTCCTTCACCACAACAATGGACCTCTACATGGATATGCAAATACCCAACCTCAACACCTTGATAGGGCAATTCTTCACCCATGAGACAAAGCTCAACAAGAATGGTGATAACTCTAGACGTAACCAATCTTCTACCCTTTATATAGATAAGAATAAAGCTAAGGATAAAGATAAAGGCAAGAAGCGTGAAGAAGAGGCTAGTACCTCTCAAGCTAATTATGCATGAAGAGGAAGAGGTGCTAGAGGAAGGGGCAGTGGAGGAAAGCAAGGTAGGGAGAGACCCTACAACAAGTCACCTTGCAACATTTGTGGTCTTAACAACCACACCACATAGGAATGCTTCAAGCATACAAGGAATTAAAGGGGAAGAGGTTTCCATAGAGGTAGCTATGGGCAGTCAAGAGGCAGATACAACAATGGTGGAGGCAACTACAACCATAACTACAATCAAGGCTACAATAGAAATTATTATCAAGGAAATTTCAGAGGAAGAAGGGACTACAACAACTATACTGAAGACCAGGAAGACTCATTCATGACATCCAAGCAAGGTAAAGATGATGGGCATCTTTTCTATATGGATTCAGGTTGTTCCAATCATGTGGCTAGAAATGTAGCTCTATTATCTGATCTTGAAGAACCAAAACGGAAGCATGAAGTACAAACAGGGATGATGATACCAAACACTCAGTCAAGAAAATTGGAAATGTCAAAACATCTGACGGTAGCATGAACCTTTTGAGTAAAGTTTTGTAAGTGCCAACTATAACCAAAAACTTAATTATTGTTGGGTAGATTGTTGAGAAAGGTTCACAGGTCAGATTCACTAAGCATGGAGCATATGTGGAAGACCCTCAACAAGGCTTCAAAAGGATTGCCAAAGGTGAGAAGTCTGGTAGATTATTCATATTTGAAATTTAAGGCACAAGGAACATAGCACTATTCAATTATAGAGATCAATCCTTATCTCAGTTAGAAATATGGCACAAAAGGCTAGGACACATAGGACAAAGGGCTCTAAAGCAAATATGTAGGGATCAATGTGTGCTTGGCATTCCCAATGTGACCAAGAAACATATGATATACAAATGTGGAGCATGCCAATTTGGCAAAGCTCACAGGCAACCATTCAAGAGGAGAGGATACATTCATGAAAACTATTTGGAGCTTGTACACATTGATGTGTGGGGTCCTAGCAAAGATTCACCCATCTTAGGTTCAAGGTACTATTTTTCATTTATTGATGATTACAATAGATGGACAATCCTTTATTTCATGAAGCATAAGGATGAGGTATTTACATGTTTCAAGAAGTACTTGGCACTAGTTGAAAATCAAACAAGAAGGAGCTTGAAGAGGATCAGATTTAATGGAGGTGGTGAGTACTTTTCACATGAATTTGATTCATTTCTATAGGATAGAGGCATAAAGAGGGAAGTAACAACAAGATACACTCCTGAATTGAATGGAGTGGCAGAGAGAAGGAACAAGTTAATTGTCAAAGCTGCTAGGTCTATGTTAAATGAGAAAAAGTTACCTAACTACCTATGGGCAGAGGGTGTTTCCACAACTAGTTACTTGGTAAATAGGCTCCCATCCAAATCATTGGATGTTATGATACCCTATGAAGCATGGAATGGTAGGAGACCCTCATTGGACTATTGCAAAATATTTGGGTGCATTTCTTATGCACACATCCCCTCACAAATCAGAGGGAAGCTTGACCCTAAAGCTAAGAAATGTATATTTATTGGGTATGATCAAAACCAAAAGGGATATAGGTTGTACAATCCCACTAACAAAGCATTCATAGTTAGTAGGGGTGTAGTATTTGATGAGAATAATTCATGGTTTTAAGATGATTGTAGGAAAGTCAAGCTAACATATGATTTGGAAAATGATTTTCCAACACTCACTCAAGAAGATCAACACTTAGCAAAAGATATCAACTCAGAGGATGAAGAACAGATTGACTTCAAGGCTTCGAAGTCAAGAGGCAAGGCCAAACTCAAGCAATTAGAAGACATACTATAGTCTTCAACTCCAGCTTTAAGGAGATAAAAAAGAGAACGCAAGAAGCCCATAAGGTATGGATATGATACATCTTTAGTCACCAAGCACTCTGTGTATATCACTAAAGACTCTATGATAGAAGAGCCTTCTTCATTTGAAGAGTCTATGAAGAAGAAAGAATGGAGAGAAGCTATGCAGGAATAAGAAGCACTATAGGAAAATCATACTTGGGATCTAGTTCCGAAGAAGCTAGGCATGAAGGTAATTGGATCCAGGTGGACATACAAAATAAAAAAGAACTCAGATGGCTCTATAAATAGGTACAAGGCAAGATTAGTGGCCAAAGGATTTGACCAAACTCATGGAGTGTGAAGAAACAATTTCACCTGTGGCAAAGATTCCAACAATTAGGGTTTTGGTAAGTGTTGTTGCTTCTAAAAATTGGAATTTATATCAGTTAGATGTCAAGAATGCATTCTCAAATGGATGGATATCAGAAGATGTGTATATGGCACAACCACCAGGTTTTGAAGATGAAGATAAAATAGGTTATGTATGCAAGCTAAGGAAGGCCCACGAACCATGGGCTAATTACTTATTTGTAGGACCAAGGCTTTGTGGCAAGCAAGGCAGATTCTTCTTTATTTGTTAAGAAGAACAAATAAAAATTTATCTACTTATGTGTCTATGTAGATGACATCATTATTAAAGGAATGATGCTAATGGCATCAAGCAGGTCAAGGCTCAATTAATGAAGGAATTTAAAATGAGTGATCTTGGTTTATTAACCTACTTTCTTGGTTTAGAGCTTGTGTATACAGATTCTAGTATATTATCACTCAAAGGAAGTACATACATGATATCTTGGTAAAATTTAATATGGAGAACACCAAAATTGTAGGCACTCCTATGGAACTCAACCATAAACTTATTTCACATGAAGGTGAACTACTTGATGATGTTACATGTTATCAACAACTTGTGGCAAGTCTAAACTATGCTACTCTAACAAGAGTAGACTTTGACTATGGAGTGAGTACATTGAGTGAGTTTATGCGTGCACCAAGGAAGCCTCATATGGAAGCTGCAAAGAGGGTGCTTAAGTATCTAAAGGGTACAATGAATGAAGGGTTTTTCTATCCCTTCACCTCTGACATAGATATAAAGATGTATTCTGATGCAGATTGGGTTGGCTCCAAGGATGATAGGAGGAGCACTTTAGGGTTCCTTTCATTTGTAGGTTCAAAGCTTATATCTTGGTCATCTAAGAAGCAAACAACTGTGGCCTTATCTTCCATAGAAGCAGAATATAGAAGTTTGGCTAATGTAATTCAAGAAGCTATGTGGCTTAAGCAACTATATGCAGATTTGGAGATACATTCTACACTCCAATAATATTTGGAGATAACACTAGCTCACATCATTTGGCTGCTAATCTTGTACACCATGCAAGGACTAAGCAGATTGAAGTGCACTATCATTATGTAAGGGAGAAAATTCTTAGCACGGATATTCAACTATCTTATGTTTCAACTCATTTACAATGTGCATATATACTCACTAGTCCTTGGATGGGACAAAGATGAACAGGTTCAAATTGATGATTGGTTTGTAGGAAATCAAGGACCACTAAAGACCAAGCATGTTAGGCTTTAGGGGGAGTTGTTGGTGCAATTAAACCCAAGCCCACATACTTGGTTAATTCACTTATGCTTGATTTATTGGCATAACCTATGCAAGACTTCATATGATTAGTCTCTTGTAAAAATTCTTCAAATTTATCCTTGTAAAAGTGGATTACACCCACCTGGAGTCAGGAAGCTCTAAAATCACGAATCTTTTGGTTTTTGAGTCATGAGAGAATCTATCCAATACTTTAGAATTCACCTTTTAGGTAGAAGTTTGAATTTGAATTCAAACCATTAGGGCGAAAAACGGTCGAAAAAGGGCTGTTTGCTAATGAGAGATTAAGGAAATTGACAAATAGAGTTTTTCCACATGTACAAGAGTATAACATTGCTGTCTCTTTTAACTGTATGAAGAATTTCTTTTTTTTATAGAATTTTCTATAAAAGCGCCACTAAAGGGATGAAGACTCTCGTATTCAGTGTACAATTTTTCGGTTTGATGCAAAAAAAGATACTTTGGCACACTACACAAAGCATATTCTCGAATTTCTAAGAAGGACTTGATTTTTGAAGATACGAAATATTTTTGGATTCACAAAATTTCATGATCACTCAGCGAGAGGGTTTACATCAAATCAAAAGTTTCCACGTGTACAAAGCCTTTTTCTCTATAAATACTACCAAAAATTGTGAACGTCGGTTTCTCGCTTTGAACATTCTTCTTCTTCTAAGTTCAAATGACTTCTTCTTCTCGTCGACCTTCCAATCGTGTAACCTCATGTGAGGTTTACAACAGAAGAGAGGATTCTTTGTGGAAACCTCTTTCTGTGAAAGTAAATGAATGGGTAACTATGCTTCCTAGCTGCAGAGGTGCCCATAAAGTCAAGCGTGCCAAAAGAGACAACACAAGAAACCACTGGAAGGGACGTATTCTCAGTTTCAAATTGAAGAGATGCGGTTGGTTTGCACGAGTACAACATGTGTACACCGCTAAGGATCTTGTTCTAGAAAATCATCTACAATTCCCTTCATACTGTAAGTGAAGTTTGACAATGCTCTTCTATCATTCCAATTGTTTTTGTATAATAAAACATATGTTTTTGTATTGCACATATCTTTCCTTCCAATATTGTGGAATGGCAACCTGTTGAATGTTTAACAGGAACATTCAGAGTTCTTCATAAGGAATATGCAGAACTCATGTATGCAGACAAATCTGTTCAATTTTTCAATAGCATAGAGTTATTTGTCCATTATGCAGATTATCAAGTGCCATCAGGGAGGAGTTCTTACGGAAATCTTGTACATGTACCTGGTCCTTGCATCTCTTCATTAGATTGGGATGCTCCTGATCATTCAACAGTTTCAAGTTTTCGATGCAAAATTAAATTTGACATCCAAAAGGCAATGTCAGCAAGCTAAATTTCGAGAAGGATAAAGATTCAATGGTTTTTGCCTATTCATGTCTTTGTAGCATGCTTTAAAAACATGTTATTACAGAAAACAAAAACAATATGGTTGAATAGGAGAGTCTCTATTTCAGAGATTGATGATGTTTTATGTAGGGAATGGGATAGCAAAGAAGTTCAAAAGCTAGGTGACATTATTTTATGTAAAGTTAGTCCCAATTCTCTTTCAATCTCATATCAAATATGTCGACAATCTCTGGTTCTAGGATATGAGTATAGAAGGTGGAAAAAAAAGTTTGGACTTTGGATAGCTTTGGACTCAGGGGAGAGCTGTCCAGAATTTGAGTTAGAAGTATTGATTCATCCAGATTTTCAATCAAGGAAAATAATTGTCACTGCAAATTGGAATCTCAAAAATGTAAGGGAGCTCCTAGAATACCTTGATGAGGTATCATCACAGTGTAGATTCTCAGTTGATGATGCAATAGTTAACATTAGATCAGAGAAATCATTATCTTGCATGAGTTGCCTGCCACCAAGGGTGATTAAACTCCAACCCTTAAGATTGTAACAAGTTAGCCCTGACATTCTTACATAATGTATCTTCCTCTAATAGAAGCTTCTATTGATACTTCCATTGAATTTTCTTTGCAGGATGGTGAATTATGAATTTTAAATGTCTAAATTCATATTTGCATTTTGTAATTTACTTTCAAGATTTTGATGAGGTTCTTATTGTACAATGATAAGAATATAAACCAAGACATTCTAAGATATTTATTAGGTCCTTTATTTCATATTTCCATTTATTTTTATTTGCAGGAGTGAATTGATGACTTCAATTATTCCCCTTCATCTAAACTCATCTTGGCATTTTTTTGTTTAATCATAATATTCTGATGAGGTTCCAACTAAGAAATAATTATACAAGAACTTGCATAAGTTGATTCTAGATGAACAAGAGATCTATTTTAGTTTATCAAAGGTGCACATTAGTCTCAATAAAATAATTTGACTCTATCCATCTTTTCTGTCCTTAAGAAATGCAAGAGAAAATATCATTGTACACATAACAAGTAATATAAGAGAGGGTGGAGAACCTGGTTCAAATTCTAATCCAAGGTTTGATATTTCAAAATATGAAGAGCATGACTTAAGGCATAAAACAAAGGAGACGAGATTAGAGAAGACGACCGATGCAAGCGAATAGTGCAATCTGAACTTGTCGGATGGCCCGTATCGCTTACATCGGTCGTGTTAGCAAACTACCACGAGAGACTTCAATTGTGTAAAGATTTCACTCATGAGTATAAAAACAACTAGCAACAACTCATCTCATGCAAGGTTGCTAAAAGGGGATCCTATGTTGAAATGGATAATACGACCGATGCAAGCGATAGGGGCAATCCAAAATTCTCCGATTCCCCGTATCGCTTGCATCGGTCGTGTCGATCTTTATTCTTTATATTCTTCTGTATCCTCTCCAATTTAAACTTTCCAACAGTAATGAAGTAAGAAACCCACAATGCAGTCATATTTGTGACACGAACAAATTGAATTGGACCATGCAATGAACTTTTGTTTAACTATCAAGAGGTTCAATACAACTGTATATTTCTCAAGGCATATAAATATTGTAAAGGCAAATAAATATGGTTACAATGACCATCTTCCAGATGAAGATTGGCATAAGTACATACAATTTGTACATCAATAAATCTTCCAACCTATGTTGGTTTTACATTAGATTTCAATCTAAGACTCAAAAATGATTCAACCCTTTCTATCATTTTTGGAGCCCTGTTTTCTCTGTTGCTGCTGTCCCTTTTTGGAGCTTTCAGCTTTACTCTTTTTCTTGGTCCCGTGCTTTAATGGTGAGTGAATAGGAAGCCCTTTCTTTTTATCTTCAGACTTTTTTTTATCAGGTGGAGGGGGTGGAGGTGAGTCTGGATCATAGGGGCAGATTGCATGTTTCATGATGCCATTTATTGCTCTCTCTCTGATCAAGATGATCCATGCATCTGGGTAGTCTGATAAATTCAATTCAGGACTGTAAAACCTTCTTTCCAAGAATCTTACAGCATTTGCAACCACTCTCGAGCCACATGATGTTGAGTCTCTCTGCAATGGCACATGAATTTGTATGTATCCAAATTGCTTTTGTTCATTCAGTTTAGCATTTCCAGGAAAATTCTGATCAATATGCATGGCTCTAAAATAGAGAACAAGAAAATGTATAGCAACTTACACTTTGCAATTCCCATGTTGTGATTGAAGAGAATTGAGGAAAAGAGCTTGATATGCATTGAAGTCAACAATAATCAAACTCCAATGGCCTCTGTCAATGAGTTGAATGTAAATATACTTTCTTAAATGAAACAAATATCTTTCCAAAATGAAGATGAATACTTACTTTTCAATATATGGGTAGATAAAACATTCTACCTCTTCTGTAAAATCCTCTAGAAAGGACTTGGCATCTCCATGTTTATGCAAAAAACACTGTGTCACCAGAGGATCTAAAATAAATACTTTTCTTTGAACCGCTTCCTCACATTCTTGAAGAAGAACCCTACAAATCAAGAAAAAAAATTCAGTTAAGGAACTAGAAAATTAAGCAAAACAAGAGCATTTTAAGGCCTCTAGATATACCTGAGTGAAATGTTGACCACACTATCTGATATTTCAACATGAAGCTCCCTCAACATTGTTGTCTTCAGGTCTAATGTCAAGAAACCAATCTTTTTGCCATGGCATTGCAACATTAACTATTACCTGCCCATCTCCTTTCTTAAGGAGCTCTTTATTTGCTTTCTGTAACTTTTGAATCTGGGTTAAGATGACATTTTCCTCTGTAAATAATCCCTGCTTTTTCCTCTCTTCCTCACTATTCGCTGCAGTTCTAGTTTCATGATCATGAGTGACCTTAGGGTTGATCTCTTCAATGACAACTGTTGTTTTGGGTGCTCGAGCTGGAGGTATATTTAAAATATCGAAGAATTTTTTATCATGGTGATCAATAGGAACCAGAGATTTATCAAATTTATAGCTTATTCTTGAAACAATAACATAATTCTTTTCCCTTAGTGTTACCCTATGTACATGAGCAGCACATAAATAGGCATCATTCATAAAATCAATAGCAAAGTCCTCTGCAGCTTCTTGAAGGCATAGCAGTGCTTGAGTTTGCCACCTCACATTGACAAAGGATGAGGTCTTCATCAAAGAATAGAGGTTGGCTGAGATCTGCTTGACAACTCTCATAAATGGAAGTCTAGGGATCAACAATCCCACAGACTTTTGAGCTCTTCTAATTTCCCTTAAAGACTTTACATGGTATTTGACCCTTTTCTTTGAAGGCTTGTCTGATACATTGCCTTCAACCTTCTGGGGATTTTGCTCCTGGAAATTTTGCTCCTGGGCATTTTGTTCCTGGGCATTCTGATCCTGACCCTGAGGGTACAACTTCCTTGCTGTCTTTTTGGTCCTAGCCATACTCTGCACAAAGTGAGAGTCTTAAGGCAAGAAATAGGAAAGAAAGGAAACCTACTTTCAAAAATTTTGATCAAGCACTCTTACCAATGTCAGAGACACGACCGACCCAAGCGATAGTAGTCATCCGGAAATGCCCGGATGTCCCTGATCGCTTGCATCCGTCGTCCTTGAATTCATCATCAAATATCAATCAATACTAGTTCAAATATATCTTACAATGCAAAATACTCAAGTATCATTAAGAAAAAACATAAATTGCAAGCTATGATCAATGGCTCTGCACTTGCAGAGACACAACCAATGCAAGCGATAAGAGTCGTCCGTAGGTTCCCGGATGTCCCTTATCGCTTGCATCGGTCGTCCCTGATCAAGTATCATTAAGAAAAAACATAATTTGCAAGCTATGATCAATGACTCTGCACTTGCAGAGACACGACCAATGCAAGCGATAAGAGTCATCCGTAGGTGCCCGGATGTCCCTTATCGCTTGCATCGGTCGTCCCTGAATTCAGGCATAATACTCAAATTGCTTTCAAATATAGGTTACAATGCATAATACTCAAGCATACAAGGACTCGATGCCATTTTAGAAACACGACCGATCCAAGCGATTAGGGTTATCTAAAAATCTTGGATGACCCGGATCGCTTCGATCAGTCGTGTCCATATTACCTATTGCAGAGAGCGCTCTCTATAGAAATTGTGAAGAAGCAGCTTGAAAACTTGGTGGCGATGGAACCTCGATGCTTGGAAAGTGTTGACAAAAAAAAAAAGAAATGAACAGGGAAGCTTAAATAGGTCCCAAAACTGAGTTGACCATTGGTGCCACGTGGCGTTCGTCAATTGGTCCACATCATATAGCCGTTGCAAATTCCAACATCTTTTGCCATGTGGCATAATTTGATTGGGCCACATCATCCAACCCTTGAATCAGGCACCGTACGCTCTACCACGTGGCACTCAGTGATTGCTCCACGTCATTCGACCGTTACTTCCTCCCTCCTCGCCTATAAGTAGCAACTTCCTTCATATATTCAAATTTTGAACCTTCAGAGAATTCGTCTCAGTTACATGCTTTTTTTGTTTTCATCCCCGACACGACCGATACAAGCGATCTTCCCCGTTTGACCAACGTTGACTCGTTGCAGTCGCTTGCATCGGTTGTGTTCTCATCATAAACATACAAGTGAAGCTGCAGCATAGATGGAGGGAATGAATGAGATCCTTACTGTCTCTCCATCAGAGAAACTTCTTGATTTCATGGTTCAAGAGGGTTTAACTGTAGATTATTTTCCTGATGCAATGACGATATTCAACCCCAAAATTTATTTTGAAAAACTCCTAGAGAAATCAAAAAATTTTCTTAAGGATGAGTGGGAGATTTTCTTGGGGTTGATCAATGGAAACATCCTTTCTATTTCTCAGAAAACCTTTGTCCATCCTCACATCTTTGGGAAGGATCCAACAGATAGGGCAAAGATCACAAGAAAATGCAAAAGGATTTCCACTTTGCCAGGAAAGCTTGATTTATGCCCAGAGCATGAAAAGGATTGTTGCTTGCTCCCTTTAAACATTGCCTTCTTGATATGGCTCGATCACATCTCAGTTGAAAAGGAGGAAAGTGTTCATGTTGAAGTCGAGCCTTCCTTAGAGCTGATGCTTGAGGGAAGCTCAAAAACTATGAAAGGTGTCATGGAGATTGTTGAGGAGATCAACCTCCAAGCAGAAGAAGAGCAGGTCAAAGGTTTTGATGTGGCCACTTTTAAAGCAGAGACTGCAATAAGGGAGCCAACTGAAGAAGTTCAAGTGTCTGAGAAGTCCCTACTTCTCCCAAATCTACCTTTTTACTTTATCTCCGAAAAAGAGGCTCTATTTCTATTCCACATATCTCCACAATCACCTTTTCCCATATTCCTAGAGGTTTTTCTATGTGTCCATCCGCCAATTGCAATCTCATTTTAGTGGGTATCAATTCACTCTTTCCCCATCTTTCCCATGTTTGTTTAGTCATGATAGCCACACCTGATCCACTATCCAATATGGCTTGAGCATGATTTGTACCAAATTGTATCCTCAAGGTTGAGTTCCCATCTTCTCCTTCACAATATCCTCCTATCTTATCAATAGGAATGTACCATAATTCCTCCAATTCTTGTGGCTGTGAATCACGATTTTCTGGTATTGCTTCCCATTTTTCCATTCTGTATTGTAAGTGAGGATTCTGTTTTACCAATTCCTCCAATGTGGTGTGGTATAAGATTGTACATTGTTTATCTATATTTACTTGGAATGTAATTTGTGGGTTATCTTCTTGATTAATTGTTTCTCTTGTTCTTGTTGTTTTTGACTCTCCAACTGTTGTTTGAGGATTGTCTAATTCCCCTAGTTTGAGTTGTGTTTCTTGTATGATTTGTTTGCACTTTTCCATCCTTTCATGTTTTATATCTGGCATAGGATAAGCCATTACATGGTCTGTAGGATTTGGTCCCTCTTGAATTCTTCCCTTGTATGCTTTTATCAAGGTGTCTAGACTCTGTGAATTTCTTATCTCTGACTGGGTTTGTGTCTTTTGAGGAGGACTACTGTTTGACTGTTCCATATTCTCTTCTTCCAAACTTTTACCCATTCCTTTTTTCCTTTCCCATTTCCCTTTTTGTCTCTTTTTCTTCACCTTTGAAACTGGACCTTTATTTTGTTCTTTAGTTGTTTCTTGTTGTTTAGCTTGTGCCCTTGTTATAGCATTTACATTTACTTGGTCACTGTCACTTACTTCTTCTTGCTCCATGATGTTGACTGTTTTCAATGGTATGTTATTAGATGTGTTTTGTTGTTTTTGAGGATTTTTTGGACAATCCTTTATCAAATGATCCCTACCATAATCCTTGCAATAAGCTCCTTCTATTCTTAATGTAGGAGGTTGTGGACAGTCTCTAATGAAATGTTCTCCCCCACATCTATAACAAGTTATCTTTTGGCTCCCTTTGAACTGAGGTTTTTGATTGGACATATAATGATTGGTTATATACATGAATGTGGCTGTATCCATCTCAATTCTCCCATTTCCCAAATCTAGGGCTTGTAGTTCTGGTTCTCTCAACTCATATCCTTCCCACTCTTCCTGATATCCTTCATTCCATTGATAATCTTCCTTGTAAGGTGATCTTATTCTTAAGTTCCCCTCCTCTATTGGTGTGTATTTAACTGGTACCACATTTGTTGGTAGTGGAGGTTGTTGCCCAAGTACAGGTCTTGGTTGCTCAATATATCCAGATTCTCTTGGGCTTGCATAATCTCTCTCCTTAATGGGTTGTTTATTGTAGAAGCATTCTTCTCTGGTATGATTTGTCCATTTTCTCTCTAGTGTACAGTATTTGAGTGTTTTCCTATCTTGCAAATGTGGTGGTTTTTGATACGAACATTGTTGAACCAAATGATTTTCTCCACAATTATATCATTTTTTATTTGTAGTTATCTTGGTGTTTATCAAATTGGTTTTGGTGCTTACTTCTAGGGCTTTAGCAATGGCTTGTGCCAAGTCTTCTGCTGGTGGAATTTTATATTTATTTGTTCTAGGTTGATAAAATGCTAGCAGGTCTTGTCCTCTATTGTCTTCCAAATCTATTGCCTCTTTCACACATGCTCCTAGGTCATGGCATCTCCTATAATATACCAGGGTTCTTAATTGGGCACTTCTTAATCCTTCTATGAATAGGGATACTTGTCTTGCCATGGAAGGTACTTCTTCTCTAGGACATCTATCAATGTACTGCTTGAATCTCCTAGCTGCCTCTCTGAAATTTTCATCTTTTTGCTGTTTAAAGCTATGTATCAATGTAGCTATGCTATGTTTTATTCCAGTTTTTGAGAATTCCCCAATAAAGGCTTCTAGGAAGGATTCAATATCTAGATACATTTCCTTTCTCAAGGGAATGAACCAAGATAATGCAGGTCCTGTTAGGGGACCAAATGCCTCAAATTGTACTTTGTAATCCTCAACTTCTTCTGCTCTAATTAGTTGTCTGAATTCTGCAGCATGAGCATGAGGATCAGAATATCCTTCATATTGATTTTTCATGCATTTGGCTACTTGATAGGGTCTAAGCATTCTGCCCTAATTTTGCCAATGATGTCTTCTTCTCAAAGGAAAATCATTAAATCCTTCTGGTTCCTTTTCAAAAGGATTTGGGGAAGTATGTGTTCTCCTACCTTGTTGTTGTCACCATTATTGTGAATTTCATGTGGTCTTGGCAAGTCTGATTGCCCTAGGTTCTGTTCCCAAGGTCTCTTGTCTGCACATTGCCCTAGGTCATTAGAATTTTCTGGGTCTTGTGAGAAGATGTATACATATCCCTGCCTATCCTCATATCTACCATCCTTAAATTGTGCTACTAGTGTTATGTTTAGGGGAACTTCTAAGTTTCTCAATCTAATGAGAAACTTATGCATTCCATCCTGATATACATAGGTTCCAAACCTATTTGTATACATGTATTTGAGGATGTTTCTATAGTCCCCAGTTTCAGAGGATTCATTGTTTCATTTAAATTTTCCATGTTGATTTCTTGCCCTAAATCTCTTTCTTGCAATTCCCCTACCACTAGCTCTATTTCCTTCCTTCCCAGTTCTTGCTTGGAATGTGAGTATAATTTATTACCAGACCTAAGGATCATTCAATTAATTTCACAATTCTGTGATGAGAATCGTGTTTTTCACGATTCTATGATGAGAATCGTGTTTTTCACGAATTTGTGAGGAAATCGTGTTTTTCACGATTCTGTGAGGAAATCGTATTTTTCACGATTCTGTGATGAGAATCGTGTTTCTTCACGATTTTGTGATGAGAATCGTGTTTCTCACGATTCTGTGATGAGAATCGTGTTTTTCACGATTCTGTGATGAGAATCGTGTTTTTCACGATTTTGTGATGAGAATCGTGTTTTTCACGATTCTATGAAGAGAATCGTGTTTTTCACGATTCTGTGATGAGAATCGTGTTTTTCACGATTCTGTGATGAGAATCGTGTTTTTCACGATTCTGTTCCCAGACAATCGTGATTGCTCACAATCGTTAGAAACACAATTCTCTTATGAAAATCGTGCTCTAGGAATCGCGATTTTGTGCTTTGTTTCAGAGAATCGCAGAATTGTGTTTGACTACAGAATCGTGATTCTGTTCAGATTTTGAAAATTTTTAAGGTATTGATTTTTGTTTCTTCAATAGAATCGCCTTAGTTATTTTTCAACACGCAATAAAAGAATTTACTTAATATTATTATTTTTTCCACAAAAAACTCAAAAAATTCAGAACATCGCAATTCCGTGTTTTTGGCTATTTTGTGTTTTTTTGTGCTTTGATCATCATGTAAGTTTAAAGAAATACAAAAAAATGTATTGAGAACTCCTTACCTTGCTTGCTTGATCCAAAAATCTCCCTCACTCCCTCTCTTCCTCACTCAAATGAGTTTTTTCTGAGATTCTAGGGTTTTATAGTGTTCACGCAATCGCGATCCTGTACTATTTCCTCATAATTTTCACTTTTCACTTATCCAATTTTATTCTTCAAAAATTTTATGGTTTTAATCCTCAATTCCTAATTTTTCATCATTAATCACTCCCATTATCCCACTGGTGAAAATCGCGATTTTGTACTTCTTTTCCACTTTTCCCACTTGATACTAAATCCTCACTGATTTTTGGAATTTGACTTCCTTCACTTACTCAACTTAATGAAATCTCTTACAATTACCTATCTCAAAACCCAAATATGCTCAAAATTCCAAAAAAAAATCTCTTACAGAAAATCACGATTTTGTGCAGAGAATCGTATTTTTCCTGTACTTGTTTTTTGCAATTTTGGGTCTTCTTTCTTCTTTCAACTCTTCCAAATTCTTTCCGCTCCAAATCAGCTGTCACCTGCAATTTTTACATCATTAACAAAGAATTAATCCAGAAAATCGCGATCCTATGAAGAGAATCGTATGTTTCTGATTTTCCAATTTTTAGCAATTTTTAGCTTTCCTTCCACTTGACCTCCTTTACTCTTAACAACAACACTTAAGTCCAACCTTCTAAGGAAAAAAGAAATTTGTTTGTTTTAATGAATTTTATGAATTTTTTTAGTATTTTGCCCTAAATCAAGGTAAACACTTCACTTAGGGTTTCTTGTTTAGTGATCTATTGCTCCTGTATTCTCTGATTGGTTATACTCCTTTATGCTTTGCTATCAAAACAATTCATGAGCAAAACTTCCCAAAGAAAAATGTGCTAAGAAGTGCAAATGTCAATTTTTGCAAAGATAAACTCAAACATTTTTGTTTTGATGCAAATAAACTTTTTCTCAAGATGATTGCTTTGACTTGATTAACAAATGGATCCTATCTACTTGCATCTAGCTACTTTACTTGACTTTTCTCAATGCAATCATGTCATCTTCCCAAGATCAACAATTTTGCTTGGTACTTGGTCAAAAAGCACTCTACTATTGCAAAGATAGACACATTTTACCTTATCTTCAGCTTTCTTGATTCATTTTTTTTCACACACCTGCACTTTACTTCCAAAAAAATGATATGAGCAACTATCAATTTGCAAGAATTTCAACACTTCTTATTCTCAAAAGATTATCTATTGTTTTCTTTTCCCAAAAGACAAACAACAAAAAAAATCTACCATTTCATGTTTCCATTTCTTGATTAAAGAGTATTACCTTTTCAATGTGTTCAATACCATCATCAATAGAAGATCCAGCAAGGTCCAACTTCAATGAAGCTTTTGCTATACTCCCCGGCAATGGTGCCAAAAAATGTTTGTTGTAGACCTTTGGAGTTGTCCTCTCCAATCATTTAGCATAAAGAATCAACAATACATCTTATTTTTGTCAATCCTAGAAGTATACATGAGACCACAGCCCCTTCTAGATGATAGAATCCAAGAAATAAGAGAAAACTGGCTGGATTTCTGAGAAATAATGAAAATGAAGAGGAATTTCTAGGGTTTGGATTATCTTGAGCAATACTCCATCATTTTCAATAATCTTGGTGTCAAAAGCATGTTATTTTCTCAGCAGAACATAATCGTAAAGTCAAAACTCCAAAATGATACCTGTAACCTTCAGACGAGATAATCGCGATTCTGTGAAATCAGATGATTTTCATCTCCAGCACCATTCTTCATCAATTTCTTACTCAACACATCAGTAATCAACTCTCTTCATACACATTCATCAGAAATACACAATAGAAGCTTGCAAATCTCCATGGATACACATAGAATAGACTCAACAAATCAAAGAAATCACATAAAAGGAAGAAACACAATTTTCTGCAGGAAACTCTCTCTCTCTTTGCTTGGATAGAATGTAATACAAATAACCAACCCTCTCATAGTAGAGGAAATCGTCTTTTATACATTTTCAAGTGTCCCTTTTCACACTTGAATTTTGGTCCTTTCCTCTTCTAATCTAAAAATATGCTATCTAGGAGTTTCCAAAAATTCTAGAAAAAATACATATGATTCTACTCTTCATAAGGAAGACTCTTCCTTATTTTTACATCATTTGCATAAATATTTTTACAAGTTTCTGACATTTTACAATTATTTTCCATCAAAAATACTTCAAAAAAATACTTCTTCTAACATATGCAGACAACTTCTTTTGGGAATTATCTTTACATTGTGAATTTCATCGATGATTTTTCCAGGCATGCATGGGTATATCCATTGAAGGCAAAGTCCGAAGTGTTCATGTGCTTCAAAGAGTTTTTGGTTTTGGCTAAAAATCTATCAACATGTAAAATGGGAACCCTCCGTTCTCATCAAGGGGGGAAATATATGTCTTCTGATTTTAATGCATTTCTGGCTGAACGTGGGATAAAACACCATTGTACAGTGCCATATACACCTCAATAGAATGGAGTTGCTGAACGAAAGAATAGGTCACTCATGGAGATGGCGAGGCGTATGGTCAAATGTCAGGCTTTACCACATAGTTTCTAGCTTGAGGCTGTCATGTGAGCAACATATGTACTGAACAGGTATCCCACTAAAGCGCTGCAGTCTATCACTCCATATGAGTCTTGGCATGATCGCAAGCCATCTGTTGCTCATCTCCGTTGTCGGGAAGAAGGAGGTCGTCGCAGGAAGCCGGCGCATGGGGTTGGATCAGGCCCCGCTCTGGTGCGCCGTTGCCGCTGTCCTGCGAGCGGCATCTGCGCGCTGGGCGCCTCGCTTGTGCTCTCTGGAGCGTGCGCGATCCTCGTAGGGGCCCTTGCCCCTCGGAAGTGTCGAGATGTGGGACCGTGGGCGTCGAAAAGAGACGATCCGATACCGCAGTGAAACACGTGATGGAGATCAAGATGGAGATCAAGCTCGAAGATACAATCGAAAATGGAACTGAAGCCTCCAATAAAATGAATGATGCAAACAGGCCGCTACAATGGGGGCCGATTGTACAATAAAACCGCTACAGTGCGGTGCGATGATACAATATGAAAGCCGCCGCTACAGTGCGGGCCGGCTAGTGTAAACTCTAGATCCCTCGCTACAGTGCGAGAAATCGCCTACGGGATTCAGCTTCGGTCTTCGCAGTCCAAGCTTTTCTTCAAGTCTTCGATCCGCTCTTTATTTCAGGTATCCTCAGCAATGGCCTTCCTTCTCTTTACTTCAGATAATCAGAAATCGCATAAACCTGTAGGAAGGTTCCACAAAAAAGACCACAGGAAGGGGGGATTAAGTTAATCAAAATTCATAGTACCTCTGGAATAAATAAAGCATAGTCATGAAAAAGATTTTTTTATTTCCCATTCGCACATATTCGTATCTATGCTAAAAAATTTCCCTTTTATTTTATGCATCCATGACTCGACTCATTCTCATTCTTTACGTAAAGTTAACTGATGAGAAGTCCGACTCCGTATCATAAACACATAAAAGCATTGTCCAATGGGTACTCTTTAAACATGAAGGTCATTTCTCATTTCATTTCCTATTTTTCTTAAGTATAAACTCTAAAGTTGATCTCAAGGTATTACATTAACTTATAGAACGTTTGTAACATAGAGCTAAGAAGATTATTTGTCCAATGAATGCTTCATTTTTCTTACGAGGGTTTGAGAGGCCAATGTAATTTGTTCCTACAAATTCTCATAAATTTTGCTTTCCATAGCAATCAACTTTGAAAAACCATTCAAATGTTTAGCTTAGGATCCTCTGTTTGACGATTTGTCTATTGTATCCTATTGTTCTTTTGAGTCTATTCCATGTTCTTGGAGTAAATTGGCATAAGAAGTATTACAAAATCCTTTCATCTTTCTCTCTCAACCACCATCGCTGTATTTCTCACCACGATCTCTCTCTCTCTCTCTTTCTGTGGAAACTCCAGTTACATCTCTAACGCCTCTCTAACCGACATTGCACCTTTGAAGTGCTTCTGCTAGAACTGCCTATCTCGTCTCCATATCTCCCTTTTGATTAACAGCCACTTATAAGCTTTGTTGCCGCAGACAAAAACCGATTCTTTTTAACTCCTGAATTCTCTCTCTCTCTCTACACTCTCCCAGATGACCCTTCTCTGTGCGCAAACACCGCCTTAGCCCACATCTCTCTCTTTTAATGGCGCACGAGCCTCTCTTGCTGTCGTCAGCACACCGACATATCGTGCCGCCTCTCTGTCTATGCCACCTTCTCTCTCTAATCATTTGCCGCTTCGCAGCCAGACAGATTCCCTCTCTCTCTTTCTGTGGATTCTTCGTCAGCCGCCCATGCAGGGTCAATAGCCAGGCGTCCGACTACTCAGCGTCGTCGTAGTCTCTCCCTCTCTGACGTCCGTGTTTTGTTGCGTGCGCCAAATTAGGACTCTCTCTCCCTCTCTCTCGGTCTTTCTCTCTTTAGGCCCGCGACTTTTCTTCTTCAGTGTGCGCAGGCAATTTTCCACTCTGGCTTTGCCCTCTCTACTCATCCTTCGGCTCCACGCGCACAAGCAGCCGCCAGACGACAGCCGCGAGTATCTCTCTAAATCGACCCAAAATGGATGTGCAATCGGGAGCCGCTATTGTCTCTCTCTACATCATTCTTCTCTCTCCATGTGATCACTCTCAGAATCTCCGTCTAAGCTTCTACGTACCGCCACACAGGTGTTAGAGTCTCTCGGGATTGAATTATCTCTATCCCGGTCAATGAGTCAACAAGCTCTCTCTCGAGCGACGAGAATCAAGTCTTTCGCCTCTCTCTCTCTAACACAGAGTCATGGGACACCCGCCTCTGATTCCCGAATTATTATGTGTGATCAATCATTATCACACACCTATGATTTTCCTTCTCTCTGTCTAAACCTATGGTGCTTTCTACCATTCGAGAAAGACAGTGTTTCCATTCAATCACTTGAAAGCGTATCAAAATGTACATGCGCACACAGAACTCATAAGCAAGAACATGAAAAACATGAACAAAGATGAATAGACAAGGAGCATACCTGGAGGAGACGATCCACAAGGGCAATCCACAAGAAGGGGAAGAAACAAATGAGTTTGGACTTATTTATAGGCCCCTCCCTAAGACTTCCTTCTAGAACGCTCTAACCTCCTCAATGAACTTTCTATTTTTGGCAGTCTTTTAATTTTTCCCTAGACTAACGTTTCGATTTCACACTGGGTATTCACAATTTAATTGGGTTTTAGGGTTTCACCTACAAAACCCGCCATTTCCAAGGGTCCGACCTAGGGTTTTTGGTCGGGAAAACTTAGCGTTTGCTCACAATTATCTCAAACTTGCCAATTTAACAGTTTATTTACAATTTCGACCTAAACTCCAAGGGTTTTCAAGGGTTCAAGTTCATTTTTCATGGGGTAAACCCTCAATTTCAGGGGAGGTAAGTTCAGATTTTCGGGGGTTTTGAAGGATCAAACCTAGGTTTTCATGGGTCTAATGTCTGTTGTTTATATACACGGGTCTAACACACATCTCAAACTTATTTTCGCATCGCACAATCAATTAATTCGTCCAAAATATGTACAAGATATACCACTCTCTCGATCAAAACATCACACAAAAACTCAAAAACAATGAACTTTTGAAAAAAAACAATGCACACTCCCTGCGGGATTTCATCCTGACATTCGCCCCCGCTAAACCTGCACATCGTCCCGATGGGCCAACCTGCAAGATGCAACAGAAGCGTATCAGGGTTCCTTTTGAAATTTCTTTATACTTTTTATCTTTCTTTTCAAAACTCAAATCATGATCTCATGCAGTCATGCAGCTTTTTATAAAGATTAGTATGAATTTCAGAAAATTAGGTAGATTCAAGCTTCACAAACATCATACTATGCTTCTGCGTCTGCAATCTGACAAGTAATCACATAAATAAATCATTGGCTTTCTAGATCTTCTGTTTGTTCAACTGGTTCAGATCCAACTGCTCATTCTAAGTACTAGCATATACATATGTTTCTACTGACTCAGTTTGTAGAATATACCTCCATTCCCACTATTTATTTCCTACTTGATCAACTCTCCATTAAATCTTTCTTTCTTTTTATTTTTCTTTTTCATTTTTCTTTTTCTTTTTCTTTTCCTCTTCATCTCAGCTCAGCATTTCTTTTTATCTTTTATTTTTCACAAATCGGCCTATGTCGAAATCGGGTGCGACTCATGGACTTGTCCGCCCGGCCAAGTTTATTCCACATGTCTACCGACCCGGCATAGCACACGACATACACAACATTAGCGCTGCATGAAATCGACGTCAGCTCGTGGCTCTGACCACCCGGCCAGAGTGACTCCACCCGCCTACCGACCCATACAGGCGCATGACAACAGATAGGTCAGGCCTACGACGAAACCAGCTACGGCTCGTGGCCTTGATCACCCGACCAAGGTGGTTCCACCCACCTACTAGCCCATCGTAGCGCACCAACAACATACACGCACATATACAGCTGGCATGAGTATGAATGTTTCTTTATAAATCATGATCCATATGGAGGTAAGATCTCATAAGAAATAAATACTAGGATCCAAAGTTTCCCACTCACTAAGTGTTCAAATCAATCAGCATATACACGCACTCGGTCTAAGCATGCCATCACATCCCCAAGCTTTCACTCCCAAAAGTCTCTAGTCTGCTAGTTGATCTCACTCATATAATTTCCTAGTCATTCATGCTTCATGCAAACCCATAATAGATCTTTGCTATCTTCATTCTACATGATTTTTCATAAACTCATGCATATCTTTATCATACACACAAATGCAAAGCATATGCTGTAACAGAAAGAAAACACATCTCAAATTAGAAACGTTTCACCTGGTCATTTTTCTTCATTTTGATCCAGCTTTTCTTTAATTTCACGGTCTATCATTCTTCATCAGCATCAGCCTTAGTATCATCAGCATCCTCCAGTGTCATCAGTATCCTCCAGTGTCATCAGTATCCTCCAGTGTCATCAGTATCCTCTAGTATCATAATCATCATAATCATCATCAATCACCATAAACCATCAATCATCATCATTTTCATCATCATTGTCATGTATTATCATCAATCTTTATCACTCAATAGCTCCTGATCATTCTCATGCGTTTTTATTATGATTCTTCTTCAATCATCATTCAATATTTGCAAATATATCTTGGAAAGTTAGATTTTTAGTTCTCTTGTTCTTTTTCAAAGTCTTAGAAGTCTTTGAAGTTGTCTTCATATTCCCCTCAATTTGCTTGATAATATCATCAAGCAACTGTTTTTCTGCTTTGTTTACTCGTTTACGAGATTTTGTTTGTTCTTGAATTTCTTCTTTACTCTTTTCTTGTTCAATTTGTTTATCAAGGTTTAATTGGGATTGTAATTTTGCAACTTTATCTTGGTCAAATAGATTTTCATTAGTCAAAATTTTGGGATCAAATGAAACATATATCTCTTGGTCTTTCCTTAATTTCTGTTGATTTTCCCTATCACATTCTCTTTTATGGTCAATTTCCATTTGTTCTCTCAATATCTGTTTAATATTATGTTTTTCAACCTTGATTTGTCTACCTTTGGTTTCTTCAATTGGTTTCTCTTGACTCTCCATACATAGCAGGCTCTTTTGTTCATCTAATCTATTATCTTCATGAATCTTTGGTTTCCATATCTTTTGAAATGACTTGGATCTAGTCTTGGTCTCTTCAAAATATTCTTTCATTCCACCTTTTCCTACATTCAAATGCAAAGGTATCTCCTCTTGATATTTACAAATTTTTCTTTCATGCTCACTTACAAGTCTATGTTTGCATGCACTCTCATATGCTATGCAGTCCCAGAACATATGCCCAAACTGATCACACCAAAAGCAACGTATAGGTCTCTTCTCAACCCGACTTGATTTCCTAGGTATCACTCTAGGCTTGGGTCTTCTAAGACCTAAAGACTGTTTGTGTGCAGATATGCCTTGAACTTTTACCTCATGCTCATTATCACGTTTCCATACTTGTAGGTCATTAACTTGGTTTGTCAACATGTCAACTTTATGTTTTAATTCAGAATCTCAGAATCCATTTCATTTTTTAGGTCTGTAATGCTTATGCCCATCAGCTGAATAGTATCAGACATCGCATTTATAGTTTGCATTAGGATCATGACAATACCAAACTTTGATTTTATGGATTCATTCATGTTAAATTCTATTTCCTTAATTCGCTCTTCGTATTTCGTAAATTGTTCCTCAATCATTTTGTTCATTTTAGTTTCTTGTGCATAGATATATGGACTAAACTAGTGCAGATAGTGAATGCTCAAGCTCAAACAACAAGACAACCTTTCTGTTCAATGTGTGTGTGAAAGAATGCAAAATTCAAATAACTTGAAATGCTGGTACCTGGAAATCTCTGTCCGATGCCGAGGTTCCCGTCTATCTTCTCAAGGAGTGGGTGACACGTCGAGGATCACCAGGCAACCGCCTCGCTTCACGTCGGGTTCAGGTGTCGGGAAGAAGGAGGTCGTGGCAGGAAGCCGGCGCGTGGGGTTGGATCAGGCCCCGCTCTGGTGCGCCGTTCCCGCTGTCCTGCGAGCGACGTCTGCACGCTGGGTGCCTTGCCCGTGCTCTCCGGAGCGTGCGCGATCCTCGTAGGGGCCCTTGCCCCTCGGAAGTGTCGAGACGTGGGACCATGGGCGTCGGAAAGAGACGATCCGATACCGCAGTGAAACACGTGATGGAGATCAAGCTCAAACATACAATCAAAAATGGAACTGAAGCCTCCAATAAAATGAATGATGCAAACAGGCCGCTACAGTGTGGGCCGATTGTACAATAAAACCGCTACAGTGCGGTGCGATGATACAATATGAAAGCCGCCGCTACAGTGCGGGCCGGCTAGTGTAAACTCTAGATCCCTCGCTACAGTGCGAGAAATCGCCTACGGGATTCAGCTTTGGTCTTCGCAATCCAAGCTTTTCTTCAGGTCTTCGATCCGCTCTTTATTTCAGGTATCCTCAGCAATGGCCTTCCTTCTCTTTACTTCAGATAATCAGAAATCGCATAAACCTGTAGGAAGGTTCCACAAAAAAGACCACAGGAAGGGGGGATTAAGTTAATCAAAATTCATAGTACCTCTGGAATGAATAAAGCATAGTCATGAAAAAGATCTTTTTATTTCCCATTCGCACATATTCGTATCTATGCTAAAAAATTTCCCTTTTATTTTATGCATGCATGACTCGACTCATTCTAATTCTCTACGTAAAGTTAACTGATGAGAAGTCCGACTCCGTATCATAAACACATAAAAGCATTGTCCAATGGGTACTCTTTAAACATGAAGGTCATTTCTCATTTCATTTCCTATTTTTCTTAAGTATGAACTCTAAAGTTGATCTCAAGGTATTACATTAACTTATAGAACGTTTGTAACATAGAGCCAAGAAGATTATTTGTCCAATGAATGCTTCATTTTTCTTACGAGGGTTTGAGAGGCCAATGTAATTTGTGCCTACAAATTCTCATAAATTTTGCTTTCCATAGCAATCAACTTTGGAAAACCATTCAAATGTTTAGCTTAGGATCCTCTGTTTGACGATTTGTCTATTGTATCCTATTGTTCTTTTGAGTCTATTCCATGTTCTTGGAGTAAATTGGCATAAGAAGTATTACAAACTCCTTTCATCTTTCTCTCTCAACCACCGTCGCTGTATTTCTCACCACGACCTCTCTCTCTCTCTCTTTCTGTGGAAACTCCAATTACATCTCTAACGCCTCTCTAACCGACATTGCACCTTTGAAGTGCTTTTGCTAGAACTGCCTATCTCGTCTCCATATCTCCCTTTTGATTAACAGCCACTTATAAGCCCTGTTGCCGCAGACAAAAACCGATTCTTTTTAACTCCTGAATTCTCTCTCTCTCTCTCTCTACACTCTCCCAGATGACCCTTCTCTGTGCGCAAACACCGCCTTAGCCCACATCTCTCTCTTTTAATGGCGCACGAGCCTCTCTTGCTGTCGTCAGCACACCGACATATCGTGCCGCCTCTCTGTCTATGCCACCTTCTCTCTCTAATCATTTGCCGCTTCGCAGCTAGACAGATTCCCTCTCTCTCTTTCTGTGGATTCTCCGTCAGCCGCCCATGCAGGGTCAATAGCCAGGCGTCCGACTACTCAGCGTCGTCGTCGTCTCTCCCTCTCTGACGTCCGTGTTTTGTTGCGTGCGCCAAATTAGGACTCTCTCTCCCTCTCTCTCGGTCTTTCTCTCTTTAGGCCCGCGACTTTTCTTCTTCAATGTGCGCAGGCAATTGTCCACTGTGGCTTTGCCCTCTCTACTCATCCTTCGGCTCCACGCACACAAGCAGCCGCCAGACGATAGCCGCGAGTATCTCTCTAAATCGACCCAAAATGGATGCGCAATCGGCACTCGCTATTGTCTCTCTCTACATCATTCTTCTCTCTCCATGTGATCACTCTCAGAATCTCCGTCTAAGCTTCTGCGTACCGCCACACATGTGTTAGAGTCTCTCGGGATTGAATTATCTCTATCCCGGTCAATGAGTCAACAAGCTCTCTCTCGAGCGACGAGAATCAAGTCTTTCGCCTCTCTCTCTCTCTCTAACACAGAGTCATGGGACACCCGGCTCTGATTCCCGAATTATTCTGTGTGATTAATCATTATCACGCACCTATGATTTTCCTTCTCTCTGCCTAAACCTATGGTGCTTTCTACCATTCGAGAAAGACAGTGTTTCCATTCAATCACTTGAAAGCGTATCAAAATGTACATGCGCACACAGAACTCATAAGCAAGAACATGAAAAACATGAACAAAGATGAATAGACAAGGAGCATACCTAGAGGAGACAATCCACAAGGGCAATCCACAGGAAGGGGAAGAAACAAATGAGTTTGGACTTATTTATAGGCCCCTCCCTAAGACTTCCTTCTAGAACGTTCTAACCTCCTCAATGAACTTTCTATTTTTGGCAGTCTTTTAATTTTTCCCTAGACTAAGGTTTCGATTTCACACTGGATATTCACAATTTAATTGGGTTTTAGGGTTTCACCTACAAAACCCGCCATTTCCAAGGGTCCCACCTAGGGTTTTTGGTCAGGAAAACTTAGCGTTTGCTCACAATTATCTCAAACTTGCCAATTTAACGGTTTATTTACAATTTCGGCCTAAACTCGAAGGGTTTTCAAGGGTTCAAGTTCATTTTTCATGGGGTAAACCCTCAATTTGAGGGGGGGTAAGTTCAGGTTTTCCGGGGTTTTGAAGGGTCAAACCTAGGTTTTCATGGGTCTAATGTCTGTTGTTTATATACACGGGTCTAACACACATCTCAAACTTATTTTCGCATCACACAATCAATTAATTCGTCCAAAATATGTACAAGATATACCACTCTCTCGATCAAAACATCACACAAAAACTCAAAAACAATGAACTTTTGAAAAAAAACAATGCACACTCCCTACGGGATTTCATCCCGACATTCGCCCCCGCTAAACCTGCACATCGTCCCGATGGCCCAACCTGCAAGATGCAACAGAAGCGTATTAGGGTTCCTTTTGAAGTTTCTTTATACTTTTTATCTTTCTTTTCAAAACTCAAATCATGATCTCATGCAGTCATGCAGCTTTTTATAAAGATTAGTATGAATTTCAGAAAATTAGGTAGATTCAAGCTTCAAAAACATCATATTATGCTTCTGCGTCTGCAATCTGACAAGTAATCACATAAATAAATCGTTGGCTTTCTAGATCTTCTGTTTGTTCAACTGGTTCAAATCCAACTGTTCATTCTAAGTACTAGCATATACATATGTTTCTACTAACTCAGTTTGTAGAATATACCTCCATTCCCACTATTTATTTCCTACTTGATCAACTCTCCATTAAATCTTTCTTTCTTTTTCTTTTTCATTTTCATTTTTCTTTCTCTTTTTCTTTGCCTCTTCATCTCAGCTCAGCATTTCTTTGTATCTTTTATTTTTCACAAATCGGCCTATGTCGAAATCGGGTGCGACTCATGGACTTGTCCGCCCGGCCAAGTTTATTCCACCTGTCTGCTGACCCGGCATAGCACACGACATACACAACATCAGCCCTGCATGAAATCGACGTCAGCTCGTGGCTCTGACCACCCGGCTAGAGTGACTCCACCCGCCTACCGACCCATACAGGCGCATGACAATAGATAGGGCAGGCCTACGACGAAACCAGCTACGGCTCGTGGCCTTGACCACCCGACCAAGGTGGTTCCACCCGCCTACTAGCCCATCGTAGCGCACCAACAACATACACGCACATATACAGCTGGCATGAGTATGAATGTTTCTTTATAAATCATGATCCATCTGGAGGTAAGATCTCATAAGAAATAAATACTAGGATCCAAAGTTTCCCACTCACTAAGTGTTCAAATCAATCAGCATATACACGCACTCGGTCTAAGCATGCCATCACATCCCCAAGCTTTCACTCCCAAAAGTCTCTAGTCTGCTAACTAATCTCACTCATATAATTTCCTAGTCATTCATGCTTCATGCAAACCCATAATAGATCTTTGCTATCTTCATTCTACATGATTTTTCATAAATTCATGCATATCTTTATCATACACACAAATGCAAAGCATATGCTCTAACAGAAAGAAAACACGTTTCACCTGGTCATTTTTCTTCATTTTGATCCAGCTTTTCTTTAATTTCACGGTCTATCATTCTTCATCAGCATCAGCCTCAGTATCATCAGCATCCTCCAGTGTCATCAGTATCCTCCAGTATCATAATCATCATAATCATCATCAATCACCATAAACCATCAATCATCATCATTTTCATCATCATTGTCATGTATTATCATCAATCTTTATCACTCAATAGCTCCTGATCATTCTCATGCGTTTTTATTAGGATTCTTCTTCAATCATCATTCAATATTTGCAAATATATCTTGGAAAGTTAGATTTTTAGTTCTCTTGTTCTTTTTCAAAGTCTTAGAAGTCTTTGAAGTTGTCTTCATATTCCCCTCAATTTGCTTGATAATATCATCAAGCAACTGTTTTTCTGCTTTGTTTACTCGTTTACGAGATTTTGTTTGTTCTTGAATTTCTTCTTTACTCTTTTCTTGTTCAATTTGTTTATCAAGGTTTAATTGGGATTGTAATTTTGCAACTTTATCTTGGTCAAATAGAGTTTCAATAGTCAAAATTTTGGGATCAAATGAAACATATATCTCTTGGTCTTTCCTTGATTTCTGTTGATTTTCTCTATCACATTCTCTTTTATGGTCAATTTCCATTTGTTCTCTCAATATCTGTTTAATATTATGTTTTTCAACCTTGATTTGTCTACCTTTGGTTTCTTCAATTGGTTTCTCTTGACTCTCCATACATAGCAGGCTCTTTTGTTCATCTAATCTATTATCTTCATGAATCTTTGGTTTCCATATCTTTTGAAATGACTTGGATCTAGTCTTGGTCTCTTCAAAATATTCTTTCATTCCACCTTTTCCTACATTCAAATGCAAAGGTATCTCCTCTTGATATTTACAAATTTTTCTTTCATGCTCACTTACAAGTCTATGTTTGCATGCACTCTCATATGCTATGCAGTCCCAGAACATATGCCCAAACTGATCACACCAAAAGCAACGTATAGGTCTCTTCTCAACCCGACTTGATTTCCTAGGTATCACTCTAGGCGTGGGTCTTCTAGGACCTAAAGACTGTTTGTGTGCAGATATGCCTTGGACTTTTACCTCATGCTCATTATCACGTTTCCATACTTGTAGGTCATTAACTTGGTTTGTCAACATGTCAACTTTATGTTTTAATTCAGAAATCTCAGAATCCATTTCATTTTTTAGGTCTGTAATGCTTATGCCCATCAGCTGAATAGTATCAGATATCGCATTTATAGTTTGCATTAGGGTCATGACAATACCAACTTTGATTTTATGGATTCATTCATGTTAAATTCTATTTCCTTAATTCGCTCTTCCTATTTCGTAAATTGTTCCTCAATCATTTTGTTCATTTTAGTTTCTTGTGCACAGATATATGGACTAAACTAGTGCAGATAGTGAATGCTCAAGCTCAGACAACAAGACAACCTTTCTGTTCAATGTGTGTGTGAAACAATGCAAAATTCAAATAACTTGAAATGCTGGTACCTGGAAATCTCTGTCCGATGCCGAGGATCCCGTCTATCTTCTCAAGGAGTGGGTGACACGTCGAGGAGCACCAGGCAACCGCCTCGCTTCACGTCGGGTTCAGGTGTCGGGAAGAAGGAGGTCGTGGCAGGAAGCCGGCGCGTGGGGTTGGATCAGGCCCCGCTCTGGTGCACCGTTCCCGCTGTCCTGCGAGCGGCGTCTGCGCGCTGGGCGCCTCGCCTGTGCTCTCCGGAGCATGCGCGATCCTCGTAGGGGCCCTTGCCCCTCGGAAGTGTCGAGACGTGGGACCGTGGGCGTCGGAAAGAGACGATCCGATACCGCAGTGAAACACGTGATGGAGATCAAGCTCGAAGATACAATCGAAAATGGAACTGAAGCCTCCAATAAAATGAATGATGCAAACAGGCCACTACAGTGCGGGCCGATTGTATAATAAAACCGCTACAGTGCGGTGCGATGATACAATATGAAAGCCGCTGCTATAGTGCCGGCCGGCTAGTGTAAACTCTAGATCCCTCGCTACAGTGCGAGAAATCGCCTACGGGATTCAGCTTCGGTCTTCGCAGTCCAAGCTTTTCTTCAAGTCTTCGATCCGCTCTTTATTTCAGGTATCCTCAGCAATGGCCTTCCTTCTCTTTACTTCAGATAATCAGAAATCGCATAAACCTGTAGGAAGGTTCCACAAAAAAGACCACAGGAAGGGGGGATTAAGTTAATCAAAATTCATAGTACCTCTGGAATGAATAAAGCATAGTCATGAAAAAGATCTTTTTATTTCACATTCGCACATATTCGTATCTATGCTAAAAAATTTCCCTTTTATTTTATGCATGCATGACTCGACTCATTCTAATTCTTTACGTAAAGTTAACTCATGAGAAGTCCGACTCCGTATCATAAACACATAAAAGCATTGTCCAATGGGTACTCTTTAAACATGAAGGTCATTTCTCATTTCATTTCCTATTTTTCTTAAGTATGAACTCTAAAGTTGATCTCAAGGTATTCCATTAACTTATAGAACGTTTGTAACATAGAGCCAAGAAGATTATTTGTCCAATGAATGCTTCATTTTTCTTACGAGGGTTTGAGAGGCCAATGTAATTTGTGCCTACAAATTCTCATAAATTTTGCTTTCCATAGCAATCAACTTTGAAAAATCATTCAAATGTTTAGCTTAGGATCCTTTGTTTGACGATTTGTCTATTGTATCCTATTGTTCTTTTGAGTCTATTCCATGTTCTTGGAGTAAATTGGCATAAGAAGTATTACAAACTCCTTTCATCTTTCTCTCTCAACCACCGTCGCTGTATTTCTCACCACGACCTCTGTCTCTCTCTCTTTCTGTGGAAACTCCAGTTACATCTCTAACGCCTCTCTAACCGACATTGCACCTTTGAAGTGCTTCTGCTAGAACTGCCTATCTGGTCTCCATATCTCCCTTTTGATTAACAGCCGCTTATAAGCTCTGTTGCCGCAGACAAAAACCGATTCTTTTTAACTCCTGAATTCTCTCTCTCTCTCTACACTCTCCCAGATGACCCTTCTCTGTGCGCAAACACCGCCTTAGCCCACATCTCTCTCTTTTAATGGCGCACGAGCCTCTCTTGCTGTCGTAAGCACACCGACATATAGTGCCGCCTCTCTGTCTATGCCACCTTCTCTCTCTAATCATTTGCTGCTTCGTAGCCAGACAGATTCCCTCTCTCTCTTTCTGTGGATTCTCCGTCAGCCACCCATGCAGGGTCAATAGCCAGGCGTCCGATTACTCAGCGTCGTCGTCGTCTCTCCCTCTCTGACGTTCGTGTTTTGTTGCGTGTGCCAAATTAGGACTCTCTCTCCCTCTCTCTCGGTCTTTCTCTCTTTAGGCCCGCGACTTTTCTTCTTCAGTGTGCGCAGGCAATTGTCCACTCTCGCTTTGCCCTCTCAGAGAAATTGGATAGACAGAACTATCCTGCATGGTCAATGAGGATGGAAGCCCATCTAATGAGCAAAGATTTGATAGCCTATATTACAAGAGAAGAAGAAAAGCCTCAATTCAGAGATCCTAGTGTTCCAACTAGGGAGGAATTGTCAGATTTGAAGAATTGGATGAAGAGAGATGCTCAAGCTAGGAGCATTATCTATATGGCAGTCAATGACTACTTGCTACCTCACATTAGAGGTCTTGAAAGTGCAAGTGAAATATGGAATGCTTTGGAGGAGCATTTCCAAAACACTACAAAGTCAAGAAAGGCATCTTTATGGGCAGAGTTTACTACTTTCAAGAAGAAGGCTTCACAATCAATATCTGATTATGTGACAAAGATGAAGGACATTGCAGATGCATTAGGAGCAGTGGATGAAGACATTGAAGAAGATAAATTGGTAAGGCAAATTCTCACAGGACTAAGAGGTGATGAGAAGTGGAAGCCTTTTATTTTGTCTACAGAACTTTCATTGGATCATTTCAATCCTGATTTGAATCAATTGTTAGGACATATGCTAACTTTTGAGAATGATATCAAAGGAGATGTTGACACGAGTGCAGGTCATGCAATGTACTCTAAAGACAAGAAGAAAACTAACAAAGGAAAGCAACAAGCAAATGAAGAAGAAGGCACAACTAGTCAAGCCAACTTCCTAAGAGGAAGAGGAGGTGGCAAAGGTAGAGGAAGAGGCAGGAATAACAAAGATGGAGCAAAAGCTTGCTGGATTTGTGGTAAGACAAATCATTTAGCTAATGATTGTTGGCATAATACTCAGAGTAATGGTGGATACAATCAGAACTATAATTCAAGAGGAAGAGGTGGCAGAAATCAAAGAGGTAATTTCAGAGGTAGAGGTAGTAGGGGTTACTTTGGAAGAAATGCAGGTAGAGGTTTCCAAAGTCAACAATATAACAATACCTACTACAATTATGCTTCAGATCAAAAGGAAGATCCAACATTGATAATGAATGCAACTTGTGAAAGGCAGAGTGAAGATCAAAGAGTCTTCTACATTGACTCAGGGTGTAGCAATCACCTGAGTGGTAACATAGCCTTAATGACTGATTTAGAGAATAAGGTATCTAATCATGTTGTTCAAACAGGTGACACTACAAAGCATAATGTGAAGTCAATTGGATCAGTGAAGGCCAAGGATGGTAGCACCTTATTGAGTAAGGTCTTGTATGTTCCTACAATTCCTAAGAATTTGATAAGTGTAGGACAAATTGTGGAAAAAGGTTATCAAGTGAGGTTCACTAATGAAGGAGTGTTTGTGGAAGACCCTAGCAATGGGTATAAACAAATTGTTTCAGGGAAGAAAGAAGGAAGATTGTTCACATTGAAGATTCAAGGTAATGTTGGTCATGCCTTGTTCACTTATGGAGGACATAAGATATCTGAGTTAGATCTTTGGCATAAGAGGCTTGGACATTTCAATGAAAGAGGTATTAAAGACATGATTAACAATGGTTTAGTGCTTGGATTGCCTAATGTTGCAGGTCAACATATGACATATAGATGTGAGGCATGTCAATTAGGTAAAGCTCATAAGCAATCTTATTCTAAGCATGGGTTTATGTATTCAGAGAAACTTGAGTTGGTGCACACAGATGTGTGGGGACCATCAAAGGATTTCAGTATCAATGGTTCAAGGTATTATGTGATTTATGATGATGATGCTACCAGATGGGTCACTATCTATGTGATCAAAGATAAGTCAGAAGTATTCAATACTTTCAAACATTATCATATGTATGCAGAGAGAATTACAGGACATAAATTGAAGAGACTAAGGTCCGATGGAGGGGGAGAGTATTTCTCTAATGAGTTCAGTGATTACTTGTGGAATGCAGGTATAAAAAGAGAAGTTACTTGCAGGTACTCTCCTCAACAAAATGGTGTAGCAGAAAGGAGGAATAGGACTCTTGTTGAGTTTGCAAGGTCCATGATGAAGGAGAAAAATTGCCCAAATTATTTGTGGGCTGAGGCTGTAAATACAGCTACTTATTTGGTTAATAGGCTACCTTGTAAAGCCTTGCAGGGTATGACACCATATGAGGCATGGTGGGGTAAGAGACCTACATTAGACCATTGCAAAGTATTTGGATGTTTGGCCTATGCATATGTACCATCACAATTAAGGCATAAATTGGAACCTAAAGCTGAAAAATATGTGTTTATTGGTTATGATGATAAGCAGATGGGATACAGGTTGTGGAATCCATCCACAAAACATTTTCTTGTATCAAAAGATGTTACATTTGATGAGCAAGGTACTTGGTATGCAGGTACTATCAATATTAATACAGATGATGAAGAAATTGTGAGCCAAAGGAAAGGTAAATCAAAGATTCAGATATTTGATGAACAAGAGAATCATGAAGAGCAGGTTGAAGTGGAAGAGACACCAAGATTTGATCCTGAATGTGAAGAACCAGAAACCTCAAGAAGTGGAGAACTCAGGAGGTCTACAAGGCACAAATGGCAACCTACAAGGTATAGCTATGATACTTCATTCTTGAATACTAAGGATTATGCTTACATGGTTAAAGCAGATGAAGACCCTTTTACCTATGAAGAGGCAAAAGGTAAAGAAATTTGGGAAAAAGCTATGCAGGAAGAATATGATGCATTGATGGAGAATCAAACATGGGATTTGGTTCCAAAACCAAATAGTCAGAAGATCATTGGATGCAAGTGGGTCTATAAGACAAAGAGATTTGCAGATGGAAGTGTGTCTAGGTACAAAGCTAGACTTGTTGTTAAAGGGTTTGCTCAGACATATGGTATTGACTATGATGAGACTTATAGTCCAGTGGCAAAGATGACAACCATTAGAACACTCATAGCAATTGCTGCATGCAAAGGTTGGAAATTGTGTCAATTAGATGTGAAGAATGCTTTTTTGAATGGTTATATTTCAGATGATGTTTTCATGGAGCAACCTCAAGGATTCAGAGATGGAAGATATCCAGATTATGTGTGTAAGCTCAAGAGAGCTTTATATGGCTTGAAGCAGGCCCCAAGGGCATGGAACTATAGGCTTGTAAAGTTCTTAAAGGAACTTGGATTTCAAGTATCTAAAGCAGATAGTAGCTTGCTTGTCAAAGCAAGTGATGATCGGTTCATTTACATATGTATATATGTTGATGATATAATTCTTACAGGTACAGATGAGAAAGGCATACAGAGCCTAAAGAAGCAAATGGAGAAAGAGTTCAAAATCAGTGACTTGGGAGATTTGTCATACTTCTTGGGCATGGAAATTTCATACACTCAACATGGAGTGTATGTGACTCAAGAAAGGTATTTGAAGAATTTGTAAACCAAGTTTAAAATGAATGATTGTAGAGTAGCACCTACTCCAATGGAGGTGAATCACAAATTGAGCAGATTTGGAGGTGAAGAGTTCAAGGACATGAAACAATATCAGAGTTTGGTTGGTAGTCTTATCTATACTACATTAACTAGGCCTGATTTATCATATGCAGTTGGGGTGTTGTCTCAATTTATGCATTGTCCTGGGAAAGAGCATTGGATTGCAGGTCAAAGAGTGTTGAGGTACATTAAGGGAACACTCAAAGAGGGTTTGTATTATGGTTTTACATCAGATACAAATATCAAAATATATAGTGATGCAGATTGGGCAGGTAATCCAGATGATAGAAGGTCAACCTATGGATACATGTGTTATGTGGGAGATAAGTTGATTTCTTGGTGCTCAAAGAAGCAACATACAGTTACTTTGTCATCTACAGAAGCAGAGTACAAAGGCATGGTTGAAGCTGCAAAAGAAGTGATATGGCTTAAGAATCTCATGAAGAGTTTTGACACTATACAGAGCATACCTATCATTTATGGTGATAACATGAGTTCATTATATCTAGCATCTAATCTTGTTTTTCATGCCAGGACCAAACACATTGAGATACAGTATCACTTTCTAAGAGAGAAGGTGATGGATAAGGAAATTGAAGTTATACATACTTCAACAAAAGATCAGATAGCTGATATGCTTACAAAGAGTTTGGATGGACCAAAGTTACAAAAGTTCAAAGACATGGCAGGTGTAAAGAAGATAAGAGAAATTTCAATTGATGATTGAGGGGGAGCTGTTGGTGCAGACCAATCACCAATTGAAGATCTGAAGGACAAAGGATGGAAATAAGGTCAATTCTTGAAGCATAGAAGATGGATATATTCACAGATTGAAAGACATGTACACATATGTACATTAGTGAAGACATAGATCACTTATACTTCTGTTTAGTTATAAGCTTGTACATATTTGCCTATAAATACTTTTGAAAAATGTCAGGGCAATAGAGGAGACAATAGGAGAGTATGAGAATAGTGCATTTGTAAGTTGTAAGACTCATTAGAGTTCATAGGAATGAGAAGAAGTCTCTCTCATAACTGAGTTGTAATTTTCTAAGGAATAGAAGAAAATTTGCGCCCGAAGTTTTCGTGTCTTCTCCTTCTGTGATAGATCTTCTGTGGAATGCTTTTGTACAAGTCTAAATCTAGAGTTGATCGATCTCTGTACAAAGTTTTAGCTTCCAATTGTGATCAGGCGAAGAGAATTGTGTGTAGGAACATTTACATGTGAGAAAGTATTCACTGGTTCCTGAAACAGGTGCAAATTTTGATCTCCACAGTTTAAAGTTTTGTGCAAGTGAGCACTTAATCTTTAAGTTGGAAGGTAAGCTACTCATGGCTAAAAGCATTTGCTTAAATGGGTTTTATACTGAGAGAACTATGTGTTAAAAGTTAGGGGTGTCCAAATCGACTTCTCAGAAGTGCAGATTTAGACATAGGTAACTTGCTAAGTGGATTTCTCAAGATCTACTGAATCTTTTGAAGTGATTTGACTTGGAGGAGGTGCGCAATCTTTAGGTGACACCTTGTGCAAAGTTTCATAAAAAACTTTACACATTTACTCAGTCAATGAGAAAGATATATGCAGTAGACTTTCTGAGTAATCTCCTTCTTCACAGTTTGTTCAAGAATTTGATATTTGGTCATTGATCTTTTAAATTGGTGGAAGTTTTGAGTTACTCTTGATATAGAGGTGTTCTAAGTTCAAGAGTAGGTTGTTCTTTTGGAGATTAACACTCTCCATCACAGACTTGAGGTATTGTATCGTGCTCAATAGCAGTATCGTATCATCTATAAAAGTGGTATCGTGTTGCCTATAACCATAGTATCGTATCATCCAGTTTTCTGGTATCGTATCGTTGACTCCCCAGGTATCGTATCATGAGAATATTTGGTATCCTATCACCACGGGGACTAGGATCGTATCGTCTAAAGAAGTGGTATCATATCGTTTGACGAGCAGTATCGCCTAGTGCAGTATCGCCAAAAGTGGTATCGCCTAGAAAATTTGGAGCATTTTCAAGGGTAAATTTGAGGCATTTGAGGAACCACTTAGGGAGAGTTTTAGAAGTCTACAGAGCCCTAGGAGGGGGAATGAACTTGAGATCAGGAAGGGTTCTAAGTAGCCAGAGAAGTGTCATATCATCCGTTGGAAGTACCGCTCAAGTCAGTCACCGATCTATCTATTCGAATACCTCTAGTGACTCAGAGGAGGAGATACCCATGGCCTCAGAAGACATGCAGGGTCCCACTCCTAGAAGAAACTTCATCACCAGTGTTGAAGGAGAGTATCGCACTTCCTTACAGTACATTTCTACGAATGCCCAGGAGATCCCCATCTACTTGGATGGCTTAAATAGATATGTGGCTAGGATGGTGACTTCCATGGATGCAACAATTGTGCCCAGACCTGCGATCAAGTATGAAGGTGGAGCATACATGGACAAGTTGGGTCTCATTTACATAGTGACTGAACACCCTGATTTGATCAATGAGAGGGGAGAGTTAGTGGGACAAGAAAACTCAGGGAGACCAAACCCTGAAGAGTTAGTGACTACCCCTAGAGGCAAGTCAATCGTAACGCGAGTCTTGAGAGGGGACTTGATACCTCAAGACGACTACTTACTGGAAGTTTATTTGATCCATGGATCAGATTTGTTACTTCAAACTGACTCACCAAACCAAGGAAGAGAAGAAAGTATGAGGACATTTTACGAGCTAAAGGATCCGGAAGATGAGTCTAGAGTAACATACCTAGACGAGAACCAAAGAAGGTATTGGTTGATGGATGCCATAGACCGAGCCCGATTGAAATACATGGGACTGCCTGTATTCTCTCAACGAGAACATGCAACCACCTCTCAGAACCCCTTCAGAACACAACAAGAGGCTGAGCACACAATGTCGGGACAAACAAGCCAACGGAGCATTCCTAACCGTGCTCATGTACAATTCGTGACTCCCGGAGTTCAAACATTACAATCAGACCCCCCTTGGAGTGGGAAATCAATACCGACCACCAATAAGACCATGACCACCAATAGGAGTGCAACCCCGAATACCCCCAATTAGGCCAACAATTCTTGTCTTCCCAGTAATGCCTAGACAGCCAGAGCCAATGAGAAGATTGAGACCGATCCAAGCGGCGAAATGCATGAGGAATCACTATGATGGATTGGGAGAACCTTATGACCACATTGCTGAATTTAAACAAGCTTTAAGAGCTGAACAAGTAGACGACTTCTTTGTGCAGTATGAGTCTTTCGGACTCACCCTCACAGGAATGGCTCTGACTTGGTTCCAACCATTGGACCCCAACCAATTTGGAAATATGGAGCAATCCTTTCAAGAATTCATAGGGGAATTCACTAAGAGAGGGATTAAACACAATTTTGCATCTTTAATCCATAGTTTTAAAGAAAACCCTAACGAAACCGTGAAAACAGCTGCCTGAAGATTCAATTAGTATGTTGATAGATGTCCAGCAGCAGAGAGACCCACTCAGCAAAAAGTGATTTCATTATTCTTGGATGGATTAACAAATGGAACCTTAAGAACGCTAGTATATGTGAAGAGGCTACAGACATTGAGGGAATGCGTGCAAGAATGTATTGACTTAGAGGACAATCTAGCGGATGATCTGAAGAGTGCACCCAACCCCACTAAATCAGAAGACTCTCGGAGTATAGTTACATCCAACTCCAGTAACGTGGAAGAATTAGCTGAGCTAGTGGCAAAGAAATTAGGAGTCTAAGGACAGAGAAACTATCAACATCAACCCCTAAGAGTACCATGTTGAGGAGATGTGGCTCATGTGGAGGCGATCACCCCACTCACATGTGTGTTCGAGGTGGAGCAGGTGTACCGCAAACATACCCTTATAATAGACACCAATCACACCACTTAAAATTGCCCGTTCAATAGGCAGACACGGCCTTTACAACCACCTCAGTATCGGCCATATGGATATCCACATAGAGAGCCAGGCAGAGACATGCCCAGGTACAATCCCTATCCAACACCACCAGGGGCGCCCATGCCATATGAACCAGCACAATTTGGAAATCCTCAACCGGTGTTAGGGCCACAACCACCACTTCCTTAACATGTGGTACCGGTCAAGTACGCTCAACCAGAGGAAAACTTAGAAAGGGCCATAGTGCCCGCATCACCAATGGCCAGGGTAGAGTCAATGAACCCAGGATATGAACAATCCCAAGAGGAGTACTATTCCTATGATGCTAGTATAATGGATTACGAGCAAGGGTATGACCCGCAACACTATGGATATGAAGGATATGACTATACCTATGGCCCTGAGGTGGCGACATTAATGTACACTGCACCGAAAACACAGCCACCTATACGACCACCCCATAGACCACCTATGCCAAGAGGACCTTGCTATAGATGTGGAGGAGACCATTTTATCAGAGAATGTACTCGGACATACAACCCACCACCTCCTAGGACTTGGGAAGGATATTGCAGTGATTGCGGAAAGGAACATCTCTTCCGTGGTTCCACAAAAAATCCCAACAAGGCTCAAGACACTGCACTTATTAATGTAATCGAAGTGATAGAGGCACCGGGAAGTGACAAGGAATACATCGTACCATTAAAGGCCATTACACGGGCACAAACGAAGGAACGAGAAGGAAAACAATCAAATCGGGAACTAGAAAACAATAAAACCTTAAGCCCCAAAATTCAAATAGTGGAAGATTCTGAAGACCCACGTGAGAGTACCCAAAACATGAAAGCACAAAAATGGAAGGAAAGAAGAGAGAAGCTCAAAGAAAAATGGATGAAAAACAAAAGTCGAGAAAATAAGAAACATACAAGAAGCATTGAGGAGCATAAAGAACCAGAGATTCGGGAAGAAGTTCCCATTCCACCACCAATTCAAGACTCAGAGAAACTAGGATCAATTCTAGCTGACCCAAAACCGGATGATTTAGACATGTGGTTGAAAGCGTACCAAGCTAGAATTAAGATTGGACCGAATGTGGAACAACATGAAAAGCTTTACCCACAAGGAGAGTTAGAAAAAGAGAGGCTTGTTATATGCAGAAAACTCATAGAGGTAGCACAAGCAACCCTAGAGAAGACCATCCCAGACCTCCCCAAGACAAGGATAGCAGAGGATTGTGTTCAAGCCAAGGACAAAGAACTTAAGGAATAGGATGATAAACGTGAGATAGCAAAAACCCAAGACGGACCCATGTCAACAATACCTGATTTAGAGGCTGACTGGCCAAAATAATTATGGAATAGAATTTGAGAAGAACAATGGAAGAGGAATGGAGTGGCTAAACCTCCTTTTGAGGAATTAGAAGTGGAAGTTTACCAACCAAGTCCCAACATGGAAGAAGCATATGAGGAAGTATCGAGACTAGATCGAAATAGAGAAGAAGCTCAGAGTATTTCAACCCTACCAAATTACATGGGAGAGTACGAAAAGGATTCCATGATATTCCGAGCCCCCACAGTACGAGGAATAGGAAAGGGGAACTCTGATAAGAATTCACACAATCTAATGGAGCTTAAAAAGACAAAAGTACAATGCCAACTAACTATGGAGGAACTACTCCGTGTTAAACCGCAGTTATGGAACCAATTAGCAGGTCAACTGGAATTGGGACAGGAGAAGGACGAAGAGGAAAACAAAGGAAAAGAAAACCCATCTAAGGTTCAAATCCCTGTGCACAAAGTGGGAGAATTTAGCGAACGAGATGAAGGTAACACATGTTTACCTGTCACTTACAATGGCTACATGACGAGAGCTATACTAGACATAGGAGCAGGAGTAGGAATTGCCACCAAGGAGATTTGGGAGAAATGGGGAAAGCCTACTTTACGACCCACTTGCATGAAGCTCCAATTAGCAGATGGTCATGTTGAAAAACCATTAGGGATAGTAGAAAAGATCAAACTAACCACTTGCGGAGTTGAATTTGAACATACCCTTGCTATCTGTCAATTTGGAAAAGCAAGTAGCTATGAGATGATATTAGGACGACCCTTCATGAGACAGCTTAGGGTAGTGCAAGATTGGGGACGAGACTCTCTGTACCTTCAACATCAAGGAAACACCACCAAGATCAACTTGCATACATTTGCATATCGAGATGTACCCCCCCTACAATGGAATCCTATACACAAGGAAGAAGATGATCTATCTATTCATAGTGCTGGATCAAGCGATCAATCATGGATGCATGAGGATGCCCAACTATGGATGTGTAAGGAAGCCAAGAAAGAGGATAACAAAAGGCAGCTGTGGCCAATAGGACATCCTAACTACTGACCGGTAGAAGACCAATGTACATACCCCAAATCTTTCCGGATGAAACGTTTGAACCGCATGGATGGATGGAAATCTTAGCAACCTTGGATGTATGTGTGAATGAGGAAGTTTTGACGATGAATGAATGTGTAGACAAAGAAGGCTATGATGTGAATTTATACATGGTTGTCCCACAAGAAGTTGAAGCAAGAGAAATACTGGAAAAGGAATGGAAAGAAGAATACGAGAGTATAGAAATGAAACCAGAATTTGATTCAGTAGAAAGCTACCTAGAAGTCATCTGAACCAAAGATAAGCAAAAAATGACCAAAATATTAGCAATAGAAGCGGCCCCCATGGCACCCCAGTAGGAGGAAAATGAAAGTAAGATCGGACCAAATCCTGACCTTTTTGAGGTTCTAGAGCATTTTAAAAAGTACGAAGTAGAAGAGAGGAAGATAGCCGTTCAAATGCCTAAGAGAGAGGTTAGAGAAGGAGAAGCGTACGACAACAAGGATGTAGCTCAAGCGTAAGCACCACCTCCTTTACTTGTCAATCCGCGGAGACGTGAGGACCGGTATGAAGACCACGAGCAAGTGAAGGCACAAGTGCGTGAGTGAAAGCACACAAACATGCACACACATACACACACGCGCACACAGTAAGATCAAAGAGAGGAACAATGGAAGGACTTTGATTACAAAAGAAATCTATTACAAAACTGAAATCTACAAGAAGCTAACCTCAAAAATGAGCTCTCTAGCTCTTTTTATAGTTTTTGGACTAGTTTTGGCCCTGTCCAGACCTAGTGTCCGACCTAGTTAAAAATTAGGTTCCAGGGCTTATTTGAGGGCTCAAACGAAGTCTAAAAATTATGAAAATTGGTACGATGGTACTTCTAATACTCCTCAAGCTCGAGGACTCCTCGGCTTGAACAAAATCGAGTTATAAAAATAGAAAATGGTATTTACCATGGTTTTTAGTGATGAAAATCATTATTTTTGTAGGGGATTCTTCTGATAATTGGACATGTACTTCTTGGAGCTCCCTACTTGCTCCCTCTTCTTGTGTGTCCACTTCTTTGATGTGCTTCTATGCTCTGTCATTGGTCTTGAGTTTCAACACTCCCCCCCCTCTTGAGTCTGTCGTCCCAGAGAGACCCTTGTTGTAACGGTTGTTCCATGTAGTGCTTTGGGAGGTAGTGTCTATTTGGTAGGAACAAGAGCCATCTACCTTCCAAATGTGGCAGGGTTGGTTGTCCGGTTCTTCATTTGTCACTAAAAGCCTTTGGAAGTTGTTGTCCCTTGGTATGCGCTCCTTCCTTGGATTCCAGCATGATTGTGTCATGGTGGGCCTCCATTGATGTCCTCCAAATCTTTCAAAGATGATATTCCTATGTAGCTCATGCCTCGTACTCATAACCCATAATGAATGATGGGTAAGTGTGTTCGTGCATGGGTTGAGTAAAATATGTGCCTTGTGCACGGCCTTGTAATGTAGCCCTATGCATGGTTACTTGGAAAAATGCATTGGAAGAAGGATGGTGCAAAAATTGGGGTCTTGAGCTAAGTGCTCAAGGGTATGCCGACGGAGAGGTTTCCTAAGCTATCATGGTTATGATGTTTCCAAAGTAAAGATACTTACCATGGAGAAGGTCAATCGATGTTCATCTCTTCGTGTTGTACACTCGGCCTTTGGGATGGAACATTGTTGATGAAGGTCCATGTTGATGGTCCACTGATGAGATCTTTTGAGTGGTTGATCCTGTCTCCTCTTTTCAACGCATCATTTGCCAAATACTGAGAATTGAATTTCTTTATATTTCAGTATACTTACAAGGATTCGCATGGTACCAAAACTATCCCTTGCAGATATCTCCTTGGATGCTCTTGTACATATGGTAGTTAAGCATCTCTCAAGTTGCGGACCTTCAAGCTCTTCACTCCTACCCTGGTAAGGGGGAACCATAGTTGTGGATGCCATGTTCATGCCCAGTTCTTGACATCTACCAGATAAGGTAGCAATTACATCATCTGCTAGCCGAGACACACTTCTATCCAAACTGATAAATGCCCAATAATCGATGGTTCCATCTTCAACTAAGCATGACTCATTCATGTTCCATGGGCAAAACCTGGGAACAAGTTCTTTCTCTCTCTTTTTTTTTGGAACAATGTCACAAAACAAGAAGACAAAGTTTAGTATCAAAAAATGGTGTACATGTGTCAATGTGCTCTCGTGCATGGGACTCTCAATTGTGTCTATGCACGGCCATGTAATGTGGCCCTCTATTAATGCATACTTTGGGAATGCATGACCTGAATGGTGCAAAAGACAAGGTTGTGCAAGGAGCACATGGTTGTCCCTCTTCTAGGCTTTTGATGTTATTTGGGGATGTTGATGCCAACTTTGGTGGAGGTATCCATTGGGTCTCGAACTGATGTAATCCTCCTTATTAGGGTCCATTTTAGAACAGCATTTGGCACAGTAGAGATCACTGCAGGCATCTTCCTCTTTGGATGCTTTTTGAACTGGGGTATCCAGTGTGATTGGTGCTTTGGTTCGGTGGAGGCTACTTGTACTTTTGGATTCCAAACCCATACCCTTTTTACACGTCTTCCTACTGTGGTTGAAGAGGTGATTTGATTTTCTTTCAATCTTTGTATGCGGTTCTTACCCTTTTCTCTTTGTGGCTTCTTGGTTGAGACCTTTCGCATGTGGGAGAACATAGGTTGTGGTGGATGTAAGAGCTTCTTAGGTACCCACATCTCTAATCGCCCTTGTTGAGCTGCAACTAATGTCTTAGGCACCCAAACGTGTCAGATACCTTGTGGTTGAGCTTGTCCAAGCTTCTTCCTTGGTCTTCTGGCCTGGTTGGCTTGCCTGGATGGGATTTGTGGGGGCAAGGCTAGTGGTTGCTCTCCTTTGCGTACCCAGATCTGCTTCATGCTCGGAACTACTTTCTTGTTGAAGGGTGTCTTTCTATTTGCTATAGCAGGTGTCTTGAATTGTTGTGCTTGCTTTTGAGGTTGAACTACTATGGATGCTTTACTCTTCAAAAAAGAAGGAGGGTGTGCTTGCCTTTGCGACTGTCCTTCCATGATTGAGTCCTTCTGGATCATAGAGCTTTTGACACATACAACATCTTGCTCGTGAAGATTAGTCTTAGAGGAACTTAGAGAGTGTGTGGTGCCATGATCTGTGAGCATGCAGTTATCTAATTCTAATGTAATGCATTGTTCATGTACCCAAACTTGAAGAATTTGACTTCTTAGGTTTAAGTTAACTGCATGGTCATAGATCCAATCTTGACCCAAGACAAGTGGTTCTGTAAGGTTCTCATCTTGACACACTAGCGCTTTGACTTTCATTGGAACATCGTGAAGGTAGATGGGAAGTTCCACCTCGCCCAAACAAGGGGTTTCCACACCTCCCAATCCTATGAGATAAGCTTCTATGGGATTGATGTTCAACTGCAAGTCTTGGCAGTAGGATAGTCTAACTGCACTACTTGATGCACCTGAGTCAATCAATGCTTTCACAGTCCTTGCACCCTTCCCTTGTCCTATCTCTATGGTCACAAAGGGTCTTCGGTCAATGACTTGAGAAGTCGCTATGCCTGATTTTTGGCACATATCCATGTGATATTTTGGGGCTTTTGAGTTGACATCTAGGCCTAATCACCTTAACTTATTTCGCCTAATACGCTCTCTAGCCTCTGCCTGTGCTTCTTCTCTAACCCTTAACTCCTCTTCTTTTTGCTTCTTAGCCGTGTTGAGTCTCGTAAGCATATCCTCTATAAGAGGTTCTTGGTATAACTTGACTCTACATCCACTAATATAGTTTGGCAAGATATCTCCTTCTAGAGTGGCCAACTGAACTACACCGCTAGTGGAAATTCTATTAATGATCATGGGTCCGTATCCTCTTTTTTCCAACTTACGGGCATGTTGCTTTAGTGTGTAAACCAACACTAGATCTCCCTCTTTCAATCCCTTATCCTTGATGTGTGCATCAAAGTATGCCTTTTGCCTTTTCTTTGCAGCATAGATACCTGCTGCCGCTCGTAGCCTCGTCTCACCTAAGCGTTCTAGGTCAAAGATCCTAGAGGACAATTCATGTCCATTCCACTCATGCTCTTGTGCTACTTTTAAAGCTGGGATTAAGAAATCTAATGATAGCACAACATTTTGGCCAAAGACCATCTGAAATGGGGTGGCATTGAGTACCGTTTTGTAGGCAACTCGATAAGCCCAAACAGCATGATGAAGTTGTTTGTCCCAATCAGAGCGTTTATTATTTACCAGTTTTGTTAATACGTTACAGAGGATCTTATTGGTGCTCTCGGCTTGTCCGTTAGCTTGTGGGTGATAAGGGGCAGACTTTTTATGTATTACCAAGAATTCTTGGACAAGATTTTCAATGACCTCATTCAAGAAGTGTGTGCCTCTATCGCTCACTAACTCTATTGGTAGCCCATATCTCATGAACACATTCTTGAATAAGAACTTAGCCGTAGTCTGAGCATCATTCTTTGTTGTGGCTTTCACTTCTACCCACTTTGTATGGTAATCCGTGGCTACAATAATATACTCTGCATGGGAGTTTCTAGTTGGGGGGTGAATAGGACCTACAAAGTCGATACCCCATTTCGAGAATGCACGTCCTCCCATCATTGGCCTCAAAGGCATCTCATCTTTTCTAACTGGATATTGTGCACGTTGGCATGTGTCACATTTCTTCACATAGGTATATGCATCCATATGGAGAGTGGGCCACCAAAGTCCTGAGAATAGAATGGTCTTGATCACTCGGTCAGGACCAAAATGTCCACCTGCAACACCACTGTGTGCAGTCTCTAAGACCTTTAAATAGTCTGATTCATTAACACACAGTCTTAAGTAACCATCTTTGCCTCTTTGGTATAGGTTGTCTCCTACTAAGGCATAGCCCTGAGCCTCTTGCTCCATGCTTGGTCTACTTGCTAGTCTAGCCTCTTTGGGTAATCTTCGGTGGTGGGGTGGGATGAGAAGGAGTGGATGGAGTTTCAGCATGCGAGGGGTTTTGAGATGCAATGTCTTCTATTTTTGTTTTTGCGTCTTTCAAGCTTTCTTCTAGTTCTAATAATGTTTTATTCCACTTACGATTGGCCTTTTCTCTGGAATCCTTCCATGTTCTTGTTTTCCACTTACTAGGCTCTCTTGATTCACTCGACTCCGATTGTTCTGCTGGTTTATCTTGTTTTAATGCTTGTGCCCTAGTAACTGCCTGTACAGGTGCCACATTACTGCTACTTGAACTTGAATCCGCCACTAAGCCTACCATATTAATGGGTGTAATCTTGGGTGCACTGGAGGGGTTTCTTGGACAATCTCTGGGGAGATGGTCTTTGCCACATTCAGGACAAAAAGCTTGTATTGTGATAGCCTGACCTTGACTCGGAGCTGGTGGGTGGGGACAATCACGAATGAAATGGTCACCTTGACATCTGAAATAAGATCCTCTAGGGGCTTGTGGTCTCATTTGTCTCAATTGGGGCCTCGAGTTAGGATTTGTGTACATGACATTGGAGTATTCTGGCTCCCAATTTTGCTCCATAGGTGGTGCCTCATATTGATACGAGTAAATCTCACTATGTTCAGGTGACTTAGTGTAATAAGCATGTGGACTACCTTCATGGGAGTAGTCTGAACTATGAGCATGAGAGTCATTCTCTGAGATCAGTGGGGTCAGTGGCACCAATGCTCTATTTGGATTTTCCTCTCCCACAACACTTGACTGGAATCACCTTGGCAGGAGCTGGTGGTTGGTTTCCCAATACTGGTTGTGGCCTATATTGTGCCTGATATTGCTGTTGTGGTCGATAATATGGCTGTTGGTATTGGTTCTAATACCTACCTTGTTGGTAAGGTTGCTGATAAGTTTGTCTAACAGCCTGCCTATTGTAGGGACAATCTTGAGCCGTGTGGTTCGTGTATTTTCTCTCAATAGTGCAATATGGAGCATCCCTTTCTCTAATGTTTTGGTTTTGCATTGGGCATACGTTAGCCATGTGATCCCCTCCGCAGGTATAACATCGGTTCAATGAGGTGACTCTTTGTGTTTGTCTATTTTGGACACCCAGTTTCTTGGCAACTTGCTCAGCTATCTCAAGATTTTTGAAGTATGAGTGGTAGAACTATCAGAATCCTTATAGAGTTTGGACAATCCTAACTCCTCACCCAAGTTATCTTCTATGTCAATGCAAGTCCGCACACACTCTTCTATGGATCTGGGCTCTTTCAAGTACACATATGATCTCAAATTTGTGCTCAGTAAGCCATCTAAGAAGAAAGCCACTTGTTTGGCTCGTGTGGGTAACTCTGGAGCAGGGCATCTTTCTAGGTATTGTCTAAACCTTCTACCTGCTAGCCGCACTGTTTCTTGGGGTGTCTGCTTGAAACTGTGGATCAAAGATGATGTGTTATGCCTGATACCACTCTTGGAAAATTCTACAATGAATTCGTCTAGCAGCTGACCTATATCGTGATAGTTGCGACTACTCAGTGGTTGAAACCAAGCTAAGGCAGTGCCCTTAAGAGTCAGACCAAATGCCTCGGACTGGCTGAACAAATCCTCAACCTGTTCAGCTCTTAACACTTGTTTGAACTCGGCCACATGATCATAAGGATCTCCTGTCCCGTCAAAATAATTTTTCATTGCCTTGATCACTTGAGTGGGTCTAAGGGTTCTTGTGTGCTCTCGGGGTCTAAGCAATGGAAAATCCTGTTCATCTCTTTGTTTCCTATGTGCTTGATGTCTCTCTCTTTCAGGTCTTTCATTTTCAACTCTTGATCTATTCCTGCCCACAGGGTGTGCAAAACTTACCTCAGGCCTCTCTCTATTTCTTTCTCTCTGGGCTTCATGAGCTTGGGATGATCCTACTCCTTGGAGGCCATGGAAAACATTGGATCTTGGTGGAGGGAAAATCAATTCACTCTTCCAAGTATATGCATGTCTATCATGTTCTGTTACCAAGAATATCTTCTCTGATGTGTTATCCAGGTAGACAACTTTGCCTGGTATCTCAGGATCTTTGAATTCATAGATGATGATTATGCCCAATTGGCTAGGTTGATCTAGCTTGAATCTCCAAAAGGCTTCCTCTGTTTCTCTTTTCAAGAATAGTTCTATGCTTTTGTTGTCTTGAGGGATCCAATCTGGTGTGATCACTCTGGTCAGAACTGACTTACCTCTAGGAGTCTGGGGTCCTTGTCCTACATTTCCTTGTTCTAGGTCTCCTATCTCATTCTCATGAATGACATTTCCAAACTCATCGGTCCTATCTGGTAGGTTGGTGACCACATACATGGTTCCTTCCTTATCAATGTATGAACCCTCTTCGAACTTGACCACCGGGTGTTCAAGTCCAAAGGGTTGATCTAGATTTTTGAGTTGGACCACTGATCGCCTCAGGCCATCCTCATAGATGCGAACACCTAATCGGTTGGTCCGAATATATTCCAATTGTGTCTTATAGGGACCTTCTGTTGTTTGTAGATGGGCAGTTCTTGAGCCACCTGCTGGTTTCCCCATGCTAAAAGACATTTCAGAGTCACTTGTGTCAGAGCTTAGTACGTAAGGACAACCACTTAGTTGTTGTGCCCAAGACTTAGCGGTATGGTTGACACTAGCCTCAAAAGATCTAATGCTTTGTCTATCCTTTCCTAGGTGTCTACTAGATCTCAGGTTCATAAGCTTGGGTTAAGACTCCAAAATTTCCCCTTAGTATGGTTCACAATCCTTTGGAGTCCCCTTGGGTTCTTGGTCCCACCGGAGGGTCAACTTCAAAATATCCTATCTGAAAATCAACGCATTATTCTTATAAAAAACTGTTGAGGCCGTGTAGGATTCGAAATGAGCTTTCCAATGAGCCATAGAGCTCAAAAAATGGACTTTGGATGAAAAGGTTATGTCAAATCAGGCTCCTGGGGGTCAAAACAGGCAAATAGGACCTTTTGGAAAAAATCGCAATTTTGTGAAGTTAGAGAATCGCGATTGTGTGAAATCAAAGAATCGCGATTGTGTGAAATCAGAGAATCACAATTGTGTGAAATCAGAGAATCGCGATTGTGTGAAATCAGAGAATCGTGATTGTGTGAAATCAGAGAATCACGATTGTGTGAAATCAGAGAATCACGATTGTGTTCCTTGAGAATCGTGTTTTCACAAAATCGTGTTTTTGAGAATCGCGATTTTGAGCAGAGAGTCGTGTTTTTGAGAATCACGATTTTGAGCAGAGAATCATGTTTTCACAAAATCGTGGTTCACAAAATCCTGGTTCACAAAATCGTGTTTTCATAGAATCGTGTTTTTGGCTGAAAATCGTGATTTTTGAGAATCGCGATTTTGAGATGAGAATCGTGTTTTCAGAGAATCGCGATTTTGAGCAGAGAATCGTGTTTTCATAGAATCGTGTGTAAGAGAATCGTGTTCTAGAGAATCGCGATTTTGTACCTTGGATGAAAATCGTGTTTGTGAAAATCGCGATTGCCAAAAGAGAATCGTGTTTTCGAAAATCGTGTTTTAGAGAATCGTGTCTTAGAGAATCGTGTTCTAGAGAATCACGATTTTGTCTCAAAGAATCATGGTTTCCAAAAATTTAGAGAATCGTGATTTTGAGCACAACCACAGAATCATGTTTTCTCAAAATCATGTTTTTTTTGGCTGAAAATCGTGATTTGTGAGAATCGCGATTTTGAGCACAACCACAGCATCGCGATTCTGAGAATGACCACAGAATCGTGTTCTTTTCAAGAGGCTTTTAGGCGGGAAACAGAGAATCACGATTTTCAAAAAAAATTTGAATTTTCACAGAATCGTGTTTTTTGGCGGGAACTTCGAATTTTTGAGCGCCGAGCAATGGCGAGCTCCGTATGTGCAGAAAATCATGAAAAAACACAGCGCTTGCACTCTCTTGCACTTCCTAACTCCTCCTCGCACAATAATGCATGAAAGATGGTATGAAAATGATGAAAATGCACTAAAAAACAAGAAATTTCTAGGAAGAAGAAGATGGAGATGGTGATGATGATGAAGATGAAGAAGAAAATTCAGAAAATGAACAAAAATGACAGTTTTTTTACCCTCCAACATCGCAAATCTACGATCTTACCATCACAATGCTCGTCCTCGAAGCTCTCTCCCCGGCAACGGCGCCAGAATTTGATGTAGCTCAAGCGTAAGCACCACCTCCTTTACTTGTCAATCCACGGAGACGTGAGGACCGGTATGAAGACCACGAGCAAGTGAAGGCACAAGTGCGTGAGTGAAAGCACACAAACATGCACACACATACACACACGCACACACGATAAGATCAAAGAGAGGAACAATGGAAGGACTTTGATTACAAAAGAAATCTATTACAAAACTGAAATCTACAAGAAGCTAACCTCAAAAATGAGCTCTCTAGCTCTTTTTATAGTTTTTGGACTAGTTTTGGCCCTGTCCAAACCTAGTGTTCGGCCTAGTTAAAAATTAGGTTCCAGGGCTTATTTGAGGGCTCAAACGAAGTCTAAAAATTATGAAAATTGGTACGATGGTACTTCTAATACTCCTCAAGCTCGAGGACTCCTCGGCTTGAACAAAATCGAGTTATAAAAATAGAAAATGGTATTTACTGTTGGTGCAGACCAATCACCAATTGAAGATCTGAAGGACAAAGGATGGAAATAAGGTCAATTCTTGAAGCATAGAAGATTGATATATTCACAGATTGAAAGACATGTACACATATGTACATTAGTGAAGACATAGATCACTTATACTTCTGTTTAGTTATACGCTTGTACATATTTGCCTATAAATACTTTTGAAAAATGTCGGAGCGATAGAGGAGACAATAGGAGAGTATGAGAATAGTGCATTTGTAAGTTGTAAGACTCATTAGAGTTCATAGGAATGAGAAGAAGTCTCTCTCATACCTCAGTTGTAATTTTCTAAGGAATAGAAGAAAATTTGCGCCCGAAGTTTTCGTGTCTTCTCCTTCTGTGATAGATCTTCTGTGGAATGCTTTTGTACAAGTCTAAATCTAGAGTTGATCGATCTCTATACAAAGGTTTAGCTTCCAATTGTGATCAGGCTAATAGAATTGTGTGTAGGAACATTTACATGTGAGAAAGTATTCACTGGTTCCTGAAACAGGCGCAAATTTTGATCTTAATGATTTGATCATTTCTCACTCCACAGTTTAACGTTTTGTGCAAGTAAGCACTTAATCTTTAATTTGGAAGGTAAGCTACTCGTGGCTAAAATCATTTGCTTAAACGGGTTTTATACTGAGAGAACTATGTGTTAAAAGTTAGGGGTGTCCAAATCGACTTCTTAGAAGTGCAGATTTAGACATAGGTAACTTGCTAAGTGGATTTATCAAGATCTACTGAATCTTTTGGAGTGATTTGACTTGGAGGAGGTGCGCAATCTTTATACGACACCTTGTGAAAAGTTTCATAAAAAACTTTACATATTTACTCAGCCAATGAGAAAGATATATGCAACAGACTTTCTGAGTAATCTCCTTCTTCACAGTTTGTTCAAGAATTTGATATTTGGTCATTGATCTTTTAAATTGGTGGAATTTTTGACTTACTCTTGATATAGAGGTGTTCTAAGTTCAAGAGTAGGTTGTTATTTTGGAGATTAACACTCTCCATCAGTGGTATCAGAGCAGGAAACATCCAATTTGAGAAAAGGAGGATCCCGACTGCTGCAGTTGCAAAGAATTCAACATCTGAAGGATTAAAAGGTGAAAGTCTGAAGGAAAAGCTTGAGGAAGAGATCATACGACATCAAGAAGGACGAAAGGAGTGTGATTCAAAGTAAAGGTAACTTTATACTTTATAAAGATTGAAGAATTCAGTACACAGGTAAAGGAAGGATGGGAGATTCACTTCAGATAGAGAAATTGGATAGAGAGAACTATCTTGCATGGTCAATGAGGATGGAAGCCCATCTAATGAGCAAAGATTTGATAGCCTATATTACAGGAGAAGAAGAAAAGCCTCAATTCAGAGATCCTAGTGTTCCAACTAGGGAGGAATTGTCAGATTTGAAGAATTGGATGAAGAGAGATGCTCAAGCTAGGAGCATTATCTATATGGCAGTCAATGACTACTTGCTACCTCACATTAGAGGTCTTGAAAGTGCAAGTGAAATATGGAATGCTTTGGAGGAGCATTTCCAAAACACTACAAAGTCAAGAAAGGCATCTTTATGGGCAGAGTTTACTACTTTCAAGAAGAAGGCTTCACAATCAATATCTGATTATGTGACAAAGATGAAGGACATTGCAGATGCATTAGGAGCAGTGGATGAAGACATTGAAGAAGATAAATTGGTAAGGCAAATTCTCACAGGACTAAGAGGTGATGAGAAGTGGAAGCCTTTTATTTTGTCTATAGAACTTTCATTGGATCATTTCAATCCTGATTTGAATCAATTGTTAGGACATATGCTAACTTTTGAGAATGATATCAAAGGAGATGTTGACAAGAGTGCCGGTCATGCAATGTACTCTAAAGACAAGAAGAAAACTAACAAAGGAAAGCAACAAGCAAATGAAGAAGAAGGCACAACTAGTCAAGCCAACTTCCTAAGAGGAAGAGGAGGTGGCAAAGGTAGAGGAAGAGGCAGGAATAACAAAGATGGAGCAAAAGCTTGCTGGATTTGTGGTAAGACAAATCATTTAGCTAATGATTGTTGGCATAATACTTAGAGTAATGGTGGATACAATCAGAACTATAATTCAAGAGGAAGAGGTGGTAGAAATCAAAGAGGTAATTTCAGAGGTAGAGGTAGTAGGGGTTACTTTGGAAGAAATGCAGGTAGATGTTTCCACAGTCAACAATATAACAATACCTACTACAATTATGCTTCACATCAAAAGGAAGATTCAACATTGATAATGAATGCAACTTGTGAAAGGCAGAGTGAAGATCAAAGAGTCTTCTACATTGACTCAGGGTGTAGCAATCACCTGAGTGGTAACATAGCCTTAACGACTGATTTAGAGAATAAGTTATCTAATCATGTTGTTCAAGCAGGTGACAATACAAAGCATAATGTGAAGTCAATTGGATCAGTGAAGGCCAAGGATGGTAGCACCTTATTGAGTAAGGTCTTGTATGTTCCTACAATTCCTAAGAATTTGATAAGTGTAGGACAAATTGTGGAAAAAGGTTATGAAGTGAGGTTCACTAATGAAGGAGTGTTTGTGGAAGACCCTAGCAATGGGTATAAACAAATTGTTTCAGGGAAGAAAGAAGGAAGATTGTTCACATTGAAGATTCAAGGTAATGTTGGTCATGCCTTGTTCACTTATGGAGGACATAAGATCTCTAAGTTAGATCTTTGGCATAAGAGGCTTGGACATTTCAATGAAAGAGGTATTAAAGACATGATTAACAATGGTTTAGTGCTTGGATTGCCTAATGTTGCAGGTCAACATATGACATACAGATGTGAGGCATGTCAATTTGGTAAAGCTCATAAGCAATCTTATTCTAAGCATGGGTTTATGTATTCAGAGAAACTTGATTTGGTGCACACAGATGTGTGGGGACCATCAAAGGATTTCAGTATCAATGGTTCAAGGTATTATGTGATTTATGTTGATGATGCTACCAGATGGGTCACTATCTATGTGATCAAAGATAAGTCAGAAGTATTCAATACTTTCAAACATTATCATATGTATGCAGAGAGAATTACAGGACATAAATTGAAGAGACTAAGGTCCGATGGAGGGGGAGAGTATTTCTCTAATGAGTTCAGTGATTACTTGTGGAATGCAGGTATAAAAAGAGAACTTACTTGCAGGTACTCTCCTCAACAAAATGGTGTAGCAGAAAGGAGGAATAGGACTCTTGTTGAGTTTGCAAGGTCCATGATGAAGGAGAAAAATTGCCCAAATTATTTGTGGGTTGAGGCTATAAATACAGCTACTTATTTGGTTAATAGGCTACCTTGTAAAGCCTTGCAGGGTATGACACCATATGAGGCATGGTGGGGTAAGAGACCTACATTAGACCATTGCAAAGTATTTGGATGTTTGGCCTATGCATATGTACTATCACAATTAAGGCATAAATTGGAACCTAAAGCTGAAAAATATGTGTTTATTGGTTATGATGATAAGCAGATGGGATACAGGTTGTGGAATCCATCCACAAAACATTTTCTTGTATCAAAAGATGTTACATTTGATGAGCAAGGTACTTGGTATGCAGGTACTATCAATATTAATACAGATGATGAAGAAATTATGAGCCAAAGGAAAGGTAAGTCAAAGATTCAGATATTTGATGAACAAGAGAACCATGAAGAGCAGGTTGAAGTGGAAGAGACACCAAGATTTGATCCTGAATGTGAAGAACTAGAAACCTCAAGAAGTGGAGAACTCAGGAGGTCTACAAGGCACAAATGGCAACCTACAAGGTATAGCTATGATACTTCATTCTTGAATACTAAGGATTATGCTTACATGGTTAAAGCAGATGAAGACCCTTTTACATATGAAGAGGCAAAAGGTAAAGAGATTTGGGAAAAAGCTATGCAGGAAGAATATGATGCATTGATGGAGAATCAAACATGGGATTTGGTTCCAAAACCAAATAGTCAGAAGATCATTGGATGCAAGTGGGTCTATAAGACAAAGAGATTTGCAGATGGAAGTGTGTCTAGGTACAAAGCTAGACTTGTTGTTAAAGGGTTTGCTCAGACATATGGTATTGACTATGATGAGACTTATAGTCCAATGGTAAAGATGACAACCATTAGAACACCCATAGCAATTGCTGCATGCAAAGGTTGGAAATTGTGTCAATTAGATGTGAAGAATGCTTTTTTGAATGGTTATATTTCAGATGATGTTTTCATGGAGCAACCTCAAGGATTTAGAGATGGAAGATATCCAGATTATGTGTGTAAGCTCAAGAGAGCTTTATATGGCTTGAAGCAGGCCCGAAGGGCATGGAACTATAGGCTTGTAAAGTTCTTAAAGTAACTTGGATTTCAAGTATCTAAAACAGATAGTAGCTTGCTTGTCAAAGCAAGTGATGATGGGTTCATTTACATATGTATATATGTTGATGATATAATTCTTACAGGTACAGATGAGAAAGGCATACAAAGCCTAAAGAAGCAAATGGAGAAAGAGTTCAAAATCAGTGACTTGGGAGATTTGTCATACTTCTTGGGAATGGAAATTTCATACACTCAACATGGAGTGTATGTGACTCAAGAAAGGTATTTAAGGAATTTGTTAACCAGGTTTAAAATGAATGATTGTAGAGTAGCACCTACTCCAATGGAGGTGAATCACAAATTGAGCAGATTTGGAGGTGAAGAGTTCAAGGACATGAAACAATATCAGAGTTTGGTTGGTAGTCTTATCTATACTACATTAACTAGGCCTGATTTATCATATGCAGTTGGGGTGTTGTCTCAATTTATGCATTGTCCTAGGAAAGAGCATTGGATTGCAGGTCAAAGAGTGTTGAGGTACATTAAGGGAACACTCAAAGAGGGTTTGTATTATGGTTTTACATCAGATACAAATATCAAAATATATAGTGATACACATTGGGCAGGTAATCCAGATGATAGAAGGTCAACCTATGGATACATGTGTTATGTGGGAGATAAGTTGATTTCTTGGTGCTCAAAGAAGCAACATACAGTTGCTTTGTCATCTACAGAAGCAGAGTACAAAGGCATGGTTGAAGCTGCAAAAGAAGTGATATGGCTTAAGAATCTCATGAAGAGTTTTGACACTATACAGAGCATACCTATCATTTATGGTGATAACATGAGTTCATTATATCTAGCTGCTAATCCTGTTTTTCATGCCAGGACCAAACACATTGAGATACAGTATCACTTTCTAAGAGAGAAGGTGATGGATAAGGAAATTGAAGTTATACATACTTCAACAAAAGATCAGATAGCTGATATGCTTACAAAGAGTTTGGATGTACCAAAGTTACAGACGTTCAAAGACATGGCAGGTATAAAGAAGATAAGAGAAATTTCAATTGATGATTGAGGGGGAGCTGTTGGTGCAGACCAATCACCAATTGAAGATCTGAAGGACAAAGGATGGAAATAAGGTCAATTCTTGAAGCATAGAAGATGGATATATTCACAGATTGAAAGACATGTACACATATGTACATTAGTGAAGACATAGATCACTTATACTTCTGTTTAGTTATAAGCTTGTACATATTTGCCTATAAATAATTTTGAAAAATGTCGGGGCAATAGAGGAGACAATAGGAGAGTATGATAATAGTGCATTTGTAAGTTGTAAGACTCATTAGAGTTCATAGGAATGAGAAGAAGTCTCTCTCATAACTCAGTTGTAATTTTCTAAGGAATAGAAGAAAATTTGCGCCCGAAGTTTTCGTGTCTTCTCCTTCTGTGATAGATCTTCTGTGGAATGCTTTTGTACAAGTCTAAATCTAGAGTTGATCGATCTCTGTACAAAGTTTTAGCTTCCAATTGTGATCAGGCTAAGAGAATTGTGTGTAGGAACATTTACATGTGAGAAAGTATTCACTGGTTCCTGAAACAGGGGCAAATTTTGATCTTAATGATTTGATCATTTCTCACTCCACAGTTTAACGTTTTGTGCAAGTAAGCACTTAATCTTTAAGTTGGAAGGTAAGCTACTCGTGGTTAAAAGCATTTGCTTAAATGGGTTTTATACTGAGAGAACTATGTACTAAAAGTTAGGGGTGTCCAAATCGACTTCTCAGAAGTGCAGATTTAGACATAGGTAACTTGCTAAGTGGATTTCCAAGATCTACTGAATCTTTTGGAGTGATTTGACTTGGAGGAGGTGCGCAATCTTTAGGCGACACCTTGTGAAAAGTTTCATAAAAAACTTTACACATTTACTCAGTCAATGAGAAAGATATATGCAGCAGACTTTCTGAGTAATCTCCTTCTTCACAGTTTGTTCAAGAATTTGATATTTGGTCATTGATCTTTTAAATTGGTGGAAGTTTTGACTTATTCTTGATATAGAGGTGTTCTAAGTTCAAGAGTAGGTTGTTCTTTTGGAGATTAACACTCTCCATCATTTACAATGGTTTTTAGTGATGAAAATCACTATTTTTGTAGGGGATTCTTCTGATAATTGGACATGTACTCCTTGGAGCTCCCTACTTGCTCCCTCTTCTTGTGTGTCCACTTCTTTGATGTGCTTCTATGCTCTGTTATTGGTCTTGAGCTTCAACAAAGGAACAAATGAAAAAAATCATAGTAACAATGGAGGATGGAGAGGAAAGATGTACATACATAGGTAAAGACGTGTCAACTGAGGAGGAAGAAGAGTTAATACAGTTGATCCGGGAATATAGGGATGTATTCGCATGGACATATAAGGATCCGAAAGGGTGTGGAACCCTCGATTTTCTCTCATAGAATACCAATGACTACAGAGGCAAAACCATCTAAACAATGCCTTTATACATACAATCAGGTCTATGTTGCTGAAATCAAGGAAGAAATAGACAAGCTATTAGCAGCTGGATTCATTTATGAAATAGAACATACCAATTGGGTGTTGCCATTAGTGGTTGTGCCTAGTGGCAAGCTCAGAGTATGCATTAACCTGAAGAAAGTGAATGCAACCACGATTCGCGATAGCTACCCTTTACCCATCACTGACCATCTATTGGAAAGAATTGCAGGAAAAGACGTCTATAGCTTCTTAGACTGATTCTCTAGATACAACCAAGTAGCTATTGCTACTGAGGATCAACATAAGACCGCATTTGTGACTGGATGGGGAGTCTATGCTTTCTGAGTGATGCCTTTTGGACTCACTAACACACCTGCTACTTTCCAACGATTGATGTGTCATGTTTTCAAAGAATTCTTGAAGCACAGTATGTAAGTGTATGTGCATGACCTATGTACATACTCAAATCAAAGACAAGATCACATTCCTCAATTGCGGAAGATATTTAATAAGTGCCGAAAAAATAGAGTCTACTTAAACCCTGAAAAATGTGTCTTCATGGTCAAACAAGGGAAGATCTTAGGGCACATAGTCTGTAGGAACGGAATATCTACAGATGAAGACAAGATTAAGGTCATTTTAGAACTCCCTAGACCGAAGAATGCAAAAAAAGTGCAAGCATTTATGGGACATTGTGGATAGTATCATCGATTTATCCACATGTATGCCATAATTGCCAAACCCTTGTATGGACTACTGACACAATTCACATGGACTGAGGAATGCGAAAAGGCATTTAATGAGTTAAAAAGATGACTTAGCACGGCCCCAATTCTGAAAACACCGAATCGGAAAAAGCCTTTCCATATTCATGTGGACACTTCCAATTACGCAATAGGGTGCATATTAGCTCAGCGTGCAGATGAAGGAAAGTTAGATCACCCCATTGCCTATGCAAGTCGACAACTATATCAAGCCGAGAGAAATTATACAACTACCGAGTGAGAGGGATTAGGAATGGTGTACGCAGTAAAGAAATCCTGACATTATCTCTTAGCCAATAAATTTAAATTCTTCATAGATAATCAAGCCTTATTGTACCTAGTCAATAAGCCTTGTAACACGGGAAGACTAGTGAGATGGTTTTTGTTATTGATGGAGTTCGACTTTGAAGTAATAGTGAAGAAGGGAAATACTCATAAAAGAGCAGATCACCTCTCTAGATTAACACATGGAGAACCACCAAGCGGAGTACCAGACGATCTGTTCGAACTTATCTGTTTAATTTGGAAGTGTGTCCAAAGTGGGCAGAAAAACTAATCCCGATACTCACTCACGACCCACAACACTCAATCAATAAGGGGAGTAAAAAGGAAATTCTGCAGTCAAGAAATTTACATATTATTGCAGGAAGTGTGTACTATAAAGAACCCAATGACGTCCTACTGAGATGTGTTGAGGAAGAGGAACAAATGAAGCTGATTGAACAAGCCCATGTGAACAAATGGAGGACACACAAAGGAATTCACGGAACTCTAAGAGAATTGAAACGATTAGGAGTATACTGGCTTGATATGCCTAAAACTGTCCATGATTATGTTAGTAACTACGGAAAGTGCCAAGAGACCATCCCGGAGGATCATACATCCTTACCTTTCTCTACAATAGCACCCAAATGGAGTGAAAAAATAGTGAAATTCCTCAAGACACAGGAACATGAGGAAGGAGTCAGTTTGGCAAGGAAACGATCGCTAGAGGAAATGAGGAAGGATTATGTAATCATGGGAAGATAATTATTCAAAAGAGGAAAAGATAATAAGTTACGGTTATGCGTACATGAAGGAGAATATTTACCCATATTAGAAATGGCACACGCAGGTGCGACAGGAGGTCATTTCTCAGCCGCGAGAACTATAAAAATGATCCTCTTTGCAGGCTTGTGGTGGCCAACTCTACATATGGATGCGGACACTTATGTACGAAGTTGCGAAACATGCCAAAGGGCCAAATATCCAATTTGTCGAGATAATATGCCATTGAGACCTATGGTTTGCGCTAGAGCCTTTTCCAAATGGGGTATAGATTTCATAGGACCCATTAACCCACTGGCTAAAGGGTCACATGCGGAGTACATAATAGTAGCCACAGACTATTTGACTAAATGGGTGGAGGCAAAGGCTACTACGAGAAATGATGCTCAGACCACTGCCAAGTTTCTTTTTGAGCACATTTTCACTCGTTTCGGATTACCAATTAAGATGGTGAGTGAACAAGGAACGCATTTCATTAACGAAGTAATAGAGTCTTTAATGAATGACTTCTTGATGATCCATAAAAAATCAGCTCCATACCATCCTCAAGCCAATGGTCAAGCGGAAAGTTCCAACAAAGTGTTATGCACTATCAAGCGTTATATGGAACCAGTGACAAACCAAATGCTAGCACGCCTCGTAGGTGCACAAAATAGGAGGAAAGAGGAAGAATGAATTAGAGAGGAAGCACGACAAGAAGCCTTGGAACGTATCAAGAGACTCAAGGAGTGGATAATATGAAGAGATGGATAGGTATGTGCTTGAAGATGAAGAGGTGTTGCAAAATCCTGGATCTACACCAGCCAAATGAACTCCAGGAGTATATGGTGGGCCCTTTTAGCTTGCCAATGGATGTATTAGACACCCTATGTACCTTGGAAGATCACTCTCAAAAAGATAGATCAAAACAGATAAGTTGGAGTTAGCTCAGAGGTTAAGAACTTGCTATTTTGGTTCATACACATGTCCAGTGTTTTGCATAATTCTCTGAGCACAACAGCAATTAGCTTAATTCCTTTTGGGGAAGTCTAGTTAACTTAAAGAGCTAACTTTGAAGAGTAATCTCATAAAAAATAATGAACCACACACTGAGAATGATGTTTAACAACTAATGACATCATCCCGATTTTCACGGGCTGCGACAGAAATGCGACCAGTGAGCAGCAAAATGAACATAACTCAAGATTTAAGAATCCAATGATTATGAACATTTGTATGCTGCTACTAAACAGTAAGCTGAATCCAACACGCTTTAAATCATTGAATTTGGATAAGTAACCAGTGAGGAATGGCTCTGACAAGATGAGTAAAAAAAGTCGGGTACGTGACAGAGAAGTGAAAATGAACAGACACTGTTGACTTCAACTGAACATAACTAAATATTTCAATATCCAAATAAAATGAAAATTGGCGAGCACATAGTAGACTTATAGAGCTAACTTTACCAAGTTAAATCACTGAAAATGATGCACCAAGCTCAGAGAAACCATCTCTGCAATCTGGCTGAGAAAACTGAGAGATATGGTAGTGAGTAGTACAATTCACAAGAACATGGAAATATGAACTCAAATGATCATGAAAATGAAAGTATATTTCTTGTACAATACAATGGACTTACTGATACATATGTGTGCCTTGTAATCACACCTTGATATGGCATAAAGCTCAGCTCTTGGAGGTCTTCACATAGGTCTCTCTAACCACGACTAAAACTGTCATCTATTTATAGTTGAGTTTGGGAGGCTAACTTCCCTCAATCACTCTCCAATCAATCAGTGATTGATTTGATTCTCTACCTACCACAAATCACAAATTCGTGGCTCCTCTTTCCCTTTTTGATCAAGTGGACTCAACCACTTAAGATTCTTTCACTTTTACATTAAGTAAACTCTTCAAAAGTTACAAGAGGTAGTTCACAAGTGAACTTTACATAGTCTTCATTTTAAGGCTTCTTCTATGACTTTGTGGGACTCAAGCCAATACTTAGGCTTGTCATAGACTTGCTCCAACAGCTCCCCCTCAAGCCAAGTATGCTTGAGGTCTTCAATCTTCCAAGATTACCTGCAAACCAATCATAGCCTTGAATTTGCAAAGCTTTGTACCATCCAATGCTTTGGTTAGAATATCTGCACATTGTTGATGAGTGGACACATATGATATTTGAATCTCTTTGCTTAGAACCTTCTCTCATACATAGTGATAGTGAACTTCAATATGTTTAGTCCTTGCATGAAAAATAGGATTAGCAGCCAAATGAATAGAACTCATATTGTCACCAAAAATAGTTGGAATTCCAAACTCCAATCCAAGATCTTTGAATAATGTCTTCATCCACATAGCTTCATGATTAGCTATGGCAAGACCTCTATATTCAGCTTCAGTAGAAGGGAGAGCAACTGTGGGTTGCTTCTTGGATGAACATGAAATAAGCTTTGAACCTACAAAGGTAAGATAACCTGAAGTTCTCCTTCTATCTTCCTTGGAGCCAGCCCAATCTACATCAGAAAATAGCTTCAAACCTAAATCGGATACATAAGGATAATAAAGTCCTTCAGATCTCAGAATTACTCTTTTTAATAAAGAGTGAAGGATCTGCCTTGCTTGGTTGAAAGCCTTTGTCCTGCAAGAATGAAACAAGCCTGAAATTCCAAGCTCTTGGAGCTTGCTTGAGACCATACAATGCTTTGTTAAGTTTACACACATAGTCAGGATAAACTTGATTCTCAAAACCAGGTGGCTGTGCCATATATACCTCTTCTGTTATCCAACCATTCAAGAATGCATTCTTTACATCTAGTTGAAGTATCTTCCAATTCTTGGAAGAGGCAATACTAAGCAAAACCCTAATAGTAGGCATCTTTGCCACAGGAGAGAAGGTCTCCTCATAATCAATTCCCTGAGTTTGTGGAAATCCTTTTGCTACAAGCCTTGCCTTATACCTGTTAGTGGAGCCATCAGAATTCTTCTTGAGTTTATAGACCCATCTTGAGCCTATTACCTTCATGGATGAAGTCTTGGGCACCAAATCCCAAGTGTTGTTTTCCTCAAGTGCTTCAATCTCTTCCTTCATTGCATGCTTCCATTCTGATTTTGCTTTGGCCTCTTCAAAGGATGATGGCTCCTCTTGGTTTATGTCCTGTGCTATGTAGATAGAATGTTTAGTTACTAATGAGGTGTCAAACCCATACCTTTCTGGTTTTTTCTTTTCCCTCATGGATCTTCTTAGGCCATGATGTGATGATTCTGCCTCATGTCCAAGTTCCTGCAATTTTTCTTTACCTTTAAAAACTTCCATGCTTTGATCTTTTCCATCTGAGATTCTTCATCATCCTCTAAGGTGTCTTGTTCTTCAATCTTTGGTTGTTCTCTACCAACCTTCTGAAAATCTTCTTCAAGATCATATGGTAAATTGACCTTCCTGCATGAATCTTCATACCATGAATTGTTCTCATCAAAAACTACATCTCTGCTTACCAAGAATCCTTTGTTGGTAGGGTTGTATAACCTGTAGCCCTTTTGATTGTTGTGATATCCAATAAATACACACCTTTCTGCCTTTGGATCCATCTTGCCTCTAACCTGTGAAGGAACATGAGCAAAAGCAATACATCCAAAAATTTTACAATGATCTAAGCTTGGTCTTCTTCCATTCCAAGCCTCATATGGAGTCATCCCATCAAGGGACTTTGAAGGTAGCCTGTTAATCAAGTAAGTGGCTGTAGATACAGCCTCAGCCCATAAGTAATTAGGTAAATGCTTTTCTTTTAACATAGACCTTGCAGCTTCAACAATTGTCCTATTCCTTCCTCCTTTCTGCCACTCCATTTTGCTCAGGAGTGTACCTTGTAGTTACCTCTCTTTTGATTCCTCTTTCTTGAAGAAAAGACATGGGAGACGTATTCTCCTCCTCCAAGCCTTTTTAGTGATTTACTTGTTTGATTCTCCCCAAGAGCCAAATATCTTTTGAAACATGAAAAAACTTCATCTTTGTGTTTCATAAAGAATAGGATAGTCCATCTACTGCAATCATCAATAAAGGAGACATAATACCCTGATCCAGATATTGAAGCTTCCTTGTTGGGTCCCCATACATCTGTATGAACCAACTCCAAGAGATCTCCATGCATATAACCTTTCTTCATGAATGGTAACCTGTGAGACTTTCCAAATTGACATGCACTACACTTATAAATCGTATGTTGTTTTGACAAATTAGGGAGTCCAAGTACACTTTGGCCCCTGCAAATTTGCTTTAATGACCTTTCACCAATATGAGCCAACCTTTTGTGCCATACCTCCAATTCTGTGAGTGTCTGACTACCATAATTAAAGAGAGCAATGTTTCTAGTGTCTTGTAATTCAAATGTGAACAATCTACCTGTCTTTTCAGCTTTTGCAATTCTTCTGAATCCTTGACTTGGATCTTCAACAAATGCTCCTGCTTTTGTGAACCTGACTTGCAACCCTTTCTCTACTATCTGCCCAACACTTATCAAATTCTTTGTAATGGTAGGGACATAGAGTACCTTACTGAGTAGGTTGATGTTCCATCAGGTGCTTTGGCATTGCCTATTTTCTCCACAGGATGTCTTGTGTCATCTCCTGTTTGTACCTCATGCTTATTCCTTAGATCTTCTAAATTTGATAGGAGTGCCACATTTCCTGCCACATGATTCGAACAACCTGAATCTATGTAGAAAACATGCTCATCAGATTTACCTTGTGGCATAGCCATGTTCATGATCAATAATGAATCCTCTTTGTTGGAGTCTTCTGTGTAGTTATTGAAGTCTCTCCTTCCTTTGTAGCCTCCTTGATAGTTTGAAGATTGTAGTTGTTGTAGTTGCCATGATAATTGTTGAACCTTCCTCTTGAGTAGCCATAACTTCCTCTATTGTATCCTCTGCCTCTTTGATTCCTGTAATTCCTAAAGCAATTTTCAGTTGTATGATTAGTTAATCCACAAATAGAACATGAGTTGGAGTCTTGGGATCTCCTCCTGCCTTGTCTACCTCCTCTTCCTCTACCTCTGCCATGTCTTCCTCTACCTGCATAGTTAACTAGATATGTACCTACTTCATCATGCACTTTCTTTGCCTTTCCTTTGTTATCTTTGGACTTGCTTTTATCAGTGTATAAAGCTGAAGATTGATTACCTTTAGAGCTTTCTCCATTTTTTATAAGCTTTGCCTCTTGAGTAAGTAGTTGTCCAATGAGTGTATTGAAATCAGGTACATGCATGTCCATGTACAAATCCATAGCTGTGGTGAATGCTTCCCACTTGTCATCTGCCTTCAAGCCATTGATGACCTTCCTTACAATTTGCTCTTCATCTATTACCTCTCCAATGCTTCCCAAACTGATCCGCTATGTCCTTGAGCTTTGTGACAAAATCAGTCACATTTTGTTTGGGAGCCTTCTTGAGAGTTGTGAAATCTAGCCATAGTTGATGCTTCCTAGCTTTAGTACTTGAAGAGAAGAAAGCTTCAAGTGCATCCCACACTTCCTGAGATGTCTTACAACTTCTAATGTGAGGCAACAAAAAATCTGAGATAGAGTTGAGAAGATAAGAACTTGCAAGTGCATCCTTGGAGCACCATGTGCTCAATCTTTCTTGCTCTTCTTGTGTTGGTTGACTTTTGTTCCTGAAACCTGGCATAACTTCATCGCCAGCCACATAACCATATAAACTTCTACCTTGGAGATAAGCTTCCATTCTTAATGACCAAGCTGAGTAGTTACCTCTGTCCGATTTGTCAATTGATGAAGGAAATCCATCTACCATGTTGTCCAACCTTGCTCTGATACCACTATGAAGAGATGGATAGGTATGTGCTTGAAGATGAAGAGGTGTTGCAAAATCCTTGATCTACACCAGCCAAATGAACTCCATGAGTATATGGTGGGCCCTTATAGCTTGCCAATGGATGTATTAGACACCCTATGTACCTTGGAAGATCACTCTCAAAAAGATAGATCAAAACAGATAAGTTGGAGTTAGCTCAGAGGTTACGAACTTGCTATTTTGGTTCATACACCTGTCCAGTGTTTTGCATAATTCTTTGAGCACAGCAGTAGTTAGCTTAATTCCTCTTGGGGAAGTTTAGTTAACTTAAAGAGCTAACTTTCAAGAGTAATCGCATCAAAAATAATGAACCACACAATGAGAATGATGTTTAACAACTAATGACATCATCCCGATTTTCACGGGCTGCTACAGAAATGAGACCAGTGATGAGAAAAATGAACATAACTCAAGATTTAAGAATCCAATGATTATGAAAATTTGTATGCTTATACTAGATAGTAAGCCAAATCCAAGAAACTTTAAAGCATTGAATTTGAATAAGTAACCACTGAGAAATGGCTCTGACACGATGAGTAAAAAAAGTCAGGTACATGACAGAGAAGTGAAAATGAACAGACACTATTGACTTAAACTGAACATAACTAAAAATTGCAATACCCAAATGAAATGAAAATTGGTGAGCACATAGTAGACTTCTAGAGCTAACTTTACCAAGTTAAATCACTGAGAAGTATGCACCAAGCTTAGAGAAATCATCTCTGCAATGGGACTGAGAAAACTGAGAGATATGGCTGTGAGTAGTACACTTCACAAGAACATGGAAATATGAACTCAAATGATCATGAAAATGAAAGTATATTGCTTGTACAATACAATGGACTTACTGATACATATTTGTGCCTTGTAATCACACCTTGATATGGCATAAAGCTCAGCTCTTGGAGGTCTTCACATAGGTCTCTCTAACCACGACTAAAACTACCATCTATTTGTAGTTGAGTTTGGGAGGCTAACTTCCCTCAATCACTCTCCAATCAATCAGTGATTGATTTGATTCTCTACCTACCACAAATCACGAATTCGTGGCTCCTCTTTCTCTTTTTGATCAAGTGGACTCAACTACTTAAGATTCTTTCACTTTTACATTAAGTAAACTCCTCAAAATTTACAAGAGGTAGTTCACAAGTGAACTTTACATAGTCTTCATTTTAAGGCTTCTTCTATGACTTTGTGGGACTCAAGCCAATACTTAGGCTTGTCATAGACTTGCTCCAACAGATAAGGCACAAAGACGAATGGTATTTGCAAGGAGAAGAGCCTATTCCCATGGCTAATTACCAGATTCATAAGTCCGACACGACTATTATCAAGGTGTCCTAGCCTTACTTAAATCTAGGAGTTGGAACGACAGAGTACCAATTAATAGACGCCTTGATAGATTCAGGAGGAGCACTCACTTGCATGCGAAATACAATCATCAAGGAGCTCAAAGCGGATATGTCACTCACTAAAGCACGCATGATAGGTGTAGGAGGTCAAGTCATAGAATGCATTGGAGAAGCCATAGTATCCCTCCACCTAGGCAATTCAACTATGGAACAACGAGTCCCTCCTCTTATGTAGGAGATAGAACATCAGCAGGGAAACCCAATATCAGTTACCCCCAATCAAGAAACGCTAAATTCAAATGGGTTCGCAAGGACCGAGTGAAGGAATCAGAGAAGGAAATACCAGTCCATGTCAACCTTCATACGGAGCTAGGGATGGAATAGGCATGCTCTACACCAAAGCTAGAACCGAAGCGACTTCTACGAGTATGGCTTCCGAAGCTTTTGGTAGATGCTCAAAGGACAAGACAACTAATGTGGATCCCAAAGAAGGTTAGACAATTGGCCAACCAAGAGATAAGCAGACAGGAAGAAACATTTCGCTGACACAATGGGACAACGAAGCCAAGAGAGATTTGTCATAGAAATATGAAGAGGAAGACCTCCATCACGCGGACAACTGAAAGAGAAGAGGAAACACATGCAACACGAGGAAACGAAATGAAGACAAAGCCTAAAACAGCTACTACAAAATGGATATGGAGACCGAAGCAACAACTAGAACTGAGCTATCAAACTTAATAAAGTCCACTCGCACACATGAAGCATTCAATGCAACCAAAGTATGCACGATAGGGCCACATTACATGGCTAGCCATTCGGCACATGATGTACTTAAGAGAGTTAGTGGTGCACATCCCCCACTTGGGGATAGGTCATAGCTTCTACTTTCAAAGAAATGGATCTACGGTGTAAATAAATAAATGGTTCGGCTACACTAACTCTTGTTTTCTGACAGGAATGAAAATGAAAAATTATGCGGTAAGAGATCTTACTCATACACTTGAGGGGAACAGAGCGACGTATAGGACGAAAACTACGACAACACACAAGCACCATTGATATGTCTTCTACAGAAGCTAATACTCCTGTCTTTACAAGTGCAGATGGCTTCTGAAGACTCCGAAGCAACGATTTAGGAAGAAGTATTGGAATTTCCTTTACAGAGTGTGACTAAAGCCAAAGCACATTGGTTTAGAGAGGAACAACCTGTAGGGGATTATCTTTTTCTAGTGACCATTAAGATCATGGACACAGATCATCAGTTCCTGGTGATGTCCCAAGATTTTAAAGTGGTACATGAGCTTCCATCGACTATTGACATCATCAAGAAAGCGCGCATCAAAAAATCCTTTGAGTTGCCCATATACAAGCCTGATTTTCATCGATGTGTGCAATTCATGAATACATTGCAGCCAACCTTACATGATCCATTGGTACCTGAAGCCAGAGTTTTGGATGCAGTGGGTGAATGGGTCATAATACAATTCATGCATGATTTAATAAAAGAAGTTTTTGGATGGGAGAAGGACTGGACAATGGTTTTGAAAGAAGAAAGCTGAGGAGCCAAGACGCGAACCTTCAACGACATTAATCGTATTGACATAGAAGATGAAGTGAGGCTTATTCATCAACATTTTTGTTTTCCAAACATGCACTGGTATATAGCTCCACAAAAGATAGTGGTACAAATGCTATCACATGCTATCAAGCAAGTAGGGAATCATGTCAACATGACTCCCTATATTCGAGAAAGACTCTTTGAAGCCAAAAGGCAGTGGGGTTCTAAAAAGTTTTTGAATGGCAGTAGCGCCTTTACGATCTTGATACATCATGCATTGGGCATTCGAGAGCATTTAAGAGAGATGCCATCATCGGAAGCCATGGCAAAGTACGCAAAGGTTGCCCCAATCCCTAAAAAGAAAAAAAGGAGTAAAGGTTATTGAAGAAGCAGAAACTAGCTCCTAACCAAAAATGCGAGGTACAAAACGACTAAGAGAAGTGATGCAAGTGGAAGCAGAAGTGCCAGTCACAAATAGGCACATGTGCTCTCGAAGAGAAGAATTGAAGAGCACCGACCAATTATCAAAGAGGAACTCACAAAAGCCCATGAAGACACACATCAATACACTGAAGGTCAAGTCAATCTACCAGTGCAAGGGCACCATTACCAGCAAGCCCACAAAGATACAAAAGTGAAAAAGAAGCTAACCAAGGTCCATCGATACAGGGAAATAGGGTTGGATAATTCAAGCTCATCTTTAGATGTACAAGCGGACCCTGACACATCCTTATTAAATGTGGATATTCAAAGTGAATCTAAGGATGATGGACAATGGGAGGAATTGAATGAAGTGAACTACAATGCAAAAGAAGAGGACATGAAGGTAAGTCAAACTCCTATCGACACCACCCAAGACACCACAGAAAAGGAAGCCTCCCAAGAAAGAACACATGTCATCAAATTAAATGAAACTTCCAACATTCAAATATGACAGACTCTACTTCTAGGAGAGGGATTGTTCAAGAATCCCAAAGAAGACTCAAAAGACACTACAGCAGAAGAGTCCGAACCACTTACACCACTAAGGGTAGTGGCAGAGCCCTCCCCTATCGATGTCACATTTCAAGGGAGTGCCACGAAGATTATCAATCTAGGAGATACAAGTAAAGACTCAGAAGTACAACTACAAATCAAACAACCACATAAGGAGACTATCCATGTGGAACACGGCAAGGATGTACAAACGGGAGAAGTTCCTAGCATCCCAAAAACATGGTTGAATGTAGATGTTGCTCAGCTCAAGCCAGTGGTTCAACATATGATCAAAATTGCTATGGACACGCAACACTTAATGCTTGAAGTTGATGCTGACTACGACAAAGCATTAGCAAGCCTTGTACGTGACCACTTGATGTCATTTTGTAGAGATTGAAGAGCTTACTCCATAGCTCTATCATTCTACTCCCATTGTGCAAAGATTCATTGCCAATGTGGTTGTAATCATATGTGAATCTATACATTTATCATCATCTACTTCTCTGTTTTGTTCTCTGCTATACTCACTCAGAGCAGTAACTTCAGAAGGTCATATCTCGAGTTCTACTAAACCTTTTTCAGTGATTTAACTTGCGTTAGATAGTTTGTATTGTCTACGTTGTGCATATAAATTTTCAAGGTCATTGGATTAATACTTTTGGAGATATCTGCATTTTACTGCTTACTGGTCTATCTCTGTAGTGCCCCGAGAATTGTGGGGAGGTTCCAGAAATTGTTGAAACTTTTTCTCAGTGCTCAGTCCATCATTTGAACTGTTTTAACTTGGATTCGGAAGCTTGCTAAGTCTATTTGCTATGCCCAAAAGGAAGTTTTCTAATTCCCACCAGGTTGAGAGCACTGTTCATTTTTTCCAGCAGGTGTATGTCCAAAAATAGCAAGTTTTGGGAGCTAGTCATTTCGCAACTAGTCTGTCTTGACTTAAACTTTTGGGATACATGTTCCAAAGTAGTTGGCTGATATTTTGGTGGATTTAGGAAGCTCAAAGGGTCTACTAATCAACTCTGAAGTCTCAGTTGGCTGGTGTGAAGCTGGTTGTAGCGGCACCTACTCATCTTTGGATTGCATCCACCATCTCTCTTCACAGTGGTATCAGAGCATAGTCAAGCAACATGGGAGATGGATTTCCATAACAATTGACAAATTGGATCGAAAGAACTACCCGGCATGGTCTCTAAGGATGGAGGCTTACCTTCAAGGGAGGAATCTATATGGATTCATATCCAGAGATGAAGCAATGCCAACCATGAGGAACAAAGGGCAACCATCACATGAAGAAATGGAAGGACTTTCGAATTGGTGTTCGAAGGATGCACTTGCAAGGTCCTATATTCTAAACTCAATCTCTGATTTTCTTTTACCTCATGTCAAGGGATGCAAGACATCAAGAGAGACCTGGAATGCACTTGCTTCTTTCTTCTCTTCCAACACTCGAGCAAGGAAGAACCAATTGTGGATGGAGTTCACAACAATGAAGAAAAGCCCGAAGCAAAATGTGACTGATTATGTCACAAAGATGAAGGAGATTTCCGACCAACTTGGAAGCATTGGAGAGGTAATTGAAGAGGAGCAAATCATAAGACAAATCATGAATGGAATCAAAGCAGACGAAAAGTGGGAGTCATTCACAACAGCCATGGATTTATACATGGATATGCATGTACCCGACCTCAACACACTCATGGGCCAACTCTTCACTCATGAAGCAAAGATTAGCAAAGGTGGTGAGTCCTCAAGAGGCAATCAAACTTCTGCCTTATATTCTGATAAAGCTAAGGTCAAGGACTAGTCAAAGAATAGGAAGAATGAAGATGAAGGAATCTCTTTCCAAGCAAACTTTGCAGGTAGAGGAAGAGCTAGAGGAAGAGGTAGAGGTGGAAAGCAAGGCAGGGGGAGATTCCAATCATCTCAACCTTGCAACATATGTGGCTTATCTAACCATACTACTGAAGAATGTTTCAGGAACCCGAGGAACTCAAGAGGAAGAGGATTCAATAGAGGTGGCTATGGATCAAATAGAGGTAGATACAATGGAGGCTACAACAACAACAACTACTACAACAACAATTACAACAACAACAACAACTATCAAAGTGGCCATAGAGGAAGAAGAGATTACAATAACTATGCAGAGGACCAAAGTCAAGAAGATTCATTATTGATTATGAATCTATCAACGAAGAAGGGTAAGGATGATGATCACATATTTTACATTGATTCGGGATGCTCGAACCATGTAGCAAGAAATGTGGCTTTACTTTCTGATTTGGAAGATCCTCATAACAAGCATGAAGTGCAGACAGGAGATGACACAAAGCACTCAGTGGAGAAGATAGGTAATGTGAAAACATCAGATGGGAATATGAACCTCTTAAGCAAAGTCTTGTATGTCCCTACAATTACCAAAAATTTAATAAGTGTTGGACAGATTGTTGAAAAAGGATTGCAGGTTAGATTCAATCGATTTGGAGCATATGTTGAAGACCCAAGGCAAGGCTTTCGAAGGATTGCCAAAGGAGAAAAGACAGGAAGGCTTTTCACTTTTGAAGTGGAAGATACAAAGAACATAGCTTTGTTTAGCTATGGATCTCAAACTCTAACAGAGTTGGAGATATGGCACAAAAGGCTTGCTCACATTGGTGAGAGGACACTCAAACAGATTTGCAGGGACCAAAGTGTACTTGGTTTGCCTAATATCACAAGGCAACACATGATTTATAAGTGTGAAGCTTGTCAACTCGGCAAGGCTCATAGACAACCTTTCAATAAGAAAGGATATATGTATCAAAATCCTTTGGATCTAGTGCACACAGATGTGTGGGGTCCAAGTAAGGAGCCATCTATATCAGGCTCAAGATATTATGTGTCTTTCATAGATGATTGTAGCAGGTGGACCATTCTGTTTTTCATGAAGCACAAGGATGAAGTGTTTAATTGCTTTAAGAAGTATATTGCTCTTGTTGAAAATCAAACAGGTAGGACTTTGAAAAGACTCAGATCAGATGGTGGAGGAGAATACTTCTCTTCTGAATTTGATGCCTTCTTGTATGAAAGAGGCATTAAAAGGGAAGTCACTACAAGGTATACACCCGAACTCAATGGTGTAGCAGAGAGGAGGAACATAGCTATTGTCGAAGTAGCAAGGTCCATGCTCAACGAAAAGGGATTGCCGTGTTGGTGCAGACCAATCACCAATTGAAGGCTTGGAAGGTTAAAGAGTGAAGGAAGGATCAACTATTGAAGCTTGGAAGAAAGACATATTCAGAGGATAAGAGAAGTGTACACATATGTACATTAGTATAGTCATAGGTGACTTAGATCTTTGTTTGAGTAAGAATCTTGTACAAATTATCTATAAATACTTTGAGAAAAGTCGGGGCATGTATGAGAGCATATGTGAGAATAGTTAGAAGCCAAGATTGAGGAAGTTAGAAGTCATGAGATAGAGGAAAAGTTAGTTGTGTTAGCTCTCATCACTCAGTTGTAAACTTTTCTGAGTAATTGAAAATTTTGCGCCCGATCTTTTCGTGTCTGCTCCGTCTGTGTTTGATCAATTGAGAAATCCTTTTGAGGATATCTAAGTTGTTAGTTAATGAGCCTGTGACCTGAGTTTCAGAGTCTAATTGCAAACAGGCTAGGAGAATTGTAAGTAGGAACATTCATATGTGTTGAATGTTTACAGTTCTCTAAAACAGGCGCAAATTTTGAGTTTAATCTTTTGGTCAGATCTCACTCCATAGTTTAAAGTTTTGTGCAAGTAAGCACTTAATCTTTAAGTTAGAAGATGATCTACTCATGGCTAGAAGCATTTGCTTAAACGGGTTTTGTACTGAGAGAATTGAAGTTAAGAAGTTAGGGGTGTCTAAATCGACTTCTCAGAAGTGCAGATTCAGACATAGGTAACTTGTGAAATCAATTTCTCAAGTTATACTAAAGCTTTTGAAGTAATTCAACTTGGAGATGATGCGCAATCTCTAGGAGATGATTCGTACAAAGTTTCATCAAAAACTTTACACGTTTGATAGGTCAATGTGAAGAAATAGTGCAGCAGACTTTTTTGTGTTTTATCCTTTTCACAGATTTTCACAATTTTGATAATTTGGAGATTGGACCTCTAATTTAGTAAAGGTTTTGACTTACTCTTGGTATAGAGGTGCTCTAATCACAAGAGTAGGTTGTTCTTTTGGAGATTAACACTCTCCATCAGTGGTATCAGAGCAGGAGACATCAAAATCAAGGAAAGGAAGGTCCCCACTGCTGCAGATTCAAGAAGTTCAACATTTGAAGAACTAAGAAGTGAAAGCTTGGAGTCAAAAGCTTGAGGAGGAGATCATATGACATCAAGAAAGGCAAAAGGAGTCTAATTCGAAGTAAAGGTACATATATTGTTCATAAAGCTTGAAGATTTCAATACACAGGTAGACACAAGATGGGAGATTCTCTACAGATAGAGAAATTGGATAGGGAAAACTATCCTGCATGGTCAATGAGGATGGAAGCTCATCTTATGAGCAAAGATTTAATTGGTTACATCACAGGAGAAGAAGAGAAGCCAGAGTTCAGAGATCCTAGTGTTCCAACTAGGGAAGAGTTAGCAGATCTGAAAAGTTGGATGAAGAAAGATGCTCAAGCTAGGAGCATTATCTATATGGGAGTCAATGATTACTTGTTACCTCATATTAGAGGTCTTGAAAGTGCAACTGACATATGGAATGCTTTGGAGGAGCATTTCCAGAACACTACAAAGTCAAGGAAGGCATCCTTATGGGCAGAGTTTACTACCTTCAAGAAGAAGGCCTCTCAATCCATTTCAGACTATGTGACAAGAATGAAAGACATTGCAGATGCATTAGGAGCTGTTGATGAAGACATTGAGGAGGATAAATTGGTAAGGCAAATCCTTACAGGGTTGAGAGGTGATGACAAATGGAAGCCATTTATTTTGTCTACAGAACTATCACTTGACCATTTCACTCCTGATTTAAATCAATTGTTAGGTCATATGCTAACATTTGAGCAGGATGTTAAAGGAGATGGTGACAAGAGTACAGGTCATGCAATGTACTCAAAGGACAAGAAGAAGAATAGCAAAGGAAAACAACAAGCAGGTGAAGATGAAGGAACAACTACTCAAGCCAACTTCCTAAGAGGAAGAGGAGGTGGCAAAGGTAGAGGAAGAGGCAGGAACAACAAAGATGGAGGCAAAGCTTGCTGGATTTGTGGTAAGACAAATCACTTAGCTAATGATTGTTGGCATAATAATCAGAATAATGGTGGATACAATCAAAATTATAATTCAAGAGGAAGAGGTGGCAGAAATCAAAGAGGTAATTACAGAGGTAGAGGTGGAAGGAATTACTTTGGAAGAAATGCAGGTAGAGGATTCCAAAGTCAACAATACAACAACACCTACTACAATTATGCTTCAGATCAAAAGGAAGATTCAACATTGATAATGAATGCAACTTGTGAAAGGCAGAATGAAGATCAGAGAGTCTTCTACATTGACTCAGGGTGTAGCAATCACCTGAGTGGTAACATATCCTTGATGACTGATTTGGAGAGTAAAGTTTTTAATCATGTTGTTCAAACAGGTGACAACACAAAGCACAATGTGAAGTCAATTGGATCAGTGAAGGCCAAGGATGGAAGCACCTTATTGAGTAAGGTTTTGTATGTTCCTACAATCCCTAAGAATTTGATAAGTGTAGGTCAAATTGTTGAAAAGGGATATGAAGTAAGGTTCACTAATGATGGAGTATATGTGGAAGACCCTAGCCAAGGGTATAAACAGATTGTTTCAGGGAAAAAGGAAGGAAGATTATTTACATTGAAGATTCAAGGCAACATTGGTCATGCTATGTTCACATATGGAGGTCATAAGATCTCTGAGTTAGATCTTTGGCACAAGAGGCTTGGACATTTCAATGAAAGAGGTATTAAAGATATGGTTAACAATGGTTCAGTGCTTGGATTGCCTAATGTTGCAGGTCAACATATGACATACAAATGTGAGGCATGTCAATTAGGTAAGGCTCATAAACATTCCTATTCCAAGCATGGTTTTATGTACTCAGAGAAGCTTGAGTTGGTACACACAGATGTGTGGGGACCATCAAAGGATTTCAGTATAAATGGATCAAGGTATTATGTGATTTATGTTGATGATGCTACTAGGTGGATCACTATCTATGTGATCAAAGATAAGTCAGAAGTGTTTAATACATTTAAACACTATCATGCATATGCAGAAAGAATTACAGGTCATAAGCTGAAAAGACTAAGGTCAGATGGAGGGGGAGAGTATTTCTCAAATGAGTTCAGTGATTACTTATGGAATGCAGGTATAAAAAGGGAAGTTACTTGCAGGTACTCTCCTCAACAAAATGGTGTTGCAGAAAGGAGAAATAGAACAATTGTTGAGTTTGCAAGATCCATGATGAAGGAGAAAAATTGCCCTAATTATTTGTGGGCTGAGGCTGTAAATACAGCCACTTATTTGATCAATAGGTTACCATGTAAAGCCTTGCAGGGTATGACACCATATGAGGCTTGGTGGGGTAAAAGACCTACCTTGGATCATTGCAGAGTATTTGGGTGTGTGGCATATGCATATGTGCCATCACAATTAAGACACAAGTTGGAGCCCAAAGCTGAAAAGTATGTATTCATTGGCTATGATGACAAGCAGATGGGCTATAGATTGTGGAGTCCATCAACAAAACAATTTATGGTTTCTAAAGATGTTACATTTGATGAGCAAAGCACTTGGTATGCAGGTACAATCAATATCAATACAGGTGATGAAGAAGAAGTGAGCCAAAGGAAAGGTAAATCAAAAGTTCAGATATTTAATGAACAAGAGAATAATGAAGTGCAGGTTGAAGTGGAAGAAGCCCCAAGATTTGATCCTGAACATGAAGAACCAGAAACCTCAAGAAGTGGAGAGCTTAGGAGGTCTACAAGGAATAGGTGGCAACCTACAAGGTATAGTTATGATACTTCATTTCTAGCCACAAAAGATTATGCTTATATGGTAAATACAGATGAAGACCCTTCTACATATGAAGAGGCAAAAGGTAAGGAAAAATGGGAGAAAGCTATGCAGGAAGAATATGATGCACTATTGGAGAATCAAACATGGGATTTGGTTCCAAAACCAAATAGTCAGAAAATCATTGGATGCAAGTGGGTCTACAAGACCAAGAGATTTGCAGATGGAAGAGTGTCTAGATACAAAGCTAGACTTGTTGTCAAAGGGTTTGCTCAGACTTATGGTGTTGACTATGATGAGACTTATAGTCCTGTGGCAAAGATGACAACCATAAGGACACTTATTGCTATTGCTGCATGTAAAGGTTGGAAGTTATGTCAACTTGATGTGAAGAATGCTTTTTTGAATGGTTATATTTCAGATGATGTATTCATGGAGCAACCTCAAGGGTTCAGAGATAAAAGGTATCCAGATCATGTGTGCAAGCTCAAGAGAGCTTTGTATGGTTTGAAGCAGGCCCCAAGGGCATGGAACTATAGACTTGTGAAGTTCCTAAAAGAACTTGGTTTTCAGGTGTCTAAAGCAGATAGTAGCTTGCTTGTCAAGGCAAGTGAAAATGGTTTCATATACATGTGCATATATGTTGATGATATAATTCTTACAGGTACAGATGAAGAAGGAATACAAAAGCTTAAGAGGCAAATGGAAAAGGAGTTTAAGATAAGTGACTTGGGAGACTTATCATACTTCTTGGGCATGGAGATTACATATACTCAACATGGAGTATTTGTGACCCAAGAAAGGTATTTGAAGAACTTGTTAATCAAGTTTAAAATGGATGATTGCAGGGTAGCACCTACACCAATGGAGGTGAATCACAAATTGAGTAAGTATGGAGGTGAAGAATTCAAGGACATGAGACGATATCAGAGTTTGGTTGGTAGCCTTATCTATGCTACTCTAACTAGACCTGATTTATCATATGCAGTAGGGGTTTTGTCTCAATTTATGCATTGCCCAAGGAAAGAACATTGGATTGCAGGACAAAGGGTGTTGAGGTACATTAAGGGTACACTCAATGAAGGTTTGTATTATGGGTTTACCTCAGATACAAATATCAAAGTTTATAGTGATGCAGATTGGGCAGGTAATCCAGATGATAGAAGATCAACCTATGGATACATGTGTTATGTGGGAGATTACTTCAACAAAAGATCAGATAGCTGATATGCTTACAAAAGGCTTGGATGGACCAAAGTTACAAAGGTTCAAAGACATGGCAGGTATAAAGAAGATAGTGAAGACCTCAATTGATGATTGAGGGGGAGCTGTTGGTGCAGACCAATCACCAATTGAAGGCTTGGAAGGTTAAAGAGTGAAGGAAGGATCAACTATTGAAGCTTGGAAGAAAGACATATTCAGAGGATAAGAGAAGTGTACACATATGTACATTAGTATAGTCATAGGTGACTTAGATCTTTGTTTGAGTAAGAATCTTGTACAAATTATCTATAAATACTTTGAGAAAAGTCGGGGCATGTATGAGAGCATATGTGAGAATAGTTAGAAGCCAAGATTGAGGAAGTTAGAAGTCATGAGATAGAGGAAAAGTTAGTTGTGTTAGCTCTCATCACTCAGTTGTAAACTTTTCTGAGTAATTGAAAATTTTGCGCCCGATCTTTTCGTGTCTGCTCCGTCTGTGTTTGATCAATTGAGAAATCCTTTTGAGGATATCTAAGTTGTTAGTTAATGAGCCTGTGACCTGAGTTTCAGAGTCTAATTGCAAACAGGCTAGGAGAATTGTAAGTAGGAACATTCATATGTGTTGAATGTTTACAGTTCTCTGAAACAGGTGCAAATTTCGAGTTTAATCTTTTGGTCAGATCTCACTCCATAGTTTAAAGTTTTGTGCAAGTAAGCACTTAATCTTTAAGTTAGAAGATGATCTACTCATGGCTAGAAGCATTTGCTTAAACGGGTTTTGTACTGAGAGAATTGAAGTTAAGAAGTTAGGGGTGTCTAAATCGACTTCTCAGAAGTGCAGATTCAGACATAGGTAACTTGTGAAATCAATTTCTCAAGTTATACTAAAGCTTTTGAAGTAATTCAACTTGGAGATGATGCGCAATCTCTAGGAGATGATTCGTACAAAGTTTCATCAAAAACTTTACACGTTTGATAGGTCAATGTGAAGAGATAGTGCAGCAGACTTTTTTGTGTTTTATCCTTTTCACAGATTTTCACAATTTTGATAATTTGGAGATTGGACCTCTAATTTAGTAAAGGTTTTGACTTACTCTTGGTATAGAGGTGCTCTAATCACAAGAGTAGGTTGTTCTTTTGGAGATTAACACTCTCCATCATGCCGAACTACCTATGGGCAGAGGCTGTGTCTACAGCCACATATCTCATAAATAGACTTCCATCTAAGTCACTAGATGGAACCACTCCATATGAAGTGTGGAATGGAAGAAGACCTAGTCTAGAGCATTGCAAAATCTTTGGATGCTTAGCCTATGCTCACATTCCTTCTCAAGTAAGAGGGAAATTGGATCCCAAGGCAAAGAAGTGCGTATTTATTGGTTATGACCAAAACCAAAAAGGATATAGATTGTACAATCCAACCAATAAAGGATTTTCTGTGAGTAGAGATGTAATTTTTGATGAAAACAAATCATGGTTTGATGATGACAGGAAAGTGAAGCTGCCGTATGACTTGGATGAAGACTTTCCATCACTTCAACCAAAGGAACCAAAGCAGCTTGAAGAAAGTGATTCGGAGATTGACCTAGAAGACTTGGAAAGACTAAAGCCATGGAAGAACAAAGGTAAAGCAAAGATGCAGGGCTACATATGGACCAGAGAGCTCACATCAACCACTTAGAAGGTCTTCAAGGGAGAAGAAGAAACCAGAAAGGTTTGGTTATGATACTTCTTTGGTCACCAAGCACTCCATCTACATTGCAAAGGATTCAACCAATGAAGAACCTACCACATTCGAAGAAGCACAAAGCAAGAAAGCTTGGAGAGATGCAATGGATGAAGAAATGGAAGCCTTGAAGGAGAATGACACTTGGGAGCTTGTACCTAACAAGCCATCTATGAAGATAATCGGATCTCGATGGATATACAAAATCAAGAGGAATCCAGATGGAAGTATAAATAGACACAAAGCAAGGTTAGTTGCTAAAGGGTTTGCTCAAACCCATGGTATTGATTATGAGGAGACTTTCTCTCCTGTTGCAAAAATGCCTACAATTAGGGTTCTCATTAGTCTTGCTGCATCTAGAAATTAGAATCTTTATCAACTTGATGTAAAGAATGCTTTCTTGAATGGATGGATTTCTGAGGAAGTGTATATGGCACAACCTCCTGGATATGAGGATGCACATCATCCTAACTATGTATGCAAACTAAAGAAAGCTTTGTATGGATTGAAGCAAGCTCCAAGAGCTTGGAATTACAGATTGGTGACTTATTTGCAGGACCAAGGATTCAAAGCTAGCAAGGCGGATACTTCTTTGTTCATAAAGAGGAATGGATCTGAAGTGATCTATTTATGTGTGTATGTTGATGATGTTATTATCACAGGCAATGATCTTGAAGGAATCAAACAAGTAAAGAGTCAAATGAAGAAGGAGTTCAAAATAAGTGACCTCGGACCACTCACTTATTTTCTTGGATTGGAGTTGATCTACACAGATTCAGGTATATACATCACACAAAGGAAGTATGTCCATGACATGCTCGTCAAGTTCAAGATGGAAAATACCAAGTGTGCAGGTACACCTATGGAGCAAAATCATAAGCTTAGTGCTTATGAAGGAGAGCCAATTGAAGACATCACAAGCTATCAAAGCTTGGTTGGAAGTTTGAACTATGCAACACTCACAAGAGTGGATATATGCTATAGTGTTGGCATATTGAGTCAGTTTATGCATAAGCCGAGAAGACACATATGGAAGCGGCCAAGCGAGTCCTCAAGTACCTAAAGGGGATGAATGAAGGTTTGTTCTATTCATATACTTCAGATATTGAGCTAAAGGTCTACTCAGATGCAGATTGGTCGGATCTAAAGATGATAGAAGAAGCACATCAGGGTATATATCATTTGCAGGTTCAAAAATCATTTCTTGGTCATCGAAGAAGCAACCAACTGTGGCATTATCTTCTACCGAAGCTGAATATAGAGGTTTGGCTAATGCAACTCAAGAAATCATGTGGTTAAAGTCTTTGTACACAGATATTGGACTTCATTCTTCAACACCTCACATTTTTGGTGACAACACAAGCTCACTACATCTAGCAGCTAATCCGGTATACCGTGCTAGAACCAAGCATATTGAAGTCCACTACCATTACGTAAGGGAGAAGCTAATGAGCAAGGATATTCAACTATCCTATGTCTCTACAGATATGCAATGTGCAGACATGTTGACTAAAGCTCTTGATGGTACAAAATTAAGTAGATTCAAGTTGATGATTGGCTTGCAGGAAATCAAGGACAATTGAAGACTTATTTGAAGGCCAAGCATGCTCAGGTTGAGGGGGAGCTGTTGGTGCATTTTACCCAAGCCTACATGCTTGATATATTTGATATTATCCTCTTTTGTAAGTCACATGAGTAGTCATGTGAACACCTCTTGTAAAAGAGTTCATTTTTATCTCTTGTAATTGAAAAAAGAAAAAGGAAGAGTATAGCTTACCTCATCCATGATGTAAAAGAAAAGTCGTGGCCCTATCTACCTAAAATCATGAATTTTGGAGCTGAGGGAATATCTCCTAACTTTGGGGATCACTTTTAGGTGGAGCCATTCGAATTCGAATTCAAAACTCCCTCCAAGAATAGCTATAAAAAGAGCAAGAAGGAAGAGGCGATTAGCAAGCCTTGTACGTGACCACTTGATGTCATTTTGTAGAGATTGAAGAGCTTACTCCATAGCTCTATCATTCTACTCCCATTGTGCAAAGATTCATTGCCAATGTGGTTGTAATCATATGTGAATCTATACATTTATCATCATCTACTTCTCTGTTTTGTTCTCTGCTATACTCACTTAGAGCAGTAACTTCAGAAGGTCATATCTCGAGTTCTACTGAACTTTTTTTAGTGATTTAACTTGACTTGGATAGCGTGTACTGTCTACTTTGTGCATATAAATTTTCAAGGTCGTTGGATTAATACTTTTGGAGATATTTGCATTTTACTGCTTACTAATCTATCTCTGCAGTGCCCCGAGAATTGTGGGGAGGTTCCAGAAATTGTTGAAACTTGTTCTCAGTGCTCAGTCCATCATTTGAAGTGTTTTAACTTGGATTGGGAAGCTTGCTAAGTCTATTTGCTATGCAAAAAAGGAATTTTTCTAATTCCCACCAGGTTGAGAGCACTGTTCATTTTTTCCAGCAGGTGTATGTCCAAAAATAGCAAGTTTTGGGAGCTAGTCATTTCGCAACTAGTCTGTCTTGACTTAAACTTTTGGGATACATGTTCCAAAGTACTTGGCTGATATTTTGGTGGATTTAGGAAGCTCAAAGGGTCTACTAATCAACTCTGAAGTCTCAGTTGGCTGGTGTGAAGCTGGTTGTAGTGGCACCTACTCATCTTTGGATTGCATCCACCATCTCTCTTCACAATTAAATCCTGACCTTATTATTCACTTCCTTAAGATCTTGAGTCCAAAGCATAGAGCCGAAGTAGAGCAAAGAATAGAAGAGCTAGGAAAGAGATATGGTTTGATTGATAATTTGGAGAAAGTGAAACGTGAAATAAAGGCTATAACCCAAATGAAATAACGACAATCTATTCTGTATGCAAAACCTAATTCTACTCAGCCTAGGGATTTACTTACAACAAGGCAATCTGATATGCTAATGCCTGCAACTGCAACTGCAGTTAACGTTGCAATTGCTAGAGATCTCTTAATCTCCAAATGTCTGATCTATCTTGACTTAAGAACTCCTCTATATCAAGAATAAACCAAACTTTACACAAATTTCATTTATCTTTCATATATGTTAAGAAATACTTCTCTATATGAAACTTTCTTCATCTTCAAGAATCTGCTTCAGAAGTGGACTTCAATCTCTGCATATGACTTCGATTTAAGTCATTCAAATGATACTTGCATGTTCATAATCCCTTTGCGCAATCACAATGACCATTAGTTCTTCAAAAGAACTATTAGATTCTTAATTTGATTACTTAGATCAAACATGTGCCAGAGACTGCCTTCCAGAAATGACAACTTTGACATGGTAAACTTCTTAAGTTGATTTCTCTTAGAATCTAACCCGTTTTGCTAAATGCTTTTGAAGAAAGCTTCCTTACCTTCTAACTTAGATTTTGAATGCTCAAACATAAAAGCCTTTACACTAATCACTGAGATCCAAGCAAATCTTTGAATAGGAAAATGCATGATTCTGACAACTTCACTTACAGACTTCTACATAAAAATGTTCCTACTTCTCGTACACACAACCTAAAGAGAATTAGATCATCAAACTTTTGTCATAGCTTGATAGCTTCTGAATTAGATGTGTCAAAAAGATTTCCTGATCCACATGATCAAGCTGAGAGAATTCTATGAAAGACTAGTTGCTACCTCACGAGAAAAACTCTCTACACATCTATCTCTTCAACAACTTGAAATCTATTGATTACACATTCATCTATTCTTCATCTCTCATCTCTATCACGACTATACATGAGCTTATATATACATGTGACTATAGACTCGTCACTACATCAAGTATTTTTCCAAAGCTATTATACATAAATGTACAAAACATTTCTTCCTTATTCTTTAATTGACTTCATGCTTTGAGCTTGAGTCTTTCCTTCACTTCTTCATTCTTAATCTTCATGTAATCATCAATTGATGATTGTCTTGCTCCAATAGCTCCCCCTCAATCAATAATTGTGATTACTTGCACCTTCTTTATACCTGCTATCTCTTTAAACCTTTGTAACTTTGGTCCATCCAAACTTTTTGTAAGCATATCTACTACTTGTTCTTTTGTTGGTGTATACATGACTTCAATTTCTTTGTCAAGTACGTTTTTTCTCAGGAAATGATATTGAGTCTCTATATGTTTAGTCGTGGCATGAAAAATAGGATTAGCTGCCAAATATAATGAACTCATGTTGTCTCCAAATATGATTGGAACACTTTGATCAATTCCTAGACTTTTTAATAAAGTCTTCAACCAAATTACTTCCTTTGCACCTTCCACCATTCCTTTGTATTCAGCTTCTATGGATGACAATGCAACTGTATGTTGCCTCTTTGAGCACCAAGAAATTAGCTTATCTCCAACATAACATAGATATCCATGAGTGGATCTTCTATCATCGGAATTACCTGCCCAAGTTGCACTTTGAGCCTAGTATCAAAAGTGAATCCATAATAAAAACCTTCATTCAGAGTTCCTTCCATGTATCTTAGCACTCTTTGTGCTGCAACCCAATGAGTTTGCTTTGGGAAATGCATAAATTGAGAAAAGACACCAACTGCATATGCAAGATCTGGTCTTCTCAAAGTAGCATAGATTAAGCTACCTACCAAACTCTCATAGATCTTCATGTCTTTGAACTCTTATCCTCCATACCTGCTTAGTTTATGATTAACCTTCAATGGTTTGATTGAGGACTTATGATTCTCCATATTAAACTTCATCAAAAGATTCTTCAAATATGTTTCTTGTGTTGAGTGTATATAATCATAATCCCTAGGAAATAAGACAAATTTCCCAAATCACTTATCTTAAACTCATTTTCCATATGCTTCTTTACCTCCTTGATTCCTTGAGCATCTATATATGTGACAATAATGTCATCAACATAAATACACACGTAAATGTATCTATCTTCATTTGCTTTCACTAGCAAACTACTATCTGCCTTTGAGGCTTGATATCCAAGTTCATTCAAGAACTTGACCAATCTGCAATTCCATGCTCTTAAAGCTTGTTTTAGACCATACAGAGCTCTCTTAAGCTTAGACACATAATCTAATTCATTTGACTCTTTGAAACCCTCTCGTTGCTCCATGTATACTTCATCTGTAATATATCCATTTAGAAATGCATTCTTTACATCTAATTGAGAAAGTTTCCAACCTTTTCATGTAGCAATTGCAATTATAGTTCTGATTGTAGACATCTTGGCTACTGAACTACAGGTTTCATCATAGTCCACTCCATGTGTTTGGGCATATCCTTTGACCACAAGTCTAGCCTTGTATCTAGAAACTTTTCCATCTGCAAACCTCTTTATCTTGTATACCCACTTACATGTAATCACCTTCTGATTCATTGGTCTTGGCACCAATTCCCATGTCTCATTCTCAAGTAGAGCATCATACTCTTCTTGCATTGCTTTTTCCCAATTTTCCTTTCTTTTAACTTCATCATATGTGGTTGGATCTTCATCTGTCTTCACAATGTAAGCATAATCTTTGGTTGTCTTGCACCCAAGAACCCCTAGTTTAGTCATTCTGGATAATAGAAGGCTAACATTGGCGATCCTACTAGGGAGTGGTGACCAAAAAGTGTAGATCACATAAGGATAGTGTATGCCAATCCTACGCTCCGACATTGAATAACCCATGTTACAGTCAGAATAAGGTACTTGTAAGAGTACCACTGTCTGGGGCAAATTTTGGAGAAAGTTTTGAGAAGAAGCGAGTAGAGAGCTATCGAAAGGACCAAGAGATGATTGAAAGAAAACTAGAAACAAAAGATGAATTAACATTTGAATGAGATAGCTACCTAGGCTTATGACACGCTCCGGATACTAAGGACTTGCTAGCATACAAAGGTCAAAATAAAGAGGAATTAAAACCAGAACCAAGACCAAAGGTCCCATCCTCACCAAAACTCATACCGAAGAGCCATCCTTATGGTGACCAGAGATAGTAATAGAGGAATGGCAGATGAAGTGCATAGAGGATATTGTACAGTGGGAATTTTGCACACCAATTTTGGGGGATTCCATGTAGATGACCTAGACACACATGTGCGAGCCTTTGAAGTAAATCTAGATATAATTGAAAGTATGGCCAACCATATGATGGATAGTGAAAATAAGGCTAGGATTTTCCAAACAACCCTAGTAAAAAAAAAAGCAACAAAGTGGCTCATTAAATATGAAGTTAAACATTTTACTGCCTATGAAGCAATCAAGGAAGCTTTGCTACAAAGATTCTGCTTGAACAAAAATCCAACCCAAATTTTTGACTTTCTATAAAACAAAAGACAAAAGCCCTGTTAGACCATTCAAGATTACACCACCATCTTGAGCAGTTGCCAACTAAAAGTAAACTACTTAAAGACATGATCACCCAATGGTTTATTAGTGGTTTCAACCCGCAACTAAAACAAGTTATGATTATTCGGAGTACGGGTGGCTTACCGTTGGATACTCTAATCAATCAAGCCCTGCAATTGGAAAAAAAGGTGGAAGGCTTCACCAAAGACCTGGAATGGATTGCAATCACAAAGGATAAAGGTAACAATGCAGCTAAGAAAATCTTTTGTGTAAAATGCAAGAATGTGGGACACATTGTAGCAAACTGTGGTTTAAATCAACAACACTATGCAATTTGCAACACGGATACCCATGATACTGCATACTGTGTGTATAATGCAAAGGCCCAAAATTGAATCATGGTATGCTGCTATCACTTAATCTGTACCACACAACACTTATGTACGCCCACATATGCAAAATACCAGATATCCAAGGTACAACCAAAACAACTTGCAACAAGGGTTAATCCAATAGCCACCCTAGGCACAACCAAGAACATCAAATTATGTACCAAGGGGATCTGCAAGCTACTATTTCTACAGAGAATTAGGACATATCCATAGAAATTGCAAAGAAGCACAAGAGTAAGATAAACGAAGGAAAGAGAGAGCAGCACCTATGACCAGCTTCGTCATTATTGCAAAACCAGATACTCAGGCAGCAACCGTGCAGACAGTGTAGTGTATGAATCAGGGTTTAAAGAGCAAGCAAGGATAATGAATACAACCCAAAAATGGGCAGTAGAGGCACCAACAATATTTCCTCCATGGAAACCAATCACTTAGGTCTAGTAACCCTCTACTTCATAGAGTGAAAAAACTTTCGAAGTACTAATGAAAGCTACAGAGAGTGCCCAAACTATGAAATCAGGAGACTTATGGTCGGTGTTGAAATTCTCTCCTATCACATTGCAACTTGGGCAATTGTTGGCTCTGGTTCTAAAGGTTCACAAGCAATTCGAAAAGCATCTAGCTATTTCCTTTAGTTCTATGGGCTTATCGTACTACATACAAAGTAGTTATCGGATTCAAACCTTTTAAATTGGTGTTTGGAATTAAAGCTATAATGCTCATGGAAATAGTGGTTCCCAGTCTTTGCATTGCCATTGAGAACAAAATCTTATCGAAAGAATTGATTTATAACAGACTTCCATGAGAGCCATTTTGAGAGTTTGGATGAGACCCATTTTGAGAGTTTTTTTTACTGATGTAAGAGATGCAGATAAGGCAAGCTAGAATGCACGATCATTTTTTCAGGACCCTAGTGTTGTCTCAAGTCGGGCAGTTTGCCTTAGTTCATAATCCTAAAGCTAACCGAAAGGCTGAAAAATTTAAAGTCAGATGGTTCAGCCCTTACCATATTATAGTGCAGATTGATCCGGCTATATTTCACTTGACCACTCTGACTAGAGAACCTTTACTTAGCTCCTTTGATGGCTCTAATTTACGACGTTTTTGCACTCCATTCAAGGAATATTGATTCTTGCAGCTCTTTAACGGTGCATGCCCTCCACGTACTACTTTCATGCACTTCTACATGTAGTTTTGGTTGGTTGGCAGCATTTTACTATCTATTCTCATTTCCATGATGGTCGATGCATGTAGTTATGTCATCTTTGTTCCATCCATCTCTATTTATTTCTCGGTGTTTTACTTATTTCCTTTACGGTGTGAATTGTGTGAGTGTTCTATGTGTTTTGTGTATCTCTTGCACTCGTGCTTCTGTGTGTCTTGTCTGCAAATCTTGTGAGCATGGAGACCTTGCCTCATCTTGCTAGTTTTGGTGATGGTATGGCTCCCGAACTAGCACATTACTTTCAAGTACGAGGCTTGCTTCAATTCACCCAACTATCATAGCACATAGTGTCGGCTCACCCCTTATCCATGACCATCATCTGAGAAATTGCGGATTACCCACTCTTTCTTACCTCTTTGCCCATGGTCGACTTGTATTTCACGGTTTGTACTTTAGACACCATCATTTCCCATCTCTGTCTTCCTAATGAAGGCCAAACTAAGGTCACTCCATTGCCAATTGCTACCATGAATGCTCTCTTTCCCTGACAATCATCTAACGAGTATGCTATTATGTATCGACCCCTTCTTGAGTTTCATGCCTTACAGTTCCTCGTAGTAACCATTAATCCCTAGAAACATGCATATGGAATGTCTTGACCTATGTATTCCATAATTGATATGGCTTCCCCTGAATGTGTTAATTGGGTGCTACTTTACTTCCGCCGCATTCACAAGTAATGTCAAGTGGTGGTAAAATAGTTATCCAAGGGAGAATTCCCACGAACCAGATTGCCCCATGTTTTTTCCTTGCTTCTTCCTGACCCACTTTCTAATGTTCCTACATCCATAGCGCCTCCTCTCATTCGTGCTTTGGTAGTCTCTTCACACATGGGTAATGATGATGAAGAAAAAGATTTCGTATTAATGTGTTCCCCCGAAAGCATCGTCGTGTAGCTATTTCCCCCTCGTAGGTTGGATCCCTGTTTCCTCCTTTATCAGCGAATGATGTAAGGGGGGAGAGAGAGGACATACCTCAATCTCCTCAGTAGGCGTTGTGGAGTGTGGAACTACTGGTGTCCCCTCTATCATCTTCTGTGCGAGATGATCTTGCATTTGCTTTATCATCTCCTCTTTTTGCTTAATCTCTTCGTTGGCCTTCAAAATTGTTTCCTTTCCTCTTCCTTCTTGCTCTTTTTATAGCTATTCTTGGAGGGATTTTTGAATTCGAATTCGAATGGCTCCACCTAAAAGTGATCCCCAAAGTTAGGAGATATTCCCTCAGCTCCAAAATTCGTGATTTTAGGTAGATAGGGCCACGACTTTTCTTTTACATCATGGATGAGGTAAGCTATACTCTTCCTTTTTCTTTTTTCAATTACAAGAGATAAAAATGAACTCTTTTACAAGAGGTGTTCACATGACTACTCATGTGACTTACAAAAGAGGATAATATCAAATATATCAAGCATGTAGGCTTGGGTAAAATGCACCAACATTAATGCGTTCCTATCCTCCTCAGGAAGCTAAGAAAATCCTCTCATGAATGCTCCATGTAGATGAGTTAGAGACTCATTAGTCTTAAGGGAATTCACCCACCTCAAAAATCATTCTCGGCTGTGCTGACCAAAATCCTCAAGATAAAAAAAATTGTGCAGTTCTTTCCTAAACGCCTCCCAAGGTTTGCTAGCATGTACTTGAATGCTTTCTAGTATGGATCAAGAGACTACAAATCCAAAATACTTTACTAGTATGTCATCAGGTAACTCCTAGATTTGCACTTACTTTTCAAATGCATCCAAGTACTCAGTGGTATTTAACCCAGTAAATTCACCCTTTTCTCTTAGGATTGCTTGTAGAGTTCGTGTTCCTTGTTTCTCTATCATCATATTTTCAACATTTCCTCCATCTTCCATTCTTGATAGCACCTAGAATGCAGTAGTAAGTCTCTAATAGCGAGTTCTAATGACTCTCTAAATTCTCTAAACCTATCCCTAGATGATAAAGCTAGGAATATTGACTTTACTAACACCTAGGCATTTCTATTTACATAACAATGGTTTTGAAATGTTCAACTTTTTTACTTTGGTCTAGTCTAAAATATTTTGTTTTTGTATTTTGAGTTTTTATCTCAACAAATAATTAAATCAGGAAAGTAAGTCTATCTTTTTAGAATAAAACTCTTTTCATGCAATAATAAAGTAAATCTTTTCGTGCAATTTATAAAGTTGTCCTTTTTTTTCAAATAAATAGACCCATGATTTAACATGCAGGTGCTTTCCTTCTTAATGCAATACTAAACAAAAATAGGCATTCTTAATGCAATGATGTTTTTATGCTTTGCAAATGCAAGTGTAATGCCTATTTTCTAATACAATATGAAATGAAAACAATCCTTGTTTTTTTGTAATGTGATTGTGCGAAAGTAAAAAAAACTTGAAAAAACTTTTTACCTTATGTTGCTCCATGCGGAAGGTTTCAATGTGCACTGTAATAATTCTTTACAAAAAAACTTTTTTAATAAATCAATCCTAAGTAAAAAACTAAAAGGTGATCATGTATTAATGGTCTTCTTGTATGTCGATGGGGGGGGGGGGGGGGGGAGAATGAAGTGTCGAAGCTCCTTCATCTTAAATTGCCCCTCTTCCCTCGAGGTGCTCAGTTCCCTAGGGAACAACCCTCAACAACCAAGGAAAAAGATATATAGCAACAAGATCTTCACTTGTTGTTGCAACTCCTTTCTCCACTCACCTACAAACAAGAAGAATATAAAGGTTAAATTTTTTTTAATTAAGGCTGACAACACACCTAAAAATCCTAAGCACATCTTCCTCACTTTTCTTATCGGGTTCACCAAATCTGTCGATGAGTGTGATTGGAGACAAACACAGATCAAAAATGACTTGTGACACCCTCACTATGTGACTACACGTAGGGTGTTTCGTAGGGTACTTGTTGGAACTCAAGGACTCACAAGGCAAGGAAGCTTACGAAGGCAGTCAGAGAGAAGAGAAAGCACAAGCAGACAGAGTAGTCAACGACGATCTGGCAAGTAGGCCAATATTTTTTTAGGACACTAAAGCATATCAAAGAGGTGGACACACAAGGAGAAGGAGCAAGTAGGGAGCTCGAAGATATGTATGTCAAATAGTTAGAAGAAATCCCTACAGCAATAGTGATTTTCATCACTAAAAGCCATTGTAGATACCATTTCATATTTTTGTAGCTCCATTTTGTGCAAGCCAAGGAGTCCTTGAGCTTGAGAGCATTCGAAGTAGCTACCTACCAATTTTCATAATTTTTAGACTTTGTTTGAGTCTTCAAATAGGCCCTAGAACCTAATTTTTAACTAGGCCGGACACTAGGTCTGGACACGGCCAAAACCTAGTCAAAAACTATAAATAGAGCTAGAGAGCTCATTTTTGGGGTTAGTTTGTAATTGATTTGAACTTGTAAGAGCTTTTTGAAAGTAATCAAAAGAACTCCATTGCTTCTCACTCTTTGTCTTACCTTGTGTGCGCGTGTGTGTGTATGTGTGTGCATGTTAGTGTGCTTCGCACTCACGCACTTGTGCCTACACTTGCTCGAGGTCTTCATACCATCCTCACGTCTTCTCGGATTGACATTAAAGGAGGTGCTACTCATCACTGAGCTACACCAAATTTTGGTGCCGTTGCCGGGGATAGAGCTTTGAGGACGAGTGTGTGATGGTAAGATGTAGATTTGAGACATTGGCATTGTAGGTAATTTCTTCACTCTTCTTATTTTTCTCTTTCTTACCTCACCATCATCATCACCGTCATCATCATTACCATCTCCCACCTCCATTTCCATCATCGCGAAAATTTTCAGTTTTGATCTTATCACCTTCTCCATTCCATTTCCCTCATTCCACTTGTGAGAGAGAGTGAGAGAGCAATATTGTGTGCATTGTTTTTGCATGGTTGTTGAGTTTTCTTGCAAGATCCAGCTGTATCATCCCCTCCAGCACGCTGCGCAGGTACGAAAAAACTCAGAAACTGTCTTTGTGTCGCCGACCTCTGTCGATTGCGATCGACAAAAAATTCGACCAATTGGTAAAACTAAGTGCACCACTAGGACAAACACAAAGAGCACATTCCAAATCACTAAACAAAATTGAAAAATTCCGTGTTTCTCTGTCAATCGCGACCGACACCATCGATCGCGATCGACAGCCACGATCGACAACATCTGTCAATCGCGACCGACAGACCCTGTCAATCGCGACCGACAGACCCCACGACCGACTGACTTCCACGTAGGACCCTGTCAATCGCGATTGACACCGTCAATCGCGATCGATAGCCACGACCGACACCTTTGTCAGTCACGATTGACACCGTCGATCGCGATCGACTGAATTTTGACGATTGACAGAAAACTTCACGTTGCCATGTGTCCATCGTGACGGACACATCCCTGATTGACTGAAATTACGGCGGAAATCCCGGAAAAAGTGTCGATTGCGATTGACACCGTCGATCGTGATTGACAGGACCCACGACCGACTCTGTCGATCGCGATTGACACTGTCAATCGCGACTGATGTGTTGATCGCGACCAACAGGCCCCGACGGACACCTCTTTCAATCGCGATTGACAGACCTGTCGATCGCGATTGACAGGCTTTTTCGGCCAAATTTCTAGGGTTTTTTCTTGCATATTTTTGAGGTAATTTTGGGCATACTTATCAAGCTATTAATCACTTGTGAGGTCCCTCCACTTGCATTTTGAGAAAAAAATCATGTGAACTGTCAACCTGTTTGAACCCTAGAACCCTGAACAGTCATAACTTTCTCATACGAAATTAAGATCAGGATTATTAGATAGGGTATTTTGAAGTTGACCATACCCAGGGGGAACAAAATTCAGGGATCTCTAGAATTGTTTTCCAAAAAAAAAAATCATAGTGCAAATTGGTGTTTGTGTTACATGAATGAAAGTGATTGGTTCTGTCTTTGGAATTTAAGTCTTGAGCTAACTTTGGAACTCTCACAGATCTATTGAGAGCATCGAAGGGCATTCTAAGCAAGAGTAAGTGCAAGCTTGGGAACATGTTTCCTGGGCACTCAAGGGCAACCAGGAAGGAAACAAAAGGTTGGAAACTCTCAACTCCCTCTGTCAATTCCTAGCTTAGGCTAAGAACGACTAGTGATAGGAGTAGGCCAGGGCGGCGATAGGCATTTATCAAGTTGAAGACTACCTAAATACTCAAGTTCAAGCTAACGACATAATCTTTGTACGGTCGAGAACTTTAAAGGAAAAGAACTTAACGTGGAACGATCAACTTCAAGTGTGGAAATACACTCAAGTATACCTAATGAAGTGATATCAGACAAGACCATAAACACGGTAATCAACTAAAAAAGAATCAAGTAACTGATACAAAAGAACTCAGCAACGAGGTTGTACTTGGACAAATTTGGGCTATTCAATTAGGCTTATGAACCTTAGATCAGAGCAACATCTAGGGAGAGATAGACAAAGTCTTAGGTCTTCAGAGGCTAGTGTTAATCATACTGCTAGGTCGTGGGCCCAGCAGTTGAGTCACCACTCGCATTACCCTAGCTCTGAGACTAGTGAATCAGAGATGTCTCAAGGTATGGGCAGACCTACAGGAAGTACAGGTGTGCCATATCTGTATAGGGTGGAAGGCCCCTACAAGACACAGCTGGAATACCTTAGGACCAACCGATTAGGTGCTAGCATCTATGAGGACGGCCTAGGAAGATCCGTGGTCCATTGGACCAATCCATTGGACTAGAACACCCAGCTGTAAAGTTTGACAATGGAGCATACCTGGATAAAGAAGGAACCATATATGTAGTCACCAGTCACCCAGACAGGACAGATGAATTCGGGAATGTGATCCCTGAGATGGACATAGATGACCTAGAACAAGGGAACGTAGGAGGAGAGCCTAGGACCCCTCGAGGGAAATCTGTTCTTACTAGAATCCTCAATCCTGAGTGGATTCCCCAGGATAATAAGAGCATAGATCTGCTCCTAAATCAAGAAACCGATGAAGCTTTTTGGAGGTATAAATCTGATAGGCCAAATGATGTAGGGTCAATCATGATCTATGAGTTCAAAGATCCTGATAGCCCAGGCAGAGTGACCCACTTAGATCACGCTTCAGAGAGGGTCTTTGTGGTTACAGAACATGAGAGGCATGCTTATACTTGGAAGGGTGAATTCGTTTTCCCCCAACCAAGATTGAACGTGTCCTATGGTCACCCTAGAGCTGGAGCATCCCAAGCTCATGGAGCTCAAAGAGACAGAAGTAGAGATAGGCCAGAAGTAAGCTTTGCCAACCCGGGGGGCAGAGAAAGAACGAGAACGGAAACAAATATAGTGGAACCTGAGGTACTTAGGGCTCCAAGGAATCAAAGAAATGCGGATGAGTTCCCTCTACCATGACCTAGAGAGCACACAAGGACTTTGAGACCGACTCAACTAGTTAAGTCCATGAAGAACTACTTCGATGGCACTGGAGATCCATACGATCATGTGGCTGAGTTTAGGCAAGTCTTGAGAGCTGAACAAGTTGAAGATTTGTTCACGCAGTACAATGTCTTTGGTCTAACCCTTAGGAACACTGCCCTGACATGGTTTCAGCCACTAAACGAGAGGCAGTTCAGGAGCATAGACCAACTTCTAGAGGCATTCATTATCGAATTCTCTAAAAGTGGCATAAGACATAACACTTCCTCGCTGATTCATAGCTTCAAGCAAACCCCTCAAGAAACCGTGAGACTTGCTGGAAGAAGATTTAGGCAATATTTAGAGAGATGCCCTGTCCCTGAGTTACCCACGCCAGCTAAGCAAGTGGCTTTGTTCTTGGATGGATTGCTAAGTACGAAATTGAGATCATATGTGTACTTGAAGGACCCTAGGACCATAGAAGAGTGTGTACCCATGGGCATTGACATCAAGGATAACCTAGGGGAGGAATTAGAGCTTTCAAAAATCTACAAAGATACTGATAGTTCTTCTAGCCTCTCTTCCACGCAATCCACATCTATTGAGGAATTAGCAGAGAGAGTAGCTCAGAAATTAGGTGTCACTAGCAAACAGATCCCAAGATTTGCCTCAGTGAAAAGATGCTATACTTGTGGAGGTGACCATATGGCGAATGTATGTCCCATTATGGCTCAACCCCAAGTAAATCCTAGTAGCCAGTACTGCACCATAGAACGAAGATACACAAATCACTCCACACAAGACTGCCCATACAATAAGCAAGCAGTTAGGCAAACCTACCCTCAGCCATACCAGCAAGGCAGATACCAGAGTCAATACCCACCCCAACAGTATACTAGGCCTCAGCAAAATTACCAACCGCAATATCAGACCCAACTGAGACCCCAGCCAGTGCTAGCACAGCAACCACCTGCTCCTACTAATATGATTCCGATAAAGTATGTTGTTGCAGAAGAAAACCTGAATAGAGCTATAGTCCCAGTAACACCATTAATCTCAGAAAGTGATCCCAGTGACCATAGCTTTGATTCTATGCATGTTGATAGTCCCCAGGCTTACTACATGCAGTCTCCTGAACATGGTGAGTCCTACTACAGTGAGGAACCGAGTGAACCTAATTGGGAGCCAGAATATGCTAATGTCATGTACACAAACCCCAACTCTAGACCTCAACCTAGGCAAGTAAGACCCCCATTCCCTAGAGGACCATGCTACAGATGTCAGGGAGATCATCTCATTCGTGATTGTCCCTTGCCTCCACCTACACAACCCTTGTCAGTGACGATCCAGGGCTATTGCCAGGAGTGTGGAAAGGAGCATCTCTTACGAGACTGCCCAAAGAATCCTAATAATATGCCGAAAATCCTAATAATAGAGCTTGGAGAGATAGTCGTGAAAGAATGAAAAGACAATGGGCAAAGAAAATGAGTGAACTTGAGGAAAGCCTAAGAGAAACGAGAGCCAGGATAACCGAACTCACTTCTCAAACTCCCTCTCACACTACCCCTCCCCCATCATTCCCAACTCCATCCGAACCGCCACCTCTTAACCCGCCTCACCTAATCCCACCACCCCCTAGAGTAGGATCAGTCCTAGCAGATCCCACTCCTGAGGACTTAAACATGATGCTTAAAGCATATGAGGCGAGAATCCAAGAAGGGCCAAATGTAACTGATCATGAAAAGTGCTACCCTAGAGCAGAATTAGAGCTTGAACGAACCAAAATCTGTGCCAAAATGGTGGAATTGGCTCAAACCATGTTTGAAGCCAATCGCCTCTTTAACATCTCTAATTCAGCTAAGACGCAGTTGCACTTTGAAGGACTGTTAGAAAGAATAGAGAGGTTAATTGCACACTCAGAAAAGGAACCCGCCTCTCAACACAAGGACAAGGCAAGTGAAAGAGCAGGTCTTCCTGCCCAGGAAGCCTATGTGCCTAACTCCACGGACCCAGACACATCATCTTCTATGAATCGGTTCACACCAAAATTCCTACAAGAGATTCAAGAAGACAAATGGGCTAAAGAGAGTGAAGTCCCTCCTCCCATTGAACTTGTGGATGATGCACACGACCAATTCCCACAAGACATCCCATCCATTTATGAGGAGCTGGAGAGCATTCAATCTCAGGAAAGATTAGACTTTGAGTCTAACTCTCTACAAGAATTACCCCACTTCACAGGCCCATGGGAAGCTAAGTCTACTTGTATGAGAGCACCCACGGTCATGGTGCGAAATGAGGACTCAGTCATACCTAGGAACACAGAGGTAGTGAAAAACACTCAAGTACAGTGCAACCTCACCTTAGAAGAGCTACTCAAAGAAATACCATTGGACAAGGTGAGGGCGAAGAGGGAAACACATATCTGCCTATCGCCCATCAAGGATACACCACCAAGGCCATTCTAGACTCAGGTGCAGGAGTTGCAATTGCTACCACTTCCCTATGGAAGCATTGGGGCAAGCCAGCACTCAGGCCCACGAGGATGAAATTGCAAATGGCCGATGGTCACATAGAGAGACCCTTAGGGCTGTTAGAAGGAATAACTCTCACCACATGTGGTGTTGAGTTCAAGCACACATTTTCTATATGTGATTTTAGCAAAAATCATGCCTATGAAATGATCTTGGGACGACCCTTTATGTGACAGTTGCAAGTGGTACAAGATTGGGGAACCAATTCCTTGTACCTGCAACACTTAGGTGTTACGACCAAAGTGAATCTTAAAGATTACTCTCATAGAGATGTCCCTCCTATCCAATGGAATCCCCTCCATAGAGCCAAAGATGATACGGAATCGGTGCATTCCATAGGATCAAGATCCTCATGGATGCATGAAGACACCCACTTATGGATGTGCAAAGTAGCAGTAGAAGAAGAGAAGAGAGAAAAAGCTAGAGAGGTAGGTGCAAAAGAAACACATAGATCAATTCAAGACCCAGCCTATGCACCTGTAGTCTTTCCTAATGAAGAATTTGAACCCCACGGCTGGGCAAAAATCCTAGCAACAATGGATGTAGCCATCAATGAAGAACAATGGACACCTCACTGTGATGAAGATGGCTATGACATTTCAGTCTTCTCCACAGAGTTGATCATGGGAGAGGCAGTGTTAGAAGAGTGTGAACCTAGCCCTGATGCATTTGAGGACGCAAGTGACTCCGATCTAGAGTCAATCATTATGGACCCACCTTTTGCATCAGATGAAGAATACTTCTATGAAGTAGAATTTCAACCCCAGGGGCATGGAGAGCTTACAAATGATGTAAGGCTAGCCACACATGTGACCCCGAAGGAAGAAGGAAAGAAAAGAAAGAAGAGAGAAGTCACACTAGAAGAGGAAGAATCTTTGTTTGAGGTCCCGGAAAATTTTAAGAAGTATGAGATAGATGACAGGAGAGTCATGATCAGAATGCCTAAACGAGAGGTGCAATCGGGGGAGGCCTATGATAACAAAGAAACCACCAAGAAAATAGCGGTAGCCGTGAAAGAAGGAGAAGAGAGATGCACGTACATAGGCCATGACCTGACGGAAGACGAAGAGCACGAATTGATAGCCTTGCTAAGAGAGTATAGAGATGTATTCACTTGGAGCTACAAGGACCTGAAAGGTGTAGACCCTGACATATGCTCACATACAATACCCATGACTTCAGAGGCTAGGCCCTCTAAGCAAAAGCCATACACATACAATGACAACTATGCGTCCAAGATCAAGGAAGAGATAGATCGCTTGGTTGAAGCTGGATTTATCTATGAAATTGAGCATACTGAGTGGGTATCCCCCACTGTAGTGGTGCCCAAGAAAAATGGAAAGCTGCGTGTACGCATTAACTTGAAGAAGGTCAATGCAGCCACAATTCGAGATAACTATTCGCTTCCTATCACAGAGCATCTCTTAGAAAGAGTAGCAGGCAAGGAAGTGTACAGCTTCCTTGATGGATTTTCGGGCTACAATCAAGTAGCCATAGCTCCAGAAGATCAGCACAAGACGGCTTTTGCCACTGAATGGGGCATATTTGCCTTAAGAGTAATGCCATTTGGGCTTACCAATGCACCAACTACCTTCCAGAGGCTGATGTGCCATGTATTTAAAGAGTTCCTGAGGAAGAACTTAGAAGTCTATGTTGATGATCTTTGTGCTCATTCCAACATTAGACAAACCCATATTCCTGAACTCAGACAAATCTTTGACAAATGTAGAGAATATCAAGTCTGCCTAAACCTAGAAAAGTGTGTTTTTATGGTCAGGCAAGGCAAGATTCTAGGACACATAGTGTCAAAGAATGGCATATCCACTGATGAAGAGAAAGTGAGAGCCATAGCCGAGTTACCTAGGCCAAAGAATGTCAAGGAAGTACAAGCTTTCATGGCGTTTTGTGGTTATTACCGACGGTTTATACACATGTATGCCATGATAGCAAAGCCTCTGTATGGACTTTTGACTAACTTTGAGTGGACTCATGAATGTGAGAATTCCTTCAATGAGCTTAAACGGCGATTATGTTTGGCACCAATCTTGACCACACCAGATTGGAATAAGCCTTTCCATGTTCATGTTGATGCATCCAATTATGCTATTGGGTGTGTACTCGCGCAGCCTACCGGTGAAGGTAATATGGATCTTCCAATTGCCTATGCTAGTAGACAATTGAATGCAGCTGAACGAAATTATACCACTACGGAGAGAGAAGAATTAGGCATGGTATATGCAGTTAAAAAGTTTAGACATTACTTGCTTGCAAACAAGTTTAAATTTTTTACTGACCATCAGGCACTACTATATCTCGTGAACAAGCCATGCAATACAGGAAGATTAGTATGATGGTTTCTCTTACTAATAGAATATGATTTTTAGGTAGTAGTGAGGAAAGGCAGGACTCACTTGAGAGCAGACCATCTCTCTAGGCTCACATCTGGAGAAGCCCCACAAGGAGTGTCAGATGACCTTCCTGATGCTTATCTGTTTAATTTGGAAGTGGTGCTGCAGTGGGCTAAGCCATTAGTGCCAGTATTGACATACGGGCCTAGCCACCCAGTAATAAACACACAGGATATAGAGGTAGTAAAAGCCCAAAAGTATCACATCATGGCAGGAAGTATGAACAAGCACACAGATCAAGGGATCTTGGCTTGTTGTGTGGAAGAGGATGAGTACGCTAAATGGTTGCAATTAGCACACGTAGGTGCATTAGAGCAACACTACTCAAAGCAACGCACCCTACAGACACTAAGGAGACTCGGAGTGCATTGGCCGACTATGGAAGCTGATGTCCAAAAGTTGTGAAAGGCATGCCCAATCTGCTGCACTAAACCACCTGTGGAACATGCCACTCTTTATCAAGTGTCCATAGTGCCAGATTGGAGTGAACCACTAGTATCCTTCCTGAGGACGAAAACATTCCCTCCAGACATGACTCTGGCTAGGAAAAGGAGTTTAGAACAAGAAGCCCTGGATTACTCACTCATTGGTGATAATCTATACAAGTGTGGAAAAGATGGTTACCTGAGACTATGTGTCCATGAGAGTGAATATCTCAAGATCTTGGAAACTGCTCACCAAGGTGTAGCAGGAGGACACTTTGGACCAGATCGGGTGATCAAGGCAATACTATTTGCGGGCTTCTGGTGGCCGACCCTTCACATGGATGCACATACCTATGTGAAATGGTGTGATGTTTGTCAGAGAACTCAGTATCCTATACGCAAAGATGATGCCATTGAAACCTATGATGGGTGGACGTGCATTCTCTAAGTGGGGAATAGACTTTGTAGGTCTTATTAATCCCCCAGCTAAGGGTTCCCGTGCTGAGTATATCATTGTTGCCACGGACTATCCAACCAAGTGGGTAGAGGTAAAAGCCACAACAAAGAACGATGCTCAAACAACAGCCAAGTTCTTATTCGAGAATGTGTTCACCAGATACGGGTTACCTATAGAGCTAGTCAGTGACAGAGGCACTCACTTCTTGAATGAAGTTATTGAAAATCTGCTCCAAGAATTCTTGGTAGTACATAAGAAGTCTACCCCCTATCACCCCCAAGCTAATGGCCAGGCTGAGAGCACAAATAAGATCTTATGCAACGTACTGACGAAATTAGTGAACAATAAATGCTTTGATTGGGACAAATAGCTACACCACGCTGTTTGGGCATACGGAGTCGCCTACAAAACGGTACTCCAAGCCACCCCCTTTCAGATGGTATTTGGCCAAAATGCAGTGCTACCATTTGACTTCTTAATACCTACATTGAAAGTAGCACAAGAGCATGAATGGACGGGTCATGAACTCTCCTCTAGACTTTTTGACCTTGAACGATTAGGAGAAACAAGACTGAGGGTGGCTGCAGGGATATATGCAGCTAAGAAATGTCAGAAGGCATACTTTGATGCCCACATTAAGGATAAAGGTTTGAAGGCAGGCGACCTAGTACTAGTCTACACTTTGAAACAACATGTGAGAAAACTAGAGAAAAGAGGTTACGGACCCATGATCATTAATAGAATCTCAACAAGTGGAGCAGTGCAACTAGCCACATTAGAAGGAGATATTCTCCCAAGCTACATAAGCGGATGCAGAGTCAAGTTATATCAGGAACCTCTGACAGAAGAGATGCTAAGTCAACTCAACACTACTAAGAAATGCAAAGAAGAAGAAAGACGAATTCGAGAAGAAGCTCAAGCAAAAGCATTGGAACGCATCCGGAGAATGAAGTTGAGAAGACAGGGTAGAGAGCAACCTAGGACAGATGCATATGCAGATCAAGGATATCATGTGGCTATGTGTGAAGTTTCAGGTATCAGCTCTCATAGGATAATCGACCGACGTCCTTTTATTACCTTAGAGATAGGACAAGGAAAGGGTGCAAGGACTGTAAGAGCCTTGATTGACTTAGGTGCAGCCACTATTGCTGTTTAATTTTTGTACTGTCAAGAGTTGAAATTAACTGCCAATCCTATAGAAGCATATCTCATAGGATTGGGAGGTGTGGAAACCCCTTGCATGGGCGAGGTGGAACTTCCCCTCTATATTCAAGATGAAGTAATGACAGTCAAAGTACTAGTGTGTCAAGATGAGGACCTCACTGAGCCTCTTGTCTTGGGTCAGGACTGGATCTACGATCATGCAGTCAACCTAAACCTAAGAAGTGGACTTCTTTAGGTATGGGTAAATCATAGTCGAATTACAGTTGAATTGGAAAATGAGGCACTCAAGGAACTAGGTAAGGCACAAGCTCCTAGTCCTTCCAGGGGCGCACATGAAGTTGATAATGCTATTCTTGTCCAAAACTGTATGATGCAGAAAGAGGATTGTCTCAACAACAGAGTCAAGGATAAGACGGCACTCCCTTCTTTTCCAAAGGCGAGAGGGATGCAGCAACCAAAGGCAGATCAAATACAGAAGGAGCAGAGTACTACCTATACTGGAGGCCAAAAAAACGTGCGAAGTAGAATGTCTCAACCGTTGAAACAAGTGTGGGTGCGGAAAGGTGAACACCCTGTTGCAACCATGCCAACCCCACGGCCAAAACCTCTTATTAGTAATCGACAACACGACACTAATAAGAAATCTTTCATAAATTCTTCTGCGAAAGTAAAGTCTATTTGGGTACCCAAGAAGTCGATGAAGGCCAGCCCACAATCACGACAAATCTGGGTGCCTAAGGCTTGCTTGCGGGCTCAAATAGCTACACCGAGGCCACACCCAGTACAACATGTTTCACTCACTCGAACATCCGATGCCCATTCTTATACATCACGCACGGACACATACTCTTCCATGAGCACAAGTAGAATCACTTGTAAATGGGTCCCTAAAAAGCCTCATTTTCAAGTAGATACCCCTATCAAAATCTCTAGAGTCTCCACAAAATCAAGATCAAAACCCATCCACTGCATTTGGCAACCCAAAACTTGTAATAAACCCCCGGACCCCTGTTGTAAATCCAGGCCCAACTACTAACTACATCACTCTCACACTACATCATTCCACTTAGCTCCTAGGTCTACCCAATTCCTAACTACACGCACAAGCACCGAGCACTTAATAACATACTAATCTCTCCCGAACCTCATGTTAATGTTGTAATGGGGACAAAAACGGTTCTATCTTGTCCTTTACAATGTTAACACCTGTTTCTATATTCTCACAGAGTCAGGAGGCAAGTAGTAACATGGCAGATACGGCAGGAACTAGCTCCTAGGTAGGCACCAGCCCCCAAGTCGTGGACATTGAAAGTCTTCCCGTTGAGGAGGAATTGAAGGAACGCCCAGTGGCATTGAGGGCATTACACGCCATACCGATTTAGAATCCTCCACAGGGGCACACAATGCCGGTCAGCAAAAACTCACATTGGTTCAGTGATGTGGCAGGATCTCTGGGTGAAGGCACTTACATGTGGGAGGCCGAGATAGAATTCAACGGGCGTTGGGGCAGGTATCACTTCTTCACCAGGGAATTTGAGAGACTGCAGAATAATGAAGGACTGAAACCTATATGGAAGAAGGTGGGACTCTACGATTACTTCAAATTCCAATTGCCAAAGCCCGACTTTCTAAGATGCTCATATTTGATTAGCACCCTCACTCCGAGCAAGGACAAAAAGGGATACAACACCTTTGTCCTCCCATCTCTCACAAGGGGCAATGAGCTCAAGTGCTTCAGGTTGACTATCAATTTGGTGAGGGAAGCTCTAGACATGAAAGGTATGCACATTCCTACAGAGAAAGAGACTATGGTCCCCGACAATATGAAGAACAGGAATCTGACGAAATTAAAGGACATGGTGGCAATGACACCTACAATTGCCGTTCACTTGCGAATGGTCATGCAGCATTTTGCATTTCCCGCTCAAGAGAGGTTCACAATGCCACCTAAGAAGATATGGTTTAGTCTATACTTGGCCGACGCCTTCGATTTGACAATCAATATGCCTCACTGGATTATCAACCAAATCCACTTGGCTCATCAAAGGTGGTATAAAAAACAAAAGTCTGTACTGTATGGATGCTGTGCTCTCACCCGGATTGTGTATAGATGTTTGGCTTAGGATGTGCCAGTTCAAAGGGCATTAATTTGGACTAGGGTACAAGAATTCCAACGTAGACTATCAACCGCAGGGCCACCCTCCAAGAAAATGAGAGGCGCTGTTCAGATGCCCTGTGCACAAGCCCGCGGTGCGACGCTGACACCTGAGACAGCTCCACGACTTCCTAGGCGGGTACAACCCTTCACTATCAGATTACCAAGACACAGCACTGATGGACCGAATCTGGTGTTCCCACCTGTACCAACCGACCTAGAGTTTCCTCAAGGATTCACATTAGAAGACCTAACTGATGAGGAGGTTGCCAGAATAATCGAAGCTGTTAATGCTGAAGTCGAGGCAGAGCAAGCTAATGGACAACAAACTGCTACAGACCAACCCCATCCCAGACAACGAGATGTCGTCAATGTGGAGGGTGAAGAAGAAGAAGAAAAGAGGAGGAACATGGTGGACAATCCGAGGAAGAAGAGCAGGAATATGATCAGGAAGCTCTGCAAGTACTTGAGGGTGGCCCGGATTATACAAAGGAATTGAAAAAGCTCTATGATACCATCAACAGGGTTCAAGAGCAACATAGACTGTCCCTCGCAGCAAGAAAAGCTCTCATGAACCAAATCCTTGAGGAGGAAGGAGTAGACGAGCAATACCGTGCCACACTTGATATGATATCTGATGCCTTAGGAGTACCTGAGATGGTGCATACCGCCCTTGCACAAGCATGAAGAACGGAGCGAAGATATGGCAGATGCCCCCCACGATCAGGAAAACAGATGAATGTATTAGTATCAGAACCACAAGGAACATCCACAACCACGGGCACGGCACACACCATTCATGATACTGAGGACACCCATACATCAAGTGCACCTCCGTCACCCCCTCTGCCATCCCTGCCTCCAACTCCACCACATTCACCTCCCACTACCAGTGTAACCACTATTGTCACCGCCTCCGAGACCATTACCCATACCGAAGCACAGACCGTCAGTCAACTCACACAACCCACACACCCTATCTCCACCTCTCTTGTCTATACGGCCACTAACACAGTAATTCTAACCGCAACCACGGAAAACCTCATTCCCCCGATCACACTTCCTGGCAGTTCGTATTCACAATTGCACACACCACTGTACACTTTCACCACTATCATCGCACCCACAATTCCAATGTTCACAATCACTCCCACTATTGCATCCACTATTGATTTTATGGACATATCACCCACCTCCGCACCTCTCCCTCCCCCCATACACCCACCATCTCCCATTCCCCCACCTCCCACTTCACCATTTTCCAGCACCGCATCCACACTCCCCTTCCCCTTCCCCTTTCCCTTCCCTTCTGCATTCAACACCCTTCCCGCATCCACCCCTATTAATAATGTATTTAATAATATGTATCAGTGTATGTCTCAACTACAACAACACTACCAGCATCTTGATAACCAACATACGAGACTCTTCCGAAGCCATGAAGAACTTCAAGTACGATTCATTGATCTAGAAAGGGAAAATCGGCTACTACAACAACAGTATGTCACTTTACAGGAACAACACGAGCAGTTAGTAGCCAATCCACCCTAGTCAGATGCAGAAGAAAAACAACAAATGGATGATCTGCTACACTCCCAGATAACAGAGAATCTCAAGCTTCGACACAACCTGGCTCTCTTACGCAAACACATGTCTACTGCACTCGAGGAGAATAAACGACTACAGAAACAAAACGAAGAAAACTTGGAAGCAGTCATGGAGGGTTCCCCAGAGGAAATCGACCCAGATAAATTTAAGGCCATACCCTCAGCAAATATGCAAATTGTGTTGGAAACCCATGCCGACCTCCTGGAAGCCCATGCAGCATTAGAAAGAGAAAGAGATGACCTATTAAAGTAGCTGGCAACCCAGCATGAGTTGCCAAGCAAAGTCACAACCGTAGTTGACACGTCTGAAGAAGTCGAAAAACTCAGAGCAGAACTAGAAGAATTACGAAGTAAAGTCATGCAATACGAGCGTCAACCTTCTCCCCTTGTAGAACCTGAGCCTGAAGACCTAGTGCCAATTGAAATAGAGGAAACCTTCGAAGACCCATACGTTCCCATTGTTGATGTATGAAACACCACAAGAAATGAATTAATGTGATACTAGAACACCTCTAGGCTCACCATTAACTCATTGCCACTCCAAACTTTGAGAAATGATAGCCTAAAGTGAGAACTTTGCTTCTACAAAAATTCCTAGTCACCGAAATGACATACCTTCATTATTTTGCTAATTTCTCCTAGCTCACATATTATTTCTCCATGAAACTTTATAGCTGAAACTAGAAGAGTAGAGCTTTCCAACAAGCTATCATATGCATCAAACGGATCTCTAGAACTCAAGTTATGGCCCTCACAAGATGATCCTGTATGACCTTCCAAAACTGGAAATTTTTGTCTATTTTAGTAATCCAGAGTGTCTAAAAATAAAAATTCGATGCCTAGCATCAAATTTCAGTCAAGGTCGATGCCAGGCATCAACTTTGAGCTTTTTTAGGCTCTTTTTTTGCACGAGAAATACTCTCTTTTACACACACATGAAGAAGACCACTTGTATGCTAGAAGTCGATGCCGGGCATCCACTTTATGTTGAAACTCGATGCCAGGCATCGAGTTGCTCCACAAACTTCATGTTTTTAGAAGATTCAACAACAGGTAACACACAGAGAATGAAAACAATGACTTATCAGCCAAGATTCGATGCCAGGCATCGAATTGCTCAAAAAACTTGAACTTTTGAATTCATCACACAGTAGGCAAGCATGGAGATGGTGGAGAGAGACTCATACACAGAACTTTTCTCAGTTCTTTCTCACAGCTATGAAAACTCAGAAGTTTTACCGATGCTTTCTCACTCAGAGAAGCCCGACTATACTCAGTCGTATAAAATGAACTCCTTCTTCTACTTCTTCTCTCTCTCTCTCTCTCTCTCACCGCGTCAGTTGATACAAACTAACTTATATAGATTTTCGTAATCTCGTGATTTTAAAAAACTTCTAGAACTAAAGTGAACTAACTTTACAAATATGATACATTTGTGAATTTGTCCCTTCACATAGGCATGGGGTTTTCTTCCTAAGGTTTGACCTTCAAATATATGTCCAATTAGTGATTGTTTCTCCAACAGCTCCCCCTCAATCACTAATTGACATTCCCTGTTTCTTCATATCATCTTCTTTTCTTTTACTCCTGCCATGCTTTTGAATCTGCTGGTCTTCACACCATCCAAGCTCTTTGTCATTATGTCTGCTGATCTTTAGTAGAAATGTACTCCACTTCAATCTCCTTCTCCATTACCTTTTCTCTGAGAAAATGATACTGTATCTCTATGTGCTTTGTCCTTGCATGAAATACTGGATTTGCTGCAAGATAAAGTGAACTCATATTATCTCCATGTATTGTAGGTGTACCTTGATCAATGCCTAAGCTCTTGAACAATGTCTGCATCCATATGACCTCCTTAGCTGCTTCCACAAGTCCTTTGTACTCTGCTTCAATTGATGATAATGCTACTGTATGTTGTTTCTTTGAACACCAACTTACAAGCTCATCACCAATGTATATCATGTAACCGTGAGTTGATCTTCTATCATCTTGGTTACCTGCCCAGTCTGAGTCACTGTAGGCTCTCAACTTCAAATCTGATGTAAAAGGATAATATAATCCTTCCTTTATAGTTCCTTTGATATATCTGAGAACTCTTTGACCTGCAATCCAATGTGGGTCCTTTGGACAATGCATGAATTGTGACAAAACTCCCACTGCATAACTAAGATCAGGTCTTGTTAGTGTAGCATAAATCAAACTACCCACAAGAGATTGATACTTCCTCATATCTTTGTATTCTGCACCATCATATTTACTGAGCTTGTGATTAACTTCAAGTGGAGTTGAAGCTTCTCTGCAATTTTCCATATCAAACTTCTTCAATAGATTCAAAAGATACCTTTCTTGTGAAACATATATGCCATGATCTGTATAGGTGACTTACATACCAACAAAGTATGATAACTTTCCTAGATCACTGATCTTGAATTCTTTTTCAAGTAATCTCTTTACCTCCTTGATTCCTTCATCTGAAGTACCTGTGATTATAATATCATCTACATAAATACAAATGTAGATTGTACCTTCCTCTGTTCTTTTGATAAGTAGACTTGAATCTACTTTTGAACTTTGATATCCAAGATCATTGAGATACTTCACCAGTCTATAGTTCCATGCTCTTTGAGCTTGCTTCAATCCATACAATGCTCTTCTCAACCTGCAAACAAAATTTGGATACCTGGAATCTATAAACCCTTGAGGTTGTTCCATGTATAACTCATCTGATATGTATCCATTCAAGAATGCATTTTTTATATCCAATTGACTTAGGGTCCATCCTTTTGAAGCTGCAATAGCAATGATTGTCCTTATAGTTGACATCTTAGCTACAGGACTGAATGTCTCATCATAATCTATGCCATAGGTTTGGGCATAGCCTTTCACCACCAGTCTAGCTTTGTATCTGGCTATACTTCCATCTGCAAGCTTCTTCACTTTATAAACCCATTTATTTCCAATTACTTTCTTACCATTTGGTTTAGGAACAAGTTCCCATGTCTTGTTCTCCTCTAGTGCATTGAACTCTTCCTTCATTGCTTTTGGAGCTTTCAAGCATTTTCATGCATTTGCAGAGAGAGTCACAAGTCAAAAGCTTAAGAGACTGAGGTCTGATGGAGGGGGAGAATACTTCTCCCAAGAGTTCAATGATTATCTTTGGAATGCAGGTATTAAGAGAGAAATAACTTGCAGGTATACACCACAACAAAATGGTGTAGCAGAAAGAAGGAACAGGACTTTGGTTGAGTTTGCTAGAGCTATGCTAAAGGAGAAGAACTATCCAAATTATCTTTGGGCTGAGGCTGTAAATACAGCCACATATCTTGTGAATAGATTACCATGTGCAGCTCTGAATGGAATGACTCCAAGTGTTTGGATCAATTGCATATGCTTATGTGCCATCACAACTTAGGCATAAACTTGAACCAAGGGCAGAAAAATATGTGTTCATTGGTTATGATGAAAAGCAGATGGGTTACAGATTGTGGAATCCTCTAACCAAACAATTTATTGTTTCTAGAGATGTTACATTTGATGAACAGAAAAGTTGGTATGCAGATCAAAGTAATACAGCTGAAGAATTTGAAGAAGAGGTAAGAAGATGTGAGAAAGGAAAATCAATTGTGCAGGTAAATAGAGATGAAGACTATATGCAAGCAAGTACATCTAGAAGTGGATTAACAAGAAGAAATGAAGAAGCTCCTATATTTGATGAAGAAGTGTATCCAGACACTTATGAAGAATGTGAACCAAGAAGGTCAAGCAGGACTAGAAGACAACCAGAAAGGTATTCTTATGATACTTCTTACATAACTCAAAAGAACTATGCATATATGGTGAAAGATGATGAAGAACCTCAAAACTATGATGAAGCTAAAGGTAAGAAGCAATATGGGGATATTAAAGATTCATTAGTAATATGGTCCTTAATAAATTCCTCTACTTTTACTTCTTCATTAGCTTCATTCTCTTTAGGTTAAGTTGTAGTATGATCAACAGGTGGAGGTAATAAAGTTTCTAAAATAAAAGATGTAGGTATGATGTTTTCTTCGATAGATTCATTTGAAGATACATTGCTCGTTGACATCAGAAATAAAGAATAATGTAGAGTTCCAATTGATAAATGAAGTGTTTTCATAATAATGCAAAAGACCTTTTAAGGAGTAATACTGCTATGCTGCTTCGGAACTAAAACAAATTCTATACAAATACTTTGATGAAAATCCTATACAAATACTTTGATGAAAATCCTATACAAATACTTTGATGAAAAATTCTAATACAAGATTTAAGTTTAAAATGTGATTTAGAAAAGGTAGGAGAAGGAGTGTATAAGCAGCTCCAATCTCCTAGTCAAAAGATCGTAAGTATCATCAATTCGTCAATTCTCAGCAATCTTTATCAATATTCTACAAAAGAATCATTAGGAAAAAAAACATAAGTATATCTTATAAAACATAAGAAACACATACATATAACATGCTCATACATTCTTATACATGCAAGCACACTTTCTCATACATGCTAAATCACTCTCCTATACATACATACATTTCCCACTAACATACATTCTTATGCATACTAACGCATTCTCATATATATGTTACACATTCATAAACTCATGCTAACATATACTCATACATGCTTGTTAACACACATTCATGTATGTATGCTAACTTATGATAACTCTTAATCTTTTTTATTAATCTAAATTATTAACCAATCCAGACGTGGGTTCTTGGGATGGTCAAGGGTCTGTAATACAGAGGCCCTTTATATATTTTCCCAATCATTGATTAACTTCTATATATACCCATAAATTCAACTACTACTTCCAGTGCAAAATAACTTCTTAACAATCACCGTAACCACGTGCGCAGAACTTCTACTATTCATTTGTTAATACTATTATAATCGCGCTTCATTCACGACGTAATAGAATGTTAAAGCAATATCTTATTCATTTCAATACTGAATATTTACCAACACAGACGACACCATAGTTTGAATAATATGCATTAGAATCAACTCCAGCCAATCGCGTAGACAAGACAGTCCGGTGACGCGTCTCTTGTTTCTTCCCCCACATTGCTTCTATTAACTAGGAAACGTTGTAACATTTGCGTGACGCCCTTTTAGTGCGCGACTTTTCTAATTACAATTAATCTTCTGAATAATATTCCAGTGGCCTAACACTCGCATGCACAGTGGACTCGAACCTAGCAGGGTAATTACAAAAGTTAAGAATAATCGATGATTCCTTGAATATACATGGTTCTAGCTAACTTAAAAGTATGGGAGATTTTATACTTGAGGGATTCTAGCATTTCCTTCAAAATATGAGGTTCAACCAGATGTGCATCAGTCTGTGCAGAGCTGGAAGCGATCACTTGAGAGAGTAATATGTCGGCTTGATTCTGAAAAAAGCTTCTTGGAGGTAAAATTTGTTTGCTTTTGCTGCTAACACCTCTTCCTAGAGTGGTGCGGTGTCTGCTTCGAGGAGATCAACCTTGGATTGATACTCCGTTCGTAGGGATTGATGGGCGTCTTGGAGGTGGTGAGAAAGATGGGTGGAAAGGCTAACTGAGCCAATGAGTTAGGGACAATGGAGGTGGAGATTGGCTGAGAGGGATAAGCCAAAATTATGGTGGAAGATGAAGGAGGCAAGTAATCAGGAGCGGAAGGGAGAGGACGAGCTTCTGAATGGTGCGGTGAAGGAGGAGGGCTAGGCGGCAAAGGCACCTTTGACGGAGAAAGCAGAAGAGATGGATTTTTGGGTGAAGATGGCAGGGCAAGAGTTGTTACCATAATAGGTTGGATATTTGGTTGCACAATCACTTCCTCAGTTTGCACTTTCTCAACGAGTTGCACAACCTCCGTGATAGTGTTGGGTTCTTGCTCCTATGAATGAGGATGTGGTTGCACGACCGCATCACCAGGATGGACATCTTCCATTACAGTGTCTAGAGCAGCTTGATCCTTAGGGGATGGTGGAGCAGAGAGGATTTGTGTGGAAGAGGTGGTATCTTGCAACTGGATGGTTGAGGAGGGCTGAACTTGGCTCTGGGAGGGACTTAGTTTGTGATGCTTTCCTCGAAAAAACTATAAGAGGTCATTGTTGTCTTCAACCTTTATTACCTGCACGAATTCTTCATGAAAGAGAAGGGCGTCCATGGGAGGAGGCTGCGCTTGTTGAATCACCGAGAGAAGGAATGTCAGTGGTCCAACCTGAGCTTCAATACGATAAGGACCAAACCACCAAAGTTTGAGCTTGCCCGCTGAACAATTAGACTTAGCATTATAGAACAGAACTAATTGTCCTTTGGTAAAAACGGGAGTGTGGACAAACCGATCATGTGTCTTGGCTTGTCACAGTTGTACTTCTTGCAGCATTAGAAAACTTTCTAATCCTTGTTCGTCCAAGGACCACAACACATCCAACCAAAAAGGAAAAGATTCCTCCGACAAGAGCTTGTGATCCAGAGCCACCCTGAGGTTAGGTACCACCAACTCCATGGGTGCAATGGCCTCTAGCCCATATGCGAATTTGAAAGGCATATTCCCTGTAGCCACTTTATAAGTAGTATGGTATGCCCACAGGACCGAAGGAAGGAATTGATCCCAGCGCTCCGGACATTCAGGACTAGTTTCTTGAGCATGTTATGTAAATTTTTATTGTTACTTTCAGCAAGACCATTGGCACGAGGATAATGCGGGGAGCTAAATTTATGAACAATCTATAGGGTGCAGGTATGCGCTTGCACTAAGGAATTAACAAAATGTGTGCCCTGATCCGAAACAATCTCTAAAGGAAGAACAAACTGAGGGAAAACATCAGCCATCAAACATTTGACCACCACTGACATAGTTGCGGACCATAAAGCCCAAGCTTCTGCCCACCGAATAGCATAATCCATACATGTAAGTATATATCAATGATTAGTAATCATAGCCGGAGGTGTAATGGGACCAATGAAATCCAAACCCCACTTTTGAAAAGGTTCAAGGGGAGCGATAGGCTGCAATGGAAAATGATGCCGTTGTAAAGGGTGTCCCGACCGTTGGCAAGCATCACACATTTTGACATAAGCAACAATATCACGCTGCATAGTGGGCCACTATAAGCCACTATGTAGAATTTTTCGGTAAGTGAGATCGACCAAAAAATGACCACCGGAAGGAGTAGAATGGGCCATGTCAATAACCGAAGGAACTACATGGGGTGGGATACACCGTAAGAGTGCACCAGAGGGATCCATGTAATACAACTGTCCTACAATGATGCGAAACCATCAACTATACATCACCAATTTACGGAGAGTAGAGGTAGAAGTATTAGTCGGGGGGCTTCCACTGGTGAGAAAGGTCAGAAGAGTATCATAATACGAAGGTGCCAGTGGGAGCTCTTGACACTCTTCTTAGACCAAATCAATTGCATAGATAGCAGGGGTAGTATCATCAATTCCACTAGGAAGTTCATCGAAATCAAGCCGAGATAAGAAATCAGCCAGCACATGTGCTGACCCTGGACGATGCACAACCACGTAATCAAATTTTTGTAGTAACAACACCCACTTAGCTAATCGGCCCCCGAAATGTTGTTGTCGAACAAGATAAACCAGAGCAGCATGATCCACATGAAAGGTAAATTGGCGTCCCAGTAAATAGTGCCAGAATTTCTTCAATGAATAAACCAAGCCAAACATTCACGCTCAGTGATGGAATAATTCCGTTCAGCAGCAGCTAATCGTCCACTAGCATAATAGACAGGACGGAACCACTTATCCTTTTGTTGCATGAGCATACTACCGATGGCATTGTCCGATGCATCCACAAAAACATGGAACGAAAGCTGCAAGTTTGGTGCTTGCAGTATAGGAGCCTGGGTTAAGAGTGTTTTCGGCCGATCAAAGGCAATTTGGGACTCCTCAATCCACACCAACTGTCGGGGATTGCTAGTGACCAACCAATTCAAGGGTATGGCTAAATGTGCGAGCCACTGCAGATGCCACCCATGCCAACATATCTGGCCCATGAATCTCATAACTTCCTTTTGTGTCATAGGGGAAGGTGCATGCAACACGGCTTGCACTTTATCTGGATCCACTTGAATGCCTTGTTGTGAAATAATATGACCAAGCAACTTGCCAAAGGAAACCAAAAAGACCGACTTGTTGGGATTTAAGCACAAATGAAATTCTCGACACTTAAAAAAGCAGCACCATAGGTGATAGAGGTGAGCCGCTGTGTCACCCGATGACGAAAAATCATCCAGATACACCCGCATAAAGGTGATTAAGTAGGGGGAAAAAATTTCTTGCATGCATTGTTGGAAGGTACTAGGAGCATTGCGAAGACCAAACCACATCACCATACATGCATATACACCCCAATTTGTAATAAACGCAGTCTTTGATATATCCATTTCGACCATGTGCACCTGATTATAGCCACTGTAACCATCCAAAAAGGAATACATTTCTCGTCCGGCAACATCATCGAGCATTGTATCCAAAAAGGGAAGTGGGAAGGGATCCGACACGATTGCCACATTTAATTTTCGGTAATCCACAGAGATACGTAACTGCTTATTTTTCTTTGGCACAATAACAATAGGTGAAATCCATTCTGCATGCTCAATGGGGATGATGAAACCTACTTTCAGCAAGCGATCCAATTCTGCTTTCACTTGAGCAGCATAATTGGGGTTCATGTGATAACTGGGTTGCTTGATTGGATGTGCATCTGGCTTGAGCATCACACGGTGTTGATAGACACGAGGATCCAACCCTTTCATATCTCGATAGTCCCATGCAAATACATCTTGAAACTCTATCAACAACTGTAGTAGCTCATTTTGAAAAGTTTTTGGTAACCCAGCCTTAAGCTTGACCGGTCGTTGTATACCCTCATTTCCTAGATTGCAGGTGATAAGCTGATCTTTTGGTACATAAAACTATCGTGGCATGGATATATCCTCGGGTGACTGGAATAAGTGGTGGAAACTCTAGGCATTCAAAGCTTGATCCATAATTGGGTCCCCTTCTTTTGTAACCAGAACTACCGAACAAACGACCGGGTTCCAATTATCTGCAACCGCTTGTAATTCGATTGTACCCAGGGCAAGAAAATCCTAGTTAGCATTGAGAAAAAAGTCCATCCAACATATGCACAAGTTCGGCTATGTAGGGTTGAGCATGGACATCGCACGACTTCATCTTTTCCAACGGTACTATATATTTCTGATGATTACTTCTGAAAATAAGTCCGTATGCAGACCCGCCCTACAACAATTTGGCTTTTTTCAACCAGGGCCTCCTGAACAGCAAGTTGTAGTCCAGACTTGAGTCAGGTAATTCTAGAACATCAAAATTCATTTTGAACACCGCTCCCTGAAGAGTAATGGGTATATCACATACCAAACCCACTGGATAGATCCGTGATTGATCTGCCATTCTCATGAAAAACTGAACACGTTCGATCTGACTCCATCCTAATCTTTTATAAAGTGCGGTCATAGCAATATTCACACCAGAGCCTCCATCAATTAACACTTGAGTAATTTTGTGGTTTTTATACCATAACATAATTAAAGGAACAACATGGTCCACCGTAGAATTAATTTATGGACTAATAGGGGTCGTAGTAGGTATACAAAATGGCTGTTGTGGAAGCATTGACGGAAGCATCAACTATAGAGAGTGTCGCTGCTATAGAGTGTGTCATTCGAGGTTTAAGCATGTCGGCTAAGCTTTTTCTTAGCAAAGATAGAACGACTTGAACCTTCGATTAAACAAATTTTGGATTTCTAATAAATGCTTTCTCAAACCATAGATGTTGTAGATGCTCTGGCTGGAATGGTTGTAAAGCAAAGGGTGCAGATATAAGTCAGGCTGATTCAGAGCATTTTAAAAGTATTACTTTTGAGAAAGAAAGAAGATCCAATTTGTGGGTGTCTGCTGCCTTATCAGTTGACATGGCACCATTCTCAGTCATGACAAGGCAAGCATGCAGTCTTGCTAGTACGGTTTCCAATAAGGATTCTGTCAAAGGAAGGTGCTATGTGTGAAGTGTTTGTGGGGATGTAGGTATGAAGAAGAGCAAGTGTAGGAACTCGCACTAAGGTGTTAAGCATAGGATCTAGTCTCATAGTTGCAGTCAGCCTCATGGCAGCAAGGGCACCTGGACCACATATGAGTATTGATAAGGTCCCTATTTGGCATGGTTATGGGAATGGGCTCATGCGGTACAAACGATTGACTGAAGTAGGACACCTTTGTATATCCGTAGATGAATCGGAAGTAAACAGGAAAGAGCACAGATGAGGAAGAGTGTTTCAAGAGGACAAGAATATTCGATAGAGGTAACTCTCATGTGTTTGGGGACCTGTAAATAAAAGGCACATGCCTCTGAGATGAAAGAAGGTAGGCATATTGCTGGCATACATTATTGAAAGGAGGTGAAGGGGCTTTGTCTTTGCCGAGGAAGAAAGGCCAAGACAAGAGAAACGAGGAGAGGAAGCATCCTACGAAATAAGACCTTAAAGGTACTGTTCTGAAAATCTGAGAAACGATGAGAGAAAGGCTATCCCGAGATGAATGTCCATAGATACTGTGCATACGATAGTGTGTAATCTCAAGGAACCAAGATGAATGAATTCTATATATAGGATAAAGGATGTGAATGATTCCATTATAAGGGAGCTTGATGGACTCTCATCTGTACAAGTATGAGGCAGGGAAATGTGTGAGGCATATGAGCTCTCTCTATCATAGGCAAAGTTGACAGTCGGAATGTTTCCTATCCCTTGGCTGAGGATTTTCTTCGGTGCTATGGCTGCCATGATAGGACAATCCAATTGTCATATACCTACTTTGCTTTTACCAAGCATCACAGGATGTCCACTTCAGTAAATGGAGTTGTTCCTGCGAGTTGAAGAGTTAATAAGTAGGTTTCCCTTATGCATGAATGCTCTTTCATGTGATCGACGAAGAAGGCTTGATTAATCTGTAACCTGTGTCACACACTGCCCTTTTCTCTGGCCAAATGAATGAAAAGTGTTCTGTATGAGTCAAGTTTGTAAGCCCCAGACCTCAAAACAGACTTCTGAACGAGTATCTGTAGATAATCGGAGGCCATCAATAATAGAAATCTAATTCCTGAACCCTACCCCATGATAAAATGAAGGCCGAAAACATGACAAAAATAAAAACATTTACAAAAGTTTTGGCTAACTTCATCGATTGCAGGATCTCTGAGAAATGCATTTCTGGACTTTTGCTTCATATGTACCAAGGCACATTGATAGATCAGTTCATCGTCAGACGTCGGTTAGCAATAATCTATTTTCCCCCACACATCGTCAAAACAGAATGCATCGCAGGCCATTCGCATCTTTGATGCCCTCAATTCATGCTACAAGTTGGCTATTTTTGTGATGTCCATGCGCAGGATCGCTTGCTTTTTCCACGAGAAAGCCTGTTTGTTGCTGCTAATTTTTCGTGGTCTGATAATGAGTCCTGAAGCGAATGAGGAAAGTAGGTAAAACTGGCATCCAGATAATGCCAAGTTATGTGTGTGGTTGGTATTGTAGTGAATGAAATGAAACGGCGGCCCATATTCTGAGTTGTTAAGAGGCAGAAATTAAGGAATATATGAATGACGCTGAGAAAAACACTCAAGAGCATCAGAAAATATCATCCACGTGTCACTTTCCATTTGGGCTTGTAGTATAATTAAAGTAATGAGCTTATTTTTCTTGCAAATGATCTTTACTCGTTTTTTTGTTGCGATGATGTGAATCTTACATGCTCAAAAGATGCAATACCAAAAAAAAAAAGGCTTGGCTGCTAGCTTCACGTGTTTCTTTTTCTCTTTAAAAGAAAAATGTGTTAGTGCATTTTATGCAATATATACAATGACAGCGAGATCACTTTTATTCAACATGACTAACATGGTATTCTCGCAAGTTCTGGAAGCTACGTTTTGAATCTCGCTCTTTAGCAACTATGTTTTCCTCGAAAAAAGGAAATGAAGTTTTTATGAGCATTTCGGAGTGGTGGACAGGACCAATTTTATTGGTGTTTTTGACATTCAAATTGTTTTGAGAATTCATCTGGATATGCCATGATCATTAATCCTGACTTCCTATAAGCAATCATGATCATGAGCTTTGGTTTCTTGGCATTTAATTGTTTGGACGTCTTGATCACGTAAAGTACGGATCTTCATTCTCTTCAAAAAGTTTGATGTAGTTAATGCAAGGCTTTGAGCAAAATATTACTCTCTCAATTTTATGTACCACCTACACATCATTCTTAAAAGAATATTTGCTTATGAATCTTGCTTGTACATTTTGCTCGCATGAGCAACTGAAATTTGGTTTTTGATTGAGCATGAGTGTTCTAAATTTTTGACTTATTTCATTAAGAGGATGCATTCCTTACTGCTAATTCTCTTCATGAAGATAACTATGCTTAATCAAAATATGAATGTACCATATGTATATCTCCTGAAACTCCTTTTTGATTCTTGCTAGAAGAACCCATTAGAACTTATTTACACATCTTAGAAAACATTCAAAAAACACACACAAAACCTCAAACAAATTCTAAAAACTCCTAAAATACCAAACAAATATTAAAAACACTCAAAAAACCAAAAATTGTTTCAACAAAACATGGGAAAGAAAAAGGAAAAAGAAAGAAGGAAGGGGGGGAAAAGGTTGCACAAAAGAAGGAAGAAAAAGATGAAATGCATGCATTAATCACACATGATCAAGGTGAAACAAATATAGAAAATTTGCAAGGGGTAGAGGAAATTGGTGGAATTTCTAAAGGGGTGGGATCCATTGTTGCAAACAAGGAATATAGTAACACTTTTGTGGATGTACTAATTGGTCATGAACGTAGAAATATGAGTGCTTTTATTAACCCTCATTGTGAGTGGAATTTAATTCATATTGATTTAGTGACAATTATTTTGGATAACATTCAACTAACCACTCATTCCTCTATCCTCATGAGTGGTGAAACTTATGATTGCATGGGTCAAGTTATGTTGCCTGTTGTGGTGAATGCTATGGAATTTTTGGAAACATTTTTTGTTATGGAAGGAATAGATGAAGACTTAGTCATAGGCACTGAAAGGTTTTTTGAACATCAAGGGTTTGAAGCATCTTGTCCAGCTATTATGTCCATCCCCACTAGTGAGTCCATTGAAAATCTTAATGATTATCCTCATTGTAAGGATTGTGGATATGATCACCTATTCAAAGATTGTGCTTTTAATCCACAAAATAGTCTTTCCACTCATGCTTTTTTAGCTAATCTTTCTTTGAGTAAGTCGCAGGAAACCTTGGCGAATGGAGGAATGAAGGACTCCAAGTGCTTGGAGGATATGGAAGGGCCCTCCCTTCCTCTAAGTTTGGAATCTTCTCACGAATTTTGTATGAGTTCTACGGAAGATAAAGTGATATCTAGAGATTCTATGTGTAATACAGATAAATGTATTGTTGAATCTCTAGATCGATCTCAAACCACACAACCTTATGATCCATTACATGAGCATGATATATGTAAAGAAACTCAACCTTTGTTGAACTCCCCATGTAAAGATGAGTTTTTTCTAAAGACTCACATAGAAGGCCCAAAAGACCCATACATCAAGAAGAAGTCACATTTCCCTTGTAATGTAAAGCAAATTTGGGTGGCCAAGAACGTACTTAGAGCCCAACCAAATCGCACTATGATATGGGTACCAAAGAAAGCTCTTATACAAAATCAACCCTCTCACACTAGACTTCATAATCTACGGTCTAGTTTCACATTGCCTTATCATCAAGAACGACCACTTTTGACAAAGGGATCCAAAGCAATAAAGTCAACACTTAGAGAAGATCCAAGGAGAAACCTCAAGGCTAAGACCAACAAAGCGAAGACATATTGGCGGCCTAAAACCTCTTCGTGCAGCATCCATGGGTGTCAGACCCAACCTTGCCCAATGCACAGCATATGTTTAAGATGCACACCAAGTATGCACATGAATAGGGCCTCATCCAAAGGCCAAGCATTAGGCACACTTAGTTTAACCCAGACACAAAGAGGGCACATGTACATAGATTTCAAAAATTTGCTTTTTATTTTTCTTTTTTCAGGATGGTGGACAAAGGTATCATCCATTTCAAATGGGTGATGGAAAAGAGAAGGTTCTTGGAGTTGGAGATTTGGAGGAAGCCTCATCATCACCTAAACCCTTGAGCACTTTGCTCAAGATCCATCATTTTTGCACCATCATTTTTTGTATGCATTTTTTAGAGTATGCATAAGATAGGGTCACATTACAAGACCATGCATAGACACTTTTTTGTTTTCCACCCATGCACCCTTAGTCCCCACTCATGCATATGGACTAAGAAGAGATGAATTAAGTTCATCTATTTGTATCTATCATCTACATTTCATGCTCATACATCATCCATCCATTATTAAAAAAATTATTAAAAAAAAAAGAGGCATTCTAGCATATTCATTCCCATCTATATGAGGCAAAAGAACCAAGTTAAAGCACTCGACTCCAAACAAAAAGCAAGATGAAGAAAAGCAACAAAGCAAAGCACTCCAATGGTGCACGGATGATGCAAATCAAAAGGAACTCCTACACACTCTTCCACAAAAGCTCCATACTTGCAAAAGCTTTGTCGAGGACGACAAAGTCAAGGAGGGGGGGAGTGTTGAAGATACAACATATATTTCTTGGATCCACTCTATTTTCATCATCCTTTGTACCTTTTTCTACATTTTATTCAGTTAATAAAGCACTCTTGTATAGGTGTGTGTGAGTGCCACATTAGAGAATAAGTGGGATTCATTCTCCTTTCAGTCTAGAAATCCCACATGGCATGCTTTTTTGCCATTTTGTATATAAAGAGGTCTCCACCTCTTCTTTTGGGAAGGCTTTTTGAGAAGTAATGAGATTATGCTAGTTTGTAGATATTAGACTCTTGCTCTCTCGTCGTCATGATGTGTATGCGTGCTTGTTCTCTTCTTGTCTAATGCTTGTGACACGTTGATGTATGATTACGTCGTTATTATGCTTGTGATTACAATTAGGTGCATCATTCGCGATGCTTATGTTGTATCTTCTTGTTGATAACGTTGTTAATCATACGTTGACGAAGCGCCCTTACGTCTGCTGAGTGCTTCTACGCAAACATTTGGGTCTCATGAGATGCTTCCTGGTTTGACAAGTATGAGTTGTGATGCTACAACGTCAATAGTATCCAAAACTGATGAAGATATTTCTCAAACTTCAGATATAGTTCAATTACTGAGAAAAGCTCAAGTATTACTTCCTTACTTCATTTACAATCATTTGAAGTAATTCCAAACAGAATTGAAGTTGTTTTTGGTGACATTCCGATGACATTTCGGCAAGATTCCGGTGAACTTCTAGTGAGTTTCTGACATAGTTTTGGCACAGCTAAGTGGCAGGAAGAATATCTCACAGTAAACAAACAAAATAATGGTAAAGATCAAGTAAATTAGATCAGATTTGAAGTTTGAAGAAAAGATGCAGATTTCTATAAAGTGAATTTTTGAGTCTCACTAAGCGTAGTAATAAAGTTTTTAGTTTGAGAAAGATTGCTAAGCTACTGCTGATTATGGAGGTGTTCTAATATCACTTTAGCTTAGTTCTTGTGGAGTATTTCACGTCAACAAGTATCAGAGCGGAAAGGTCCTGAAGAGTAAACAGAAGTGCAGATGTAAGAGAAGTTGAAGAGTTCTTCGTTGGAAATGTGAAAGCTGAGGTGATCAACAACAAATGGCACCAGAAAAGCATTCCAAAGTTATTCTCAAGGGTAAAAGGTTTATGAAAGGCAACATTTTTTAACATTATACCTCACAGGTAGTACAAAAACAAGGAAACTATGGTAGATCATATTTCTATCGACAAATTGGACATAGATAGTTATCCCGCATGGGTAATGCGAATGGAAGTCTTACTTATGAGTAAGGATTTAATGATATATGTGACAAGAGAAGAAAAGATGCCTAGTTTTGGAGATGATAGTCAATCGAGGAAAGAAGAGTTAGAAGCCTTGAAGTTGTGGCAGAAGAAAGATGCAACTGCAAGAGCTAATATCTATAATACCATTACAGATCAGTTGCTACCACACATTACAGGTTTGGAAAAAGTGGAAGATATATGGAATGCATTGGAAGATCATTTCCAAAACACTACTAAAGCTAGGAAGGCTAGCTTATGGTCTGAGTTTACAATGTTCAAAAAAAATCAGAGTCAAAGCATTAGTGATTATGTCACTAAGATGAAGGACTTGGAAGAGAGTCTTGGATCTATTGATGAGGATATTGAAGACCACAGGTTAATAGCACAAATACTTGCAGGATTGAGAGGAGATGAAAGGTGGAAACCTTTTGTAATCTCAACTGAACTTTCATTAAATCATTTTGTACCAAATTCAAATTAGTTGCTTGGACTAATGATTACATTTGAGCAAGATCTGAAGACAAATGAAGATAAAGGACATAGTTCTGCTATGTATGCAAAGACTAAGAAAAAAGGTGATAAATGCAAAGAAAAGGATGCAGAAGAGATGACTACTCAAGGGAATTATGCAAGGGGAAGAGCAAATGTCAGAAGTAACAGTAGAGGTAATACAAAAGGAAGAGATAATCAGAATAACAACAAGAAGACTTGTTGGATCTGTGGATTAAGCAATCATTTGGCTCATGATTGTTGGCATAATTCCCAAGGATCGAATCAAAATCAAAACAAAAACAGCAGAGGTAGAAGCAGAAGATATCAAAGAGGTAGACAAAGCCAAAGAGGAGGATATGGTAGAAGTGGAGGAAGAATTTGGGGATAGAATCAGTCCTATAACACAACCTACTACAACTATGCAAATGATACACAGAATGACAATCATACAACATTGATGATGAATTCAATAAGTGTATCAAATAATGAAGATCTCAAGGTATTCTATATTGACTCTGGTTGTTCAAATCATTTGTCAGGTAATATAGAATTATTGTCAGAATTGGAAGGAAGTATTTCAAATCACACAGTACAAATAGGTGATAACACAAAACATAATGTGCATTCAATTGGAAAAGTGAAGTGCAAGAATGGAGCTGACTTGTTAACAAATGTTTTGTATGTTCCAACAATACCAAAGAATCTGATAAGTGTGGGACAAATAGTAGAAAAAGGATTTCAAGTCAGATTTACAAATGAAGGAGTATTTGTTGAAGATCCAAAGAATGGATACAATCAAGTTGTCTATGGTAAGAAGGAAGGTAGACCTTTTACTCTTAAAGTGCAAGGGAATGTTGGCCAAGCCTTGATCACACATGATGATGAAGTACTTACAGAATTAGACCTCTGGCATAAGAGGTTAGGACATTTTAATGAAAAAGGAATCAAAGCTATGGTGGAAAAACTATCTATAAAGAGTCAACATTTTAACCAAATATGAAGATTCAACATATCATTCACAAATGTGAAGCATGTCAAATGGGAAAGGCACACAGGTTACCATTTCAGAAGAAAGGTTACAAACATGATGGTTTGCTAGAACTCATACATACAAATGTATGAGGACCAACAAAAGATGGATCAATCAATGGTTCTAGATATTATGTTCGTTTTATCGATGATGCTACAAAATGGATAACTCTTTATGTTTTAAAGGAAAGATCAAAAGTGTTTGGAGCTTTTAAGCATTTTCATGCATATGCTGAAAGAGTTACTGGACAAAAACTCAAGAGGCTAAGGTCTGGTGGAGGAGGAGAATACTTCTCTCCAGAATTCAATGATTATCTTTGGAATGCAAGTATCAAAAGAGAAATAAGTTGCAGGTATACACCGCAACAAAATGGAGTGGCAGAAAGAAGAATCCAAACTTTAATTGAGTTTGCCAGAGCAATGTTAAAGGAGAAGAATTGTCCAAATTATCTTTGGGCTGAGGCTATAAATACAGCCACAAATCTTGTAAACAGATTACCATGTGCAGTTCTAAATGGAATGACCCCTTATGAAGCTTGGTGGGGTAAAAAACCAACACTTGATCATTGCAAAGTGTTTGGATCAGTTGCTTATGCTTATGTACCATCACAGCTCAGACATAAGCTTGAACCAAAGGCTGAAAAATATGTGTTTATTGGATATGATGAAAAGCAAATGGGTTATAGACTATGGAGTCCTTTAACCAAATAGTTTATTGTTTCCAGAGATGTGACATTTGATGAAGATAAGGGTTGGCATGTAGATAAAGAGCATAATGTTGAAACATTTGAAGAAGAGGTAAAAAGAAATGAAAAAGGTAAATCACATATGCTGGTAAATGGAGATGAAGATTATATGCAAGCAAGTACATCCAGAGTTGGATCAGATATGAGAAATGGAGATGCACCTAGATTTGATGAAGACATGTATTCATATACACATGAAGAGTATGAACCAAGAAGGTCAACCAGATTAAGGAAACAACCGTCAAGGTATTCTTATGATACTTCTTATTTGACTCAAAAAAATTATGCTTACATACTGAAAGAAGATGAAGAACCTCAGAATTATAATGAAGCAAAAAGGTAAGGAAAAATGGAAAGAAGCAATGAAGGAAGAGTTCAATGCGCTTGAAGAGAACAAGACTTGGGAACTTGTTCCAAAACCAAATGGTAAGAAAGTGATTGGAAATAAATGGGTTTACAAAGTTAAAAAGCTTGCAGATGGAAGAATAGCTAGATACAAAGCTAGACTGGTGGTAAAAGGTTATGCTCAAATGCATGGCATAGATTATGATGAGACATTCAGCCTGTAGCAAAGATGTCAACCATAAGGACAGTTATTGCTATAGCAGCATCAAAAGGATGGAGGTTAAGTCAGTTGGATATAAAGAATGCATTTCTAAATGGATATATATCAGATGAAGTCTACATGGAACAACCTAAAGGGTTTGTAAGTTCCACTTGTCCAAATCATGTTTGCAGATTAAGAAGGGCACTATATGGATTAAAGCAAGCTCCAAGAGCTTGGAATTATAGACTTGTGAAGGATCTCAATGATTTTGGATATCAAAGTTCAAGGGCAAATGCAAGTCTACTTGTTAAGAGAACAGATGAAGGTATGATCTAAATTTGTATTTATGTAGATGATATTATAATCATAGGTACCTCAGATGAAGGAATCAAGGAGGTAAAGAGACTACTTGAGAAAGAGTTCAAGATCAGTGATCTAGGAAAGTTATCATACTTTCTTGGAATGGAAGTCACTTATACAAATCATGGCATATATGTGTCACAAGAAAGGTATCTGCTAAACTTAATGAAGAAGTTTAACATGGAGAATCGTAGAGAAGCTTCAACACCACTTGAGGTCAATCATAAACTTAGCAAATATGATGGTGCAGAGTTTAAAGATATGAGGAAGTATCAATCTTTAGTGGGATGCTTGATTCATGCTACACTAACAAGACGTGATCTTAGTTATGCAATGGGAGTTCTCTCACAATTCATGCATTGTCCGGAGGATCAACATTGGATTGCAGGACAAAGAGTTCTTAGATATGTTAAAAGAACTATAAAGGAAGGATTTTATTATCCTTTTACATCAGATATAAAATTGAGAGCATACAATGACTCAAATTGGGCAGGAAGTCAAGATGATAGAAGATCAACACATGGGTACATGATATACATAGGAGATAATCTTGTCAGTTGGTGTTCAAAGAAGCAGCATACAGTGGCTTTATCACCAACTAAAGCCGAGTATAAAGGGCTTGTGGAAATAGCTAAAGAAGTGATATGGATGCAGATCTTGTTCAAAAGCTTGGGTATTGCTCAAGGTATACCTATCGTATATGGAGACAATATGAGTTCGTTGTATCTTGAAGCAAATCCAATATTTCATGCAAGAACAAAGCACATAGAGATTCAATATCATTTCCTGAGAGAAAAGGTAATGGAGAAGGAGATTGAAATAGTATACACTCCTACAAAAGATCACATTGCAGATATTATGACAAAGAGCTTGGATGGAGTAAAGAAAAGAAGATTTAAAGAACTGGCAGGAATAAAAGAAAAGAAGAATATATATAAAAGAACAGAGAATGATAATTAGTGATTGAGGGGGAGATGTTGAAGATTCACTCACTAATTAGACGTAGAGACATGAAGATAAAGAAAGACAAAGAGAAGCACGAACAAAGCATTCAGAAATTCAAGCCTTAGTGAAGGGACAAAAACACACTTGTAATATAGTGCATAGAAACTTCTAGAATTACGAGTTTTGAATCTCGGAACAAATATGTATATAAGTGAGTTTTAATAGAGAAAGAAGTGTGTGTGAGAATAGAGTAAGAAGTAGTAGGGAACTTGAACTGTTGGGTATTCATCTGTAAGAGAGATGGTAAGGAAGAACTACTTAGGATAGGAGAGATTTCCATGGCTATGAGCGGAGTAAGGCCAAGCCATTTTGTACACACCTTCTCTAATAGAAAACACATGGTTGTGTAGAAGAATTCTGAGTGTATTCTTCGTGTCTGAAAATTCCAAGTATTTTTCATATGAGTGTGAAAGTTAGTTAACAGTTACGAATTTTTAGGCACACATTTTACTGTACTTCTTTGAGCTAGATCTCACAGTACAGTGTAAAGTTTTTCATCAGTCATAGCTTATTTTGAAGCTACTATTCTCAACTACAAATTGATCAAAAGATTTTTGTGAAACGGGACATGTACGCACAGTACTAAGTCTGACAGTAAAGGTATCCAAAACTGATGAAGATATTTCTCAAACTTCAGATATAGTTCAATTACTGAAGAAAGCTTAGGTATTACTTCCTTACTTCATTTACAATCATTTGAAGTAATTCCAAACAGAATGGAAGTTGATTCTAGTGACATTCTGATGACATTCGGATGACATTCCGGTAAGATTCCGGTGAACTTCTAGTGAGTTTCTGACATAGTTTTGGCTCAGCTAAGTGGCAGCAAGAATATCTAACAGTAAACAAACAAAATAATAGTAAAGATCAAGTTAAATCAGATCAGATTTGAAGTTTGAAGAAAAGATGCAGATTTCTATAAAGTGAAGTTTTGAGTCCCACTAAGTGCAGTAATAAAGTTTTCAGTTTCAGAAAGATTGCTAAGCTGCTGATGATTATGGAGGTGTTCTAATATCACTTTAGCTTAGTTCTTGTGGTGTATTTCATGTCAACAAACTACTGGACCACAAGTAGAGGGTCAAGAAAAAAGTTTGGTTCTTGACTCGCCCAGGCATTGCCTTTGGTAAAAACTCTCTATTGCTCTCGAGTACCAGGCTCAAGAATCTCAATAGCCGGTTGTAATTTCTTGTCGGACCATGTTTGGACTACTGCCACTTGAGTATCCAATGCTGAAATATATACCATGTTTGCCATTAGATGTTGTCGTTCTTTTCTTCATTTATCATACTCGGCCGCCTCTTTACAATATCTACGAATATGTCCAATGTCACCACAGAAATGGCATTTGGGTGGTGGAAGAGATGTGCCTTCACCTGATTGATCAGAGTTCCACCAGGTCTGGCTGAAGTTATTTGCTCCCGTTCCCCTGTAAGTTTTATAACTTTGGTAAGAAGTATTCCTCAAGTACAATGGTACATAGTGGGCAACCTGTTGTCCTTGCTCCTGTATTATAGCATTTATGGTTTGCTTGGCCTATACTTTAGCATTATATGGACACGTTTTGGTGGAGGGACTCACCGTATTTACAAATAACACAGTACATTTGAAAGTTTAGTGCACAAGCAGAAGCAGTATGTCCTGAGTTCTTACATTTTGTGCAATACACTTGTTTCAAGGGATCCTCACTCGTAACCCTGGTCGCCTTCAGCCAGTCTAAATCTTCCTCAAACCTGCCCACTTTATGTTCCAACTATAATGCCATGGGTATGACCGCATCCAAAGCCATACCACCCACACATTGTATGATAATTACTTGTTTGAGTTGAGGGTTTAATCCATTAATAAACCACTGAGTAATCACATCATCTGGTAGATTAGCATGCGCCAATGGTAGTTGCTATAGATGAGTTTGAAATAAAGTTGCATACTCCAGCACATTCTAATGGGGTTTTTGTCTATTTTTTTGCAGATAGTCAAAGATCTCAGCCGCATTTGTCTTCAACCGAAATCATTGTAAGAAGGCATCCTTAACATCATCGTATTGACCGAAATGATTAATATCATATTCAGTTAGCCACCTGGCAGCCTCATTAACCAGCATAGATTGGAACACTATAGCCTTATATGCCGGATCCGTTGGATAGTTGAGTACTGCATAATTGATTTCAAAATTTCTCACATGTGCATCCGGGTCATCACCGAGGAATCCTCCAAATTTTGTATACGTAACTCCAACGGGTACCGGTCCTGGTGGTATGCCGTGTTGTTGTTGCTCTTGTTGTTGTTGTTGTTGATGTTGTTGTTGATGTTGTTGTTGCTGTTGCGAACCACTCATGGTGTTTAAACCAAGAGGAAATGTTACTGTCGAATGATTTGAACCAATCAAACCTAATTTTTGCTGTGTTGTCCCATCGTCTTGCACGTTCTCCGGTAATCAGATATTCTTAAGTCGTTACACGCCTACACCCAACTGCCCTTAATTGTAAGACTTCTGAAGTGAGCTTTCCACCAAAACCTTCATCCAACAATACACTTGTTCCTTCAAAATTAGAACCCAGAGTAGAACTTTCACCGAAATTATGCAAACCGATCCCGGAATTATCTAAAGTTCCACCGAAATTCCACAAACTGCTATTGAAAATTTCCACACTCTCACTAGAACCCGTCCTTACTTCACCAACCTTACTTTCTACGGATGGGGTTGGTTGCACTTCTGCTATACCTTGTAATCCTTGCACAAGAAAATGCTGAGGGGGTTTCCCACTAGCCCATATTTCTCGCTTTCCTTTTGACGATTGACCGTCACCACTACTGCCCGGAGGTGTTCCCAATGCACTAGGAATTTTCTAGGGATGTTGATCCCTTCTCTACTTCGGGTACGATTCTCCGAAATGTGTTGCAGGCATATATCATTGGATTCTTTCTCAAATCCTAGTCTATGCGTCGATTGGCTACTCCATCCCCATGGCCAATGCCAGTGTTAAACTTTTTAATTAATCTAAATTATTAACCAATCCAGACATGGGTTGTTGGGATGGTTAGGGGTCTGTAATAGAGAGGCCCTTTATATATTTTCCCAATCACTCATTAACTTCTATCTATATCCATAAATTCAACTACTACTTCCAGCGTAAAATAACTTCTTAGCAATCACTGTAACCACGTGCGCATAACTTCTGCTATTCATTTGTTATTATTGTTATAATCATGCTTCATTCATGATGTAATGGAATGTCATACAACACATTCATGATTTTCATACATTAATCTTACTTACACATGCACTTCATGCATGCTGATGTATCTAATTAGGCATTCTTATGCATGCATACACCTAATCTTATGCATACACATGCATACATATATGCATTCATCACTCTTATGCATACATGCACACTTAGATGCACTCATGCGCATGCATTCACACTTAGATGTACTCATGCATATGCATATGAAATCACTCATGTGAAGAGATGGATAGGTATGTGCTTGAAGATGAAGAGGTGTTGCAAAATCCTTGATCTACACCAGCCAAATGAAATCCAGGAGTATATGGTGGGCTCTTTTAGCTTGCCAATGGATGTATTAGACACCCTATGTACCTTGGAAGATCACTCTCAAAAAGATAGATCAAAACAGATAAGTTGGAGTTAGCTCAGAGGTTAAGAACTTGCTATTTTGGTTCATACACATGTCCAGTGTTTTGCATAATTCTCTGAGCACAGCAGCAATTCGCTTAATTTTTTTTGGGGAACTAACTTAAAGAGCTAACTTTCAAGAGTAATCTCATAAAAAATAATGAACCACACACTGAGAATGATGTTTAACAACTAATGACATCATCCCGATTTTCACGGGCTACTATAGTAATGAGACCAGTGAGCAAAAAAATTAACATAACTCAAGCTTTAAGAATCCAATGATTATGAAAATTTGTATGCTTATACTAGACAGTAAGCGGAATCCAAGAAGCTTTAAGTCATTGAATTTGGATGAGTAACCACTGAGAAATGGCTTTGACAAGATGAGTAAAAAAGTCGGGTACCTGACAGAGAAGTGAAATGAATAGACGGGGTTGATGTCAACTGAACATAACTGAAGATTGAAACACCCAAATGAAATGAGCCTTGGTGAGCATATATTAGTCTTATAGAGCTAACATTACCAAGTTAAATCACTGAAAATAGTGCACCAAGCTCAGAGAAACCATCTCTGCAGTCTGACTGAGAAAACTGAGAGATATGGCAGTGAGTAGTACACTTCACAAGAACATGGAAATATGAACTCAAATGATCATGAAAACGAAAGTATATTGCTTGTACAATACAATAGACTGAATGATACATATGTGTGCCTTGGAATCACACCTTGATATGGCATAAATCTCAGCTCTTGGAGGTCTTCACATAGGTCTCTCTAACCACGACTAAAACTGCCATCTATTTATAGTTGAGCTTGGGAGGCTAACTTCCCTCAATCGCTCTCCAATCAATTAGTGATTGATTTGATTCTCTATCTACCACAAATCACGAATTCGTGGCTCCTCTTTCCCTTTTTGATCAAGTGGACTCAACCACTTAAGATTCTTTCACTTTTACATTAAGTAAAGTCTTCAAAAGTTACAAGAGGTAGTTCACAAGTGAACTTTACATAGTCTTCATTTTAAGGCTTCTTCTATGTGTTAAAAGGAATTTTTTCAATAGATCCGCTTTTAATCTCTTTTCTGGTTCTTGGGGATGGTAGGGGTCTGACAATGCAGAGGCCCTTTATCTGATTTTCCCAATTAACTAATTACCCAAACAGTAATTATATGCTCAGGCACTACTTCTCTTCACAGTTATAATCTTCTGTTTACGGTATCATCACATATTAACGTATCGCACAGTCGTTCAATCACATAATTGAACAGATCTATTCAGGTTACGACAGTAATACTTTGTAGTATTATTTTACGGCAATTCAATAAGAACAGACTTAACTGTACTCAGATATATGCAGACTCTGCAATACGACGTCTCCGCAAGGTCGTAGATCGCCCAGACAGACAGTCTGGCAATCCCGTCTCTTCTCGCACCGGAGAACCTCATAATGTCTCTTCATTAGTAGGTAAAAATTTACATATACATAGTTCTTGCTAATTTGAAGGTTCTAGAGATTTTCTGTTTCAATGAATCTAGCATCAACTTTAATGTCTCCGGCTCCACCAGCTGTGTGTCAGCTCGGACTGAACTTGCCAAAATAACCTGACTCATCAAAACTTCAGTCTGGGTCTGCAAAAATGCTTCTTGTAAGTAAAAGTCATTGGCAAGGGCTGCATCGCGGCTCAATCGCATATCAACAATTTGACCATCTATTCTGGATAGTCTGTCAGCTTGAACTCCCAACTGTTTTTCTCTACGTTCCAACTCATGAGCTTGATATTGAATGGTTTGATAATAAGCATCTCTTTCTTTCATAATTCTTGCTAATTCCTTCTTAAGTTGAATGGTTAAACTCGTCTGGGCTTCGAGAGGAGAATTCGCCTAAAAAAGATCGGCAGAGGCGGCCTGTAATTTGGCAGTAGTCTGCTTAGCCAAATTAGCCATTTCTTGTCCTCTCTGCACGACCTCATCAATCTCAACGCGAGTTTCTTCCAAAAGATTGCCGAGAGCAATCTGAGCATCCTCCTTATCGTGTACTAACTGATTTAATTGCTTGATTTCTTCATCACGAGCAATTAAAAGATCATCTTTGGCTTTTAACTCAGCCAGAGCAGCATTGCGTTGGGCAATCAAAGAGTCCTGCTCTGCAATCCTTGCTTGAAGTTGCTGAATCTGCACCTGCAAAGCATGGTTCTCGGCCTTAACTGCATTTGCTTCTTCCTGTAATGGAGCGATATCGGCTTCTAACAAGTCAACTTTGTCTTGGAGTTCCTACCCAATACTGTCAGTTGCCAACTTCATATGGAGAGGTAATTGTTGAGAAAATTGGATCAAGAGACGACCCATTGATTCTAATTCATTTAACATTGGAGCCAGAAGAGTAGGAGGAGGAAGTGGCTGGGATGAAGAGGCTGATAATAGGTGAGGGGAAGCTGGTGGAGAATAATTGGGAGAAGACGAGGAAGTAGCGGGTGCATCAGGAACAACACGCTCGATTGGGATAATGGGCTCTACAGTGTTCATGGGTGGAGGAGGTGGAATAATTGGCATCAAAATGAGGCCGGTGGTAGTCTGCTTTGATGCCTCAACTTTGTCGATGACAACACAGCAATCACGTCGTTAAGAATGTCAGCAACAATATCCTTCACCGAATCTTGATTCTGCAGATGAGAATCCTCCCGAGAAGAAACTTCGTCAGAGTCTTCGGTGTGGGCATCTTGTTCCTGCTGCTTATTTGAAGAAGAATGATCGGAAGATTCGACATGAATGGATGTAGCGGTGTCGTGGAAGACTTCTTCTTCATTGCCAGCCGTTGATCCATGCACCTGGCTCTCAGAGGGGCTTATACGTCTGCGTTTCTGGTGAATAAGTTGGAAGAGATCTTCATCATCATCCTCTGCGTCCTCGAGCACTTGAGCAGATTCTTCATGGAACAAGATGGGAGCGGTTGGAGGCGGTTGTGTGGCTTGGATTACTGGAAAGAGAAAAGTGAGGATATGGGAAAGACGAGAACGTGGAAGGTCACCCTTATTGACCTGTTTGATAACCGCGACACATTCACGGTGAATGCATCGGAAATAAAAAGAAGCAAAATTGACAGACTCGGGAGAAGCCATGTCGATCATCGAATAGAAGGGGCACGAGATACCATAAGTGCGTTTTTGCAAATTCAAAATAGCAACTAAAAACTACAGAGCGGTATGCTCTGGTTCGGGTCTACACAGAATGGACTACTCATTAGATGAGTGCCGGGGAAACAACTCTTTCATGGTGGCTACAGGAAGGAGTGAACCATTCTCCAATCCTTCCATAGGGAGACGGAAAGCTTCAGCAAACAAAGCTAAAGTGATCACAACGTGGGATGGGAAGCAGGCGATGGGCCAGCACTGCTCTGTAGCAGGTGTAGAGGTGATGGTAGCAATAATTTGCACATAAAATGGTCAACATTCCACTGAATGCCAGGGCAATTTAGCGAAATTCAACAAACCACAAGTGCGCAAGTACTCACTTCAGGAGTGAGTCCTGCACGGAAAGTAGCGACATTCGCTAAAGCTTCCATGGCGCGCACAAGTAAGCACAAGAATACAGATGACAACGAACACGCACATGCACACAAACACAATAGCGATTAAGAAGAAAAGAAACAAGATTAAGTAGTCACACAAGCAACATTAGGCGGGCCAAAACCCTAATCATCATGCCATATTGGAAAGATATCCGTCATAATCATGGCATGCATGCAGTAGAAGAAACAGTAACATAGGGCAGCGATTAATCATAGTTAGATACCATAACGAGGAGATTACGGTCAGTGGTCAACCGAAATGCAGAGATAAATAGAATATAAGTAACACGTGAAAAAAACAAAGAACATGTGAGCAGTGATTAGGTTGTTGGTGATATGAGCGTAGCTTGGAACCATTAACCACTTTTAGGAGGGGAACTCCAATTAAGGTGGCCAACCTAAAAGTAGCGGGTCCCACTTGCTCAATAATTCGGTATGGGCCGAACCACCATAATTTAAATTTTCCAGTAGACCAATTTGCTTTAGCATTGTAGAATAACACCAGTTGCCCCACCGTAAACACAGGGGTCTTCAGGAAACGATCATGGGTATGAGCTTGACGAAGCTGAACTTCTTGAAGTACCAGAAAACTTTCCCATCGCTGTTCATCCAATGACCTGAGCGTATCCAACCAAAATGGCAAGGATTCTTCCGATAGCAATTTTTGAGCTAAGGCAACGCTTAGACTCGGCACTACTACTTCCATCGGTGCAATAGCTTCCAATCCATAAGCTAGTTTGAACGGGGTCATGCCAGTAGCTACCTTGTACGTAGTCCAATAAGCCCATAGAAGTGCAGGTAGTAACTGGTCCCAACGTTCCGGACATTCCAAAAGCAATTTACGGAGCATAGTCAACAAAGTCTTATTGGTACTCTCCGCCAGACCATTGGCACGGGGATAATAAGGCGAGCTGAATTTGTGGACAACATGAAATGTCTCGGTCAATACTTGCATTAAGTGGTTAGCAAAGTGTGTAGCTTGGTCCGTAACGATTTCCAGAGGCAACCCATAACGAGGAAAAACGTCCTTCATTAGGCATTTGGCCACCAAAACTGCTATGGCCGACCGTAATGCCCAAGCCTCCACCCACTGAGTGGCATAATCGGTACAAGTCAAGATATAGCGGCTATTGGTGAAAGTAGCTGGGGGTGTTATTGGACCAATAAAATCTAGACCCCACTTTTGAAAGGGTTCGAGAGGTAAGACAGGTTGAAGGGGAAAGAAGTGCCGTTGTAATGGCTGTCCAGACCATTGACAGGTATCACACTACTGCACAAACTGAGTCACATCTTTGTACATAGGCCACCGAAGCCCACTTTGAAGAATTTTATGGTGAGTAAGATCAGCTGCAAAATGTCCGCTCGAGGGTAATGAATGAGCCATAGCAATAACCGATTCTGCTTCATGTGGTGGGATACATCGAAGTAAAACACCAGTATGATCCACGTAGTACAGTTGACCTACAATCAACCGGAATCTGCGACTGTAAACTGCAAATTTCCGCTGCAGAGCAGGGGGAGTTTGAGGAGGAAGACACCCGTCAGTTAGAAAAGTTAGTAACATCTCATAGTATGTAGGGGGAACAAGAGGTGTTGTAGATTCTTCAATAGTTGGCTCAGTAGCGTAAATTGCTAGTGTAGTGTCATCAACCCCCACCGGAGCTTCACCGGAATCCAACCGAGATAGAAAATCCGCCAAGACATGGGCTGTGCCGGGTCGATGAATAACTTCATAGTCGAACTCCTGTAATAATAGAACCCATCGAGCCAAGCGACCACCTAAATGTTGCTGTCGGACCAAATACACAAGTGCGGCATGATCCACGTGGAAGGTGAACTTTCGGCCCAATAAATAATGGTGGAACGTCTTCACAGAGTACACCAACCCGAGACATTCTCTTTCGATCACTGATCGCACAGTCGTTCAATCACATAATCGAACAGATCTATTCAGGTTATGACAGTAATACTGTGTAGTATTAGTTTACGGCAATTCAATAAGAACAGACTTAATTGTACTCAGATATATGCAAACTCTGCAATACGACGTCTCCGCAAGGTCGCAGATCGCCTAGACAGACAATCTGGCGATCCCGTCTCTTCTCGCACCGGAGAACCCCGTAATGTCTCTTCATTAGTAGGTAAAAAGTTACATCACTTCGCTACGCCCTTCCGGTGTGTGCGGTATATGAGAATATATAAAATTACAAGGTGCCAATCCGGCGGCCTAACATATGACTTTTGGGACTCAAGCCAATACTTAGGCTTGTCATAGACTTGCTCCAACAGCTCCCCCTCAAGCCAAGTATGCTTGAGGTCTTCAATCTTCCAAGATTACCTGCAAACCTATCATAGCCTTGAATTTGCAAAGCTTTGTACCATCCAATGCTTTGGTTAGAATATCTGCACATTGTTGATGAGTGGACACATATGATATTTGAATCTCTTTGCTTAGAACCTTCTCTCGTACATAGTGATAATGAACTTCAATATGTTTAGTCCTTGCATGAAAAATAGGATTAGCAGCCAAATGAATATAACTCATATTGTCATAAAAAATAGTTGGAGTTCCAAGCTCCAATCCAAGATGTTTGAATAATGTCTTCATCCACATAGCTTCTTGTGTAGCTATAGCAAGACCTCTGTATTCAACTTCAATAGAAGAGAGAGCAACTCTGGGTTGCTTCTTGGATGACCATGAAATAAGCTTTGAACCTGCAAAGGTAAGATAACCTGAAGTGCTCCTTCTATCTTCCTTGGAGCCAGCCCAATCTGCATCAGAAAATAGCTTCAACCCTAAATCAGATACATAAGGATAATAAAGTCCTTCATTTATGGTTCCTTTGAGAAACTTGAGAATCCTTTTGGCAGCATCCATATGTGGTTTCCTTGGTGTGTGCATAAATTGACTTAGCACACTCACACTGTAACATATATCTACTCTTGTCAATGTGGCATAGTTGAGACTACCCACTAGACTTTGATATGATGTGATGTCCTCTATGATTTCACCTTCATGTGAGCTCAATTTGTGATTGACCTCCATTGGAGTACCTGCAATCTTACAATCTTGCATCTTGAATTTCGCCAACATGTCCTTAATGTACTTTCTTTGAGTGAGAAACAAACCATGATCTTTGTAGACAACTTCCAAACCTAGGAAGTAGGTAAGTGAACCCAAATCACTTATCTTGAACTCTTCTCTCATCTGATCTTTGATCTTCTTCATACCATCTACATCATTCCCTGACAATATAATATCATCTACATATACACATAGGTAGATTATCTCAGAATTACTCTTTTTAATAAAGAGTGAAGGATCTACTTTGCTTGGTTCAAAGCCTTTGTCGTGCAAGAATGAAACAAGCCTAAAATTCCAAGCTCTTGGAGCTTGCTTGAGACCATACAATGCTTTGTTAAGTTTACACACATAATCAGGATAAACTTGATTCTCAAAACCAGGTGGTTGTGCCATATATACTTCTTCTGTTATCCAACCATTCAAGAATGCATTCTTTACATCTAGTTGAAGTATCTTCCACTTCTTGGAATAGGCAATACTAAGCAAAACCCTAATAGTAGGCATCTTTGACACAGGAGAGAAGGTCTCCTCATAATCAATTCCTTGAGTTTGTGCCAAGCCTTTTGCTACAAGCCTTGCCTTATACCTATTAATGGAACCATCATAATTCTTCTCGAGTTTATAGACCCATCTTGAGCCTATTACGTTCATGGATGAAGTCTTGGGCACCAAATCCCAAGTGTTGTTTTCCTCAAGTGCTTCAATCTCTTCCTTCATTGCATGCTTCCATTCTTATTTTGCTTTGGCCTCTTCAAAGGATGATGGCTCCTCTTGGTTTATGTCCTGTGCTATGTAGATAGAATGTTTAGTTACTAGTGAGGTGTCAAACCCATACCTTTCTGGTTTTTTCTTTTCCCTCATAGATCTTCTTAGGCCATGATGTGATGATTCTGCCTCATGTCCAACTTCCTCCAATTTTGCTTTACCTTTAGACTTCCATGCTTTGATCTTTTCCATATGAGATTCTTCATCATCCTCTGAGGTGTCTTGTTCTTCAATCTTTGTTTGTTCTCTACCAAGTTTGGAAAATCTTCTTCAAGATCATATTGTAAATTGACCTTCCTACATGAATCTTCATACCATGAATTGTTTTTCATCAAAAACTACATCTCTGCTTACCAAGAATCCTTTGTTGGTAGGGTTGTATAACTTCTAGCCCTTTTCATTGTTGTCATATCCAATAAATACACACCTTTCTGCCTTTGGATCCATCTTGCCTCTAACCTGTGAAGGAACATGAGCAAAAGCAATACATCCAAAAATTTTACAATGATCTAAGCTTGGTCTTCTTCCATTCCAAGCCTCATATGGAGTCATCCCATCAAGGGATTTTGAAGGCAACCTGTTAATCAAGTAAGTGGTTGTAGATACAGCATCAGCCCATAAGTAATTAGGTAAATGCTTTTCATTTAACATAGACCTTGCAGCTTCAACAATTGTCCTATTCCTCCTTTCTGCCACTCCATTTTGCTCAGGAGTGTACCTTGTAGTTACCTCTCTTTTGATTCCTCTTTCTTGAAGAAAAGAATCAAACTCATGGGAGAAGTATTCTCCCCCTCCATCTGACCTTAGCCTTTTTAGTGATTTACCTGTTTGATTCTCCACAAGAGCCAAATATCTTTTGAAACATGAAAAAACTTCATCTTTTTGTTTCATAAAGAATAGGATAGTCCATCTGTTGCAAACATCAATAAAGGAGACATAATACCTTGATCCAGATATTGAAGCTTCCTTGCTAGGTCCCCATACATCTGTATGAACCAACTCCAAGAGATCTCCATGCATATAACCTTTCTTCATGAATGGTAACCTATGAGACTTTCCAAATTGACATCCACTACACTTATAAACCATATGTTGTTTTGACAAATTAGGGAGTCCAAGTACACTTTGGTCCCTGCAAATTTGCTTTAATGACCTTTCACCAATATGTGCTAACCTTTTGTGCCATACTTCCAATTCTGTGAGTGTCTAACTACCATAATTAAAGAGAGCAATGTTTCTAGTGTCTTGTAATTCAAATGTGAACAATCTACCTGCCTTTTCACCTTTTGCAATTCTTTTGAATCCTTGACTTGGATCTTCAACAAATGCTTCTGCTTTTGTGAACCTGACTTGCAACCCTTTCTCTACTATCTGCCCAACACTTATCAAATTCTTTGTAATGGTAGGGACATAGAGTACCTTATTGAGTAGGTTGATATTTCCATCAGGTGCTTTGACATTGCCTATTTTCTCCACAGGATGTCTTGTGTCATCTCCTGTTTGTACCTCATGCTTATTCCTTGGATCTTCTAATTCTGATAGGAGTGCCACATTTCCTGTCACATGATTTGAACAACCTAAATCTATGTAGAAAACATGCTCATTAGATTTACCTTGTGGCATAACCATGTTCATGATCAATAATGAATCCTCTTTGTTTGAGTCTTCTGTGTAGTTATTGAAGTCTCTCCTTCCTTTGTAGCCTCCTTGATAGTTTGAATGATTGTAGTTGTTGTAGTTTCCATGATAATTGTTGAACCTTCCTCTTGAGTAGCCATAACTTCCTCTATTGTATCCTCTTCCTCTTTGATTCTTGGAATTCCTAAAGCAATTTTCAGTTGTATGATTAGTTAATCCACAAATAGAACATGAGTTGGAGTCTTGGGATCTCCCCCTGCCTTGTCTACTTCCTCTTCCTCTACCTCTGCCATGTCTTCCTCTACCTGCATAGTTAGCTTGATATGTACCTGCTTCATCATCCACTTTCTTTGCCTTTCCTTTGTTATCTTTGGACTTGCTTTTATCAGTGTATAAAGCTGAAGATTGATTACCTTTAGAGCTTTCTCCATTTTTTATAAGCTTTGCCTCTTGAGTAAGTAGCTATCCAATGAGTGTATTGAAATCGGATACATGCATGTCCATGTACAAATCCATAGCTGTGGTGAATGCTTCCCACTTGTTATCTGCCTTCAAGCCATTGACAACCTGCCTTACAATTTTCTCTTCATCTATTACCTCTCGAATGCTTCCCAACTGATCTGCTATGTCCTTGAGCTTTGTGATAAAATCAGTCACATTTTGTTTGGGAGCCTTCTTGAGAGTTGTGAAATCCAGCCATAGTTGATGCTTCCTAGCTTTAGTACTTGAAGAGAAGAAAGCTTCAAGTGCATCCCACACTTCCTGAGATATCTTACAACTTCTAAAGTGAGGCAACAAAAAATCTGAGATAGAGTTGAGGAGATAAGACCTTGCAAGTGCATCCTTGGAGCACCATGTGCTCAATCTTTCTTGCTCTTCTTGTGTTGGTTGACTTTTGTTCCTGAAACTTGGCATAACTTCATCTCCAGCCACATAACCAT